>JACYFF010031955.1:50585566-50598642 GCA_017589665.1 Selenicereus undatus | reverse complement strand
TTATTATTATTATTATTATTATTATTATTATTATTATTATTATTATTATTATTATTATTATTATTATTATTATTATTATTATAACCTCGCACAAAATTTAATTTCAAGCTACAAAAATTCAATCAGATACGGTTTACTTCCCTTCCTGGGCCCAAACCATATAAACAAATCATAGCCCAACAAGCTTGCCTTGTTAACCATGATTTAAAATTAACCTTAAACTTAACAATGGTTTGCCAAAAAAGTTAATTTATGGAATGTTAAATACTATCCAAGTGTGTTGATTCATTTCTAACCAACCAAGATGAAACACACATATCTCTCCCCTTTCTCTCTCCTAGCCCACGGCCAACTACAGCAGCCACCTTCCAGCCACTAGTCAGCCACCCGCTGGTCACCAAGGCATCTACCAACCATCCCCACACACCCCCCTCAAGAATCAAACATCACTTTCGCCTACTTTTCTTCAAGCAAAGTGAGTAAACCCAAACCTTGTTCTTGTTGATTTTGCTTATATCTTGGTTTTGAGTCTAGTTCTTGTCGTTTTTGGTGGTTGATCATGTTGTTTTGATAGAAATAAGAGTTACTTTTGATGTTTTAATTGTGGGATAAGTTGGAAACTAAGTAAAGGTTGAAGTTGATCATGCTCATGCAGGCTTAAGTTAAAACCATGTTTATTGATTGATTTGTATTTGATTTGGTGATCTTTACCATTATTTATGATTATGATGGAGTTGTTGTAGTTTTGGATGGTTTTGGAGGAGTTGGTGAATCTAGGTTGGCCAAAAATTAGGGTTTTAATGATTATGCAAGGTTTAGTTTCCGTTAATATCAAGCATGTGATTTGGGTAATATTTGACTGAAAAATGAATCTTTGATGTATATGATTATGAAATGATATTGAGTATGATGGTTTTGTATGGTGATGGAAAGGACTAAAGCTTTGTTACATGATTTTAAGGAGGGATTTTAGATGAGGATTTGTGCAAAAAGAGAGGAAAAAGCAATAACATTGGGGGCTGGGAAATGGCAAAAAACAGGGAACACTTTGCCAATAAGCTGGTAATGATCAGCCCAACAAAAAAAATGTGATTTTGGTAGGTACATAGATCAGTGCGTTAGCTTTTAAATGCCTTTTGAATCACCTTAATAAGAGTTCTGTGGACAAAGTTATGTTTTTACCAGAACTGCACAAGTTAGACTAAAACAACCATATTTATGTTCTAGCCCCATTTTTGGAACCCTATCATGGGAATCATGCTTGATGTTCTAAATGAAAGTCTTTCAGGACTTCTTAAGCTTTCGATATTGGGGTATTGGGTCTCAATCGGAGATCGGTAGACTGAGTTACGAGTCATTCTTTCTAAGCCCCTATTATGCTCTTACTTTTTCTTTACTAAAATATTAGCTATGAAATAAATATTCACGGATTTTATTGGGGTTTTCAGCTTGATTTATGAGAGAAAAGAAGAGAAACATGTAATTTGAGAGCTTAATTATGAGTTTTGAATGACTTATGGATATTACAAAGAAAGTGCAAAGTTTGGGGAGTTTAATAGCTTTCATTGGGATTAATAATCTATTTGGGGTTAAAAACTATATTTAATGGACTTCTGCATGAAATATGGGAGGTGGAGAGAATTTTTTTACTGAGAAACCATATTTATAAGACCAAGTTATTGCAGTTTATGCTATTTTAAACCAAGATATCTCTCTCTTGGCCTCAAAACTTCATTACTTACTCAATTCAGAATGTATCAAATGTATTTATTAAGAAAATCCAGTGTGCTCGTTCTTATCCTAGACCAAGCTATACATAAGCGAGCCTTAAAGCCGTATCTGCAACCTATCTCAGAAAAGGCCGCAACCACTCTCTTATTTGTCACGATCAAGGCCTTTTCGTTTGTAATCTCATTTATCTTATTGTGGTCTATTTTACTTTCATTTACTTTATATCGGATTTAATTACTTTTATTAATTCAGTTTTGAAGCTATATTGGAATACCCAAGTTATGTATACCATTTAATTGCTCAGTTTCTATTACACATACCTTTACTTACTCAATTATGTGAGTAAGGATCATTTACTGACTACACATACCTACAATGACGTTTATGAAACATAATCGATGCCAAGTTATTGTTCCCCGTTATGCATAAGTGTTATCAAGTCAGAACATAGTTATCAAGTCAGATGACATTTATGAAACAGATGATATTTATCAAGTCAGATGACATTTATGAAACAGATGACATTTATCAAGTCAAATGGCAATTTTTTAAAGACTCAAGGTACGTCCATTCCCTGTATTTTCAGATAGCATATCATATTTACCCAGTTACAACTCTTAATGAGTTTATCAATGAATCATTTTATACACTTATTTGTCATTTAACTTGTGAACCCATCAGTTATCATCTATGGGGTGTCAGGCCATCATATACCCGTGCGGCTTTAGGCCAAATCTTTATTGGATTGGCAAGTGTACACCTATGTATAGATCATATCATTGCAACGGGCTCACATCCAGATAATAATGAGCAATTTAATTTTATATTATTTTTATTTTCATCGTTATTGCGAACTGAATGAATTCAAAAAGTGGGTACCTGCCAGCAAGGTTGTAATGTTCATTTACCCATATGGGGATGCATGTACTGAACTTTAGCTCACATTTCCCAAAATGTTTTCCTGTTTTCCATTTTAGGTGATGAAGCCGCACATATACCTCCATTTAGCAAGCCCCTTTGGGAGTTATCAGCTGCTCACAGTGGATTAAGCATAGCATGACGGTTGGAGACAACCTCAAAGACAAGACGAGTTTTTTCTCAATGTACATGTTTAATGTGGAATATAGGATGGCCCTTTGTATGAATATGTTGGTGTTAAAGTTAGACCACTGTGGTTTTTGACTCTGAGTATTTTAAGTTTAATGTTTCTTGTGTTTATGATCTTGGCTGTAATAAGTAGCCTCAGTTAGCCTTCTCCTATTTCGGACGGCGGTAGCGCCTTCAATCATTAAGTCTTCCACTACAATTTTTCATAAATCATGTCATTAGCATTTTGTGGCTGTTACATTACTTGTCCACTATGGTTGACCTAGGGGTTTAAAGGGCTTGTTGCACATGCTAAGTACAATTATGATTCCTATGAAAGTGAGTTATGATTTTATTTTTCTTTTTCTAGGATTTTTAGTTTCATTTTACTCGAGGATGAGCAAAACTTAGGTGGGGGGTATTATTCAACCTAAAATTATATCATTTTTATACCATTTATTATCTAATAATTGCTCAGTATAAGTAATTAGATTAGAATTTTAATATATATCTGTTTATTTCGTAGGAATTAGAATGCATGAATAAATTTCTTGGAATAAAATTGAACAAAAGTGTGATTGGACTAAGTAAAAAAAAAAAAGGCAAAAAAATGAAAGACACTTCAGCCTGGATAAGGCCTAGTGGCTCAAGCAAGCTTCGAGTCCAGTGTCTTCTACGGCCCAGGCCAAGCGAGCAAGCCTATCTCCAAACCCACACACGACTCACGTGGCTGCACCTTCCTCTTCTATCTTTCCCAAGCAAGCGAGCCTGGCCCAATTTTGTTTCTCGCGTGGAACAGTTCGCTCCTCTCCTGCCCTCTCAAGCTCCTTCTTTCCACTATATTGCGGGCCTATCTATTCTTCGAGCAGCCCAAATCACACGAATCCCCAAGGCCTATCTGTGTCTCTCCCTTCTCTTTCTTTCTCGTGGGATATCCCAACATGACAATTCCAGAGAGCCTCCTGCACTTAAAACCCACGTGCAAGTCACGTGCCAGTGAGCCCTTCTTCCTCTTTTCTTTCTTCTTCCTCATTGTTCAGAACCCGAACCCTAAATCTGCTGCTTCACCTTCCTCTTCTTCTGTTCTTCCATAACTGTTCCCCCCATGCTTCTTTAATGCCTGTTATTCTCCCCCCTTCATTTATGATCATCAAGCTTATCATTACCTCAACCATTTTTTTTGGCAAGTAATCAAGTTGCATTAAAGGGATCATTCACAAGAGTTGTTACAAGGAATATAATTGGAAATTAAGGGAATTAATGGAGGGGAGAAGGTTGTGTTGAGTGGGCTACAAATTCAAGGTCGAAGGTAGTGGATAGGAGGAAGCAAAGTAGAGTAGACATCTCGATTCTTAATTTTCATTCTTTTTCATTTTCGATTTTCTCCATCAATTGGTTCTATGTCACAGAACACTAATGCAATGATATTGTCGGGCTTCCAAAATTGAGTAAAGATCTTGGTTTGGCTTTAAATCTAGCATCGATTGGTTTGAATTTCTGTTTTTCTCTCCATTTCAATTTGCTCAGCACTCTGAGTTGTTTAATTTGATTCACTTTAATCTGGGTTGCTGTTCTGTTGCTAAATGATTGTTGTTTTTATAGAATTATCGAATTACTAACATGGATACTTTATAGGATGTTGTTCTGTTTGTTTCAATTTCATAGTGCTATTTGGTTTTGCTTAATCACATGATTACTTCTTAGGCTTGCTTTTAAGTATATTTATGGCGGTGTTGCTTTAAATTGATTATGTTTAGAATGATACCCTCAAAGTTAGTGACTTATGCTATACTTGATGACTATAAAACTTTTTGAGGCCTGAATTCATAATTCAACCCTAAGGACGACGCCTATAAGTGCCATAATGATGAAGTTGTGCGCTTGCGAAAATCACAACAGAAGTGGGTGGGGGAAAATAGGCTATTATGGTGTTGAAGAAAAGGATGGTCCATGGAGGAAAGTGGAAGAAGCATGGGGCTTTTCGTGTTTTTTTGCTTTAGATCAGATATTGCACTGTCCCCCCCCCCCCCCGGTGCCATATCTCTATGCATAGGCATGGCATGATCATGGCGCTGGCATGACTACACCATCCCATTTAACTAGCAAATGTAATCTCCTGTAGGAATCTAGTGACCACCTTTGTCTCATTGGTCCTTGTGGGTGGGGATCATCTTGACTCACTTGAACACATAATCAACACACAAAAGGATTTACCCATTCCCGAATGAATTTATAAACGGTCCCCTGAACTCAATCTCCCACATGCACCAAATATATCAATGATAATTATGGGGTTTAAGGGCATCATATCTCTCCTAGTTAGTCTACCCATTTGTTGAGAACAAATGCGCCTCTTACGATACTCATGGGAGTCCTTATAAGGTCCGCTAATAGAAATGGAATTGGTGAATCTTTGTAGCAATTTTTCTTTTACTGAAATGCCTCATATATGCATGATAATGATAAAAGGATAGAACATTAACAATTTAGTCATTAGGCACACCTCTTTATAATTTGGCCTTGGCAATACTTGAATAAATAGGGATCATCCCACATGAAATATCTAACCAATACAAGAAAGCTTGCCTTATCATCTTTGGTCCATTCCATAGGCATGTTACCCATGACTTAGCAATTAATAAGCTTCAAAAAGCAAGGCTCCACATGATCCTCAAATAGTTGTTCATCAGGAAAGCGTTCAATATGGGGTTTCATATGTCACAATCCTACATACATTATACTTTAAGTGGTTTTTCCACCCCTTCCTATCTTTTATTTCACAATGAAACTCTTAAAGTAGCATAATTCATTAAATGAGTCTAGGTTTGGCATCCTTTTTCTCGAAAAGGTGTTTGAAATCGACATAATTAGTTAAAATAACTAGATGAGATCCTATGAAGTAGGGCCTAAACTTTTTGAATCCAAAAACAACCACTAGAAATCTCAGTCATCATGTAATTCACTTGGTTTTCATTTAAAGTATGACTTGAATAGTAAATTATATCAATTCTTTGACCCAAAACTATAATCGAACACATCACACAAAAATTCAAATTGTTCTCCCCAAATGGGAGGATGCAAGATGTGAATGCTAGTCAATGCCTCCTTAAACTTCATAAATGTCACTTCACACTCTTGGAGAAGTGGAATGGCATGTCCTTGGAAAGGTGTGAAGACTAAGGCTTAGCAATCTTACTAAAATCCCTAATAGAGCACGCCTAAGAGAGAATGCATGTCTTTCACACAAGTGGTGCGGGGAAGGTTTGTAATTAGATTCACTTTCACACTGTCTACCTCTATCCCCTCATTAGAGATGACATGTCCCAAAATAATTCCCCATTTTACCATGAAATAACATTTTTTCGAATTAAGGGTCTATACTTGCCCTGGCACTGTTTGAAAACATTCACTAAATTACCAATCAATCATCAAAATAATCTCCATAAATGGATACGTAATCCATGAAAATTTCTAGATATTGCTCAACTAACTCAAAAAACATACACATCATACACATCTCAAAGATGGTTAGAGCATTGCAAAGACCAAAAGGGCATCTTCCTAAAGGCGTAAAATGCTAGATGGGCATGAAAATGTAGCCTTCTCTTAGTCCGGTGAGGTAATGAGAACTTGGGTATATCTAGAATATCCATCAACAAAACAACAAAAAGCTCATCGACTAATCTATTTAGCATTTGGTTAAAAAAAGAAAGGACAAGTGATCGTTTCTAGTGGTTAAGTTTAATTGTAATAGCCAAAAAATTTTAATGTCAGCGTAATGGCTTAGATTAATAATTTTATGAGTTATGTTCTATTTTCTTAGCTAAAATTAGGCTAATATTTGTATGTCTATTAAAATGAATAATTTTATAAAACTTAGTTTCGAATTTTCATGACTTATTATGCGAACCCAAAAATTTAGTAAATACTCGGGAATTAAACCGAGCAAGATTAGTGGAGTTAGATTGGCCAACGTCGAAACCAATTGGGCTTGGGGTTATTTAGGCCCAAATGTTTTATGGTTTAGGGAAACTAAAAAATAGTACAAAAGGGTTGAATTCCCTTTCTTTTTCACGATAGAAACAAGCATAAAAAGGGGGTTCTGCTTCCCCTTTCTATTGACCCCAACACAGAGAGACAGAGAGAGGGTGGCGGTACCGCCGCCTGCATGAGTCAACCACTGTCGCCATCCAGCGTCTCCATTTTGCAATAGCCCTGGTGAGCTTGAGAACAAAGAGAGAGATAGAGAGAGAGAGATCGAGCGAGAGAGAGAAAGAAAGAGAGCAGCTGTGGTGGTCGCAGCTGTCACAGCAGCAAGGCGCCAACGAGGAAGGGAGTGGGTTGCTATCACTGCATGCTGCGAGGGTGAGGTGAGAAGGTGGATAACAAAACCCTAATGACTCAACCCTTCTTAGCTGTGCCATCACCACCACCTTCCCTACTAGGGGTGGGCCTAAATCCGACCAGAGCATCGAAAAAAAAGAAAAAAAAAGGGAGAGCAGATTAACGGCAATCGCAAGTAGGTTGAAGAAGACCCAAAGCATGACCCGAATCACCTAAATAACCCAGGAGTTAGGCCCTTAAGCTTGGAGCAACTAGGGATGGGAGTTGCACCCGAACTCAAAAAACCCGCCCCGAACCTGCCCCATTTATAGCGGGTATGGGTATTGCGTTTGAAAATGGGTATGGGTATGGGTATGGATTCTTAAAACCCGTACTCAATTGTGTGCTCGATTTGCTAATAAAAGGCGACCAAAATACGGTAAAATTCAAAAATAAATGTTTGGCATGAAACTCTAAGTGTATACTATTTATTTATTTAGAAATGCAAAATTAAATGTTTTTACATTTTTAACTTCTGTGAGTTTATCCTATATGAATTTTAGTAGCATCGCTTGAAATTGCTAATCAAATATACCGTGTATGCACATATGGGTTGAATATGGGTGACACTTTGTGCACTCTGTATTACCCGAATAAAACCCGTAAACCCGGAAAACCCTATGGATATGGGTATGGGTACAACCATCCAAAACCCGATGGGTATGGGTATGGATATGGGTATGACTTTTGAAAATGGGTATAGGTGCAAGTATAGCTCAACCCGCCCTGAACCCGCCCCATGCTCATCCTTAGGAGCGACGTGGGTGATTCTCAATTTCGTAACCTATTAATAATTTGCAATGTTTTATTTGTTTGTTTATTAGTTGATTTGGTTGTGAAGATAATTTTAAATGAATTGAGAATTATTGGTAGTAGGTGGATTGTTTGAGGTCAATTGAAATAATTTGGGAACGATTTCAAGGATTGTTGTGGACAGTGCAGTGAGGAGGGAGCACGGGTTGTGTGAAAAATCCGTGAAATTTCGAAGTGTAATTTCGTGTTTTGATGTTGTACATTACTTGTTATTTACCTAAATCTGGTTGCTGCATGTTGTTGAATCGAGTCGTGGTTTTGTTAGCATTTGATTTAAGTGTGTACTATGTGTGTATATCATGGCTGAGTTCTATGCCAAAGTGCTGCAATCTTAGCTACTCTAGATCGCTTGGTTTGTTTAAAGTTCTCTCACTGAATAATTTGGGAATTAGGAGTCATTTTGCTTGAAGCTCGCTTGATTCACTTTAAGCATGCACCACAATTCTCACATTGATGCTTTTAAATAATTAAATTCCTCAAGTAATTGGCTTAAGAGTCATTTGTTTGTTTCAATTACAAGAGTAATGTCTTAATTACTTAAATAAGTCAGTCGAATGTTTAAAAATCCCTTGATTACTTTCATAAATTGCTTAAGTAAGTTATTGAGTTGGAAAGCAATGTGAATTACGAATAAATATGTTCAAAATATGCTTAAAGGCGTGTGTAGATAAGTATGTAAGTGAATTGTTTTGATATGGCAAGTGTACTGAGTTATGTGGTTAATAATGACTATTAAACCATTCATTTGACAAGAATACTTTTAAGAGAAATTGATTATGAGTAAGTTATAGGCTTGTAACCTTTCAAGATGAGTTTTTAACATCACTTCCTTTGAAAGCGAATGCATACTTAGTCATTAACTTGTTTATAACCATAGTTTACCGAAATAAGTGGTTATATGCTTGTTATAAGTCCATTCGAGTTTATTAAGGCATTTTGGCCTTCTTGAAAATGGAAATGGTATTGTTGTGATACAATGGGAACTTCTTTGCAAAACTTGTTGAAAATGAGATGCATCTAAAATGTTTTGGGCTAAGAAGATAGTGCTCGTGAATTCTTAGGGAACTGACCCAGAAGTGGGAACCCTAAAGGACCATGACGAGGGTGAGACGTAAGTTTAGGGGGTAGACCAGGTAAGTAGAAAGCCTAATTCCTAGGGAGCAGGCCCATAAGTGGGAACCCTAGAGGATCCTGATGAAGGTAGAACACAAGTTTAGGAAGTAGACTTGGTATGTGAGAACCCTAATTCCTAGGAAGTATACCCAGTAGTAGGAACCTTAGAAGACCCTGACGAGGGTAAATGTCCACTGAATATGAAAGGCCCTGGGCATTACTATGAAATTGAAGCAATGATCTCCCTTGAACGAGCACAAATATGAGAATCTGATGCCCCATGAAATGTTTTCGTACTTGTTATGTGATGAAAACTCCTCATTCGAGGACTATGCTAGTGAAAACATTGGAAAACTATATGTACTCTTGAAAGGAACTTTTATTGAATTCCAAATGATTTTCCAGTGAACAACAACTGTTTTATAAAGGCTTACTTTGATTTAAGTGATGGTCCTTGCCTTTTATGCGTTAATCCCTTTTTTTTTCTAAAATAACCCCAGTGCGTGACTTTAACTTAACTCCTTGATGTTAAGTGTTTATGTGTCAACTAAAGGCCTTATTGTTCTCAGTGCCTAGATTATAGCTTGAGGTAACTTGCTATTAAGTCATTTCTTCCTGTTATATGATGTAAAACAAGTGCAGTATACGCGATTAGTTACAAGCGTCATAGGTTAGGCAAGTTGAGAATTCTTGGGTGTAGGATGGAGAAGGAAAGAGATGCTATTTGAATCCTAGGGATTATAGAAGTATTGATGGATGTGGGAGACCTTGTCTGCTTATTACGTGATATTAAATATCAATCGTGTGTGATTGTTACTTAAAGTATTACGCGCAACTATTTTGTTTACTTGGGGTTAATACTTACTCACTGAGCATGGGGTAGCTCATCCCCTCTCTATTTTCCCTTTGCCCAACTTCTTATGACAGGTACAAGTCGGTTCACATAAGCCAAGATGGAATCTCCCTTCTACTTTGGGAAAAAAGGAATTATGTGTGTATATACATAGGTTCCAGAGTTGATGATGTAAATTGATGTATTCCTAGATTCCTAAGCATATATAAGTGAAATGCCTTGGTACATGTATTGCATATTGAATAACAGTCGCTCTGAATGGCCATGTGGGTGAACCATCTAAATAGTCAGTCATTTGGTTTAGTTGAAATTAGTTATTTTTGGGATGTAAACCCCAACGCTTCGGATGTGTGATCCATTGAGTTCTACTATTTATTTCTTTCGTATTATTGAACTTTATACTTGGTGCACTCCGGACGGGTGGCCCGTAGGGTTGTGGTCTCCGACGTGTAGCCATTGGGCTTCTAAACATGTCTTTTATGCTTTTATTTATCACAGGGACCTAATGTAAGGCTTTAAGCTTGGGTTATGATCAATTTTTAAATGAAACTCTATCCGTTTTATTCCAGAATTTAAGAAATCAATAACGACTCTAACCCTAGGGGATAGGGGTGTTACATTAATTTTCAATAGTCAATGCATACCCTCTACCAGGATTGGATTCTTGTGGGAATAAGTTCACCTTTTTCATTCTTAATCATGGTAATATCAATCTTCTAGAAATGACCTGGATAGGACTTACTCACTCACTATTCGAGTTCGAGTAAATAGTGTCATGATCCAATCACTTAAAAATTTCTTTTCTCACCACTTCTTGTATTATAGGCTTCAACCTTCTTTGTTGATCATGGTAAGGCTTGGCATTATCCTCAAGGTGGATTCTATGTAGCATAATATGAGACTAATTGCTCTAATGTCTACTAACGTCCACCCTCAAGCCTCTTTGTTTTCCTTAAGCGAGTCAAACACTTGATTCCCTCCATCCGGGTATAAATCATTGGCAATTATCATGAGAAAGACTTATCTAGACCAAGAATACATATCTGAGGGTAGTTGGGAAGCGCTTTGATGCACAATGAGCCTCAATCTAACTCTTATCTATTAGCTACACCTACACCAAAGTCTGATCCTACCACCTTAAATCAAGAATGTTAGCACTCTAGCACTACCCCCAGTTTTGGCTTGGCTTTTCATCCCACAAACTAAGCCTAATGGGGACGTTCCACGGTGTGCTAGGGAGTTTACTTTAAGAATATGAAATAAATTCCTCAATTAAATGAAATGCTTGATGAATTGCATTGATGTAAGGTTTTCTCCAAAATTAACCTTAGTAATGGGTATCATCAAATTAGAATGAAAGAAGGTGATGAATGGAAAACGACTTTTAAGAAAAAAATATGGGTTATATGAGTGGCTTGTTATGCCTTTTGGTTTATGTAATACTCTTAGTACTTTCTTAAGACTTATGTATGAGGTTCTGAGGCCTTTCATTAGGAAATTTGTTGTGGTGTATTTTGATGATATTTTGGTGCAAGCCATGAAGAAAGCATCTTGTGTTGAGCATCTTTCCTAAACCTTTTATTCCTGAGGCAACAAAAATTGTATGGTAAGCTTGAAAAATTTAACTTATTCCAACCCAAGTTGTTTGTCTTAGCTATGCTGTTCCGGGACAGTGCATATGTTTAACATGAAATTATGTTGTTTCATGCCTTTTTGTTATATAATATTTGCTCAAAATAAATTATTAAATTAGGATTTTTATATGTTTTTGTTTATTATGTAGGAATTTGGGAAATTTGAAGCATAGATAAATTTCTTTTAAAAAAGCAAAAAAAAAAGTGGGAATAAAAGATGTTGGATCACGTGCGCCCTTATATGGCTCAAGCTCTCCTATTCTTTCCCCCTTTCCCTTGGCCCAGACATGCACCTCAACACAAGTCTACGCTTAATAATCTCCTCCTTCCTAGCACATGTTGTGAACATGAACCTTATCCCCTTTCAATTCTTTTCTCTTTCTTCTCCTCTATCTAGTAACTTGAGCCCTTCCTCCCTTCATCTTATTCATTTTCTTCCCTATTCAACCATAACTGAAGCCCTCTTCCCTCTTTAATTTCGTTTATCTTTCTCTCTCCTCCTTCATTCTCCATCATCAACTCATCCATTTCTTGGGAGAGTAATGATTTGAAGGTAGAGTTTTGGGGTTACAAACTTGGGATTAATTCACGAATTAGGTAAAGTAATCAAGAAGTTTGGGCTCATTTTTGGCCTTAAATGGATCTAGGCTGCATTTGTGTGGGAAGTAGGAAGTCGCAGTAGAATTAGATTAGGGTAGCTTAAATTTTTATTTTTTAGTTTCAGAACTAAAAATTATTGAACTTCAAATTTTTGTAGTTGATTCTAGGTTGCTTAATTTGAGCGAATTTGGAGCTAATATTTGCATTTTGCAATCAAATTGCTCAAGCTTTGATTCAAATTTCTTTGGTATTGCTTGGTTTCGAGTTTTGGCATTTCAATCCTAGTGTTCCGGCCTTTGCCTTGCTCTATTTCATACTCTAATCCACGCTGTTGTTTAGTTAATTTCAATTTGTGGCATAATTTCTAGATGTTCCGATGGCTGAATATTATGATTGATTGGATTTCTTAGACCAAATTTGTTGGTATGATCTTCCTATCTTTTATAGTTTATTTACTGATTAGTTGGTGATATTGATTTGCTAAATGCCCATGGCATGAATTGTTATCAGTATTATTAGTTTTAATGCTCTGTGTCAATTCATGATCTTTGTCAACATGCTAAATTTTATCAAATTGGCTTTTTGCTCATAGTCTATGTGTAGCGCCTCGTCCCTTCTCGAGTCATGAGCAGTTACCAGGAATGGCTTCAAGGATCATTAACTAACCCCACAAGTCACTACAACCTTTTCTGTCTGCTTTGTCATTGCTCACTCGCTGATTGGAAAACTGTTCGGACTAAAAATGAGTTATTTTTAGGGTACTTTTACACCTGGTTTATGTTCGTTTTAATCGTATTTTTAACGTTTTTAATTAATTTTATTTTATTTTGCAGGTTTTTGAATAATTTCGAATAAATGGCCAA
>JACYFF010031955.1:50557372-50585556 GCA_017589665.1 Selenicereus undatus | reverse complement strand
ATATCATTTAGTGTAATTAATTAGTTTAATTGTTTCGTTTTAAATGATCGTAATCTAAACGTCTTCCCTGTGGATCGACCCTCGAAGTACTACGACTGACAATCGGGTGCTTGAGGTTTTCTTTTCCTTTTTCTTTAATTTACTTTTCTCCACCTCAAAAACCACCTACAGAAACTTCCTAAGAGATTACCCATCATAGGATTTTTTTACAGTCTGCAGGCTTAACTATGGAGTTCTTAAGAGCTGGCTTCTCAAAAAGGAAGGTGCACCTTGAGTGATATAGCTAGTCACTTCATATCCTTTCAGTCACCCTCGAGGTGTGGAAAAATCTTAGAATAGTTGACCTGCTGGTAAGTTTTCCAAACAACGTGAGAAAGAAGACGCAGCGCCCCCAAAAGGCTTGTGGTGATTTGTAGGGTCAATGAACGATCCTTGAAGTCGTTCCTGATAACTTTTTACAACCTAAGAATGAGTCGGTTAGTGAGGCACAACAAGGATGTGGTGCTCTTCTAGTATGGGTGAATGTAACACCCCGAGAGTGGATTAAAGGACATGAAGTGACTATCTATATCACTAAAGATGCACCTTCCTTTTTGGGAATTCCACTCTTAAAAACTCCACAATTAAGCATTAATGCTGTGGAGAAGTTTTAGGGTGGGTGATCTCTTGGAAATGTTCCTATGTAGCGTGTAAGCGAGGATGAACTACAATGAAAATGCTTGTGGTGATTTGTGGGGTCAGTCAACGATCTTTAAAGCAATTCATGATAACTGTTTGCGGTCCAGGAAGGGGTCGAGGCGTTACACTATGACTCATGAGCTTGACTACTAATGAAAAATTTGAAAGATAGGTCGTTACTTTTATTCATTGGTGGATGGTTCGATTTTCACCCTTGTGTTAGTCTTTATTCTTTAGTTTAGTTTAGCTAATATGAGCTTATTTCATTTTTATTCTTGTTAAATACATTAAAAGTTAGTTTAACTGTGACCTAATTACATAACTCATCCCCGAGGATGACACCTCAAGTATTATGGCGACAAACCGAACGCTTGCGGAAAATTACAACAAGTTTCTGGCACCATTATCGTAGATGGTGTTTATGAAATTAGGTTACAATTCGAGTGTTGAGTTAGTTGATTGAGTCTTAGTTTTTTATTTTAATTTTTAGTTAGTGTTTGTTTAGTTTTAATTGTTTTTAGTGTAGACTTCTTGTGTTCTTATTTTGTGTTTAGAGTTTATATTTTGAGCTTCTTTTGGTTAGTTTTAGCATTTATTAGTTTTATAGTTGACTTTCCATCTCATTAAAAAAACAC
Source organism: Selenicereus undatus (assembly GCA_017589665.1). Classification (NCBI taxonomy): domain Eukaryota; kingdom Viridiplantae; phylum Streptophyta; class Magnoliopsida; order Caryophyllales; family Cactaceae; genus Selenicereus; species Selenicereus undatus. The sequence continues at coordinate 50,584,243 of JACYFF010031955.1, read as the reverse complement.
CATAATAGAAAATAAGAGTTGTGAACAGTGAATTCTGAATTGAATATGGGAAAAAAGCAAATCAATGTAGTTTTTTTCTGGTTTTAGGTTTCCTTTTGACATTTTTTAGCAAATTGGGTGCTACGTTTGGATTTCTAATATTTTTAGTAGGTTTCTAGAAAATTTTAGAGTACAGGTGAATTTTTGGGGAACTTTTTCTATTTTCTGCAATTCTTAGAAATAATTTTATGTTTTGATTTTTCTACATTAGTCTCGGACCGGAAAAAATGAGGAAAACTTTTCTGCATTTTATGCTCTTTTTTTTCTGGATTTTGTGTATATAATTCTGAGTTTGCAATTTTGTTCAGTTTTCTATTTATTTTTCTTTTAAGTTTTTGTTTTTTATTTTTCTTTCTTTTCTATTTTGTATTAGAAAAATGAGAAAAATAAAATTTGAAAATTTAGAAAATTTAAAAAGTTGAAGAATGCCAATTTTTCGTTTCTCATAATTTAAGCGTGAACCTTTCTGGAGCTGTTTATCGAGACTTAATAATAATCGTGCTCAATTGAATCAAAATTTTGAAAATGGGATATTTGTGAGGTCATCATTATGGTTTTGAATGCTAAATTTTGAGGTCATGTTGAGTCTTGTGTCCTAGAGATTTACTAGGATTGTTGTCTAAACTCAAGATGAGATTTGGAATTTCTTCGAAAAATTAGCTTGGGACACTTATAAGTTTAAACAAATTAGAAGGACCTTGAGATACTCAATTCATGGCAAAATATGCTATTCGTGTTAATCCTCGCCACCAAGATCATTTTTGGACTCCTATGACCATTCATCTCATTCTTATGTGTCACGTATTTTGTGTAATTATTATGAGTCTTCTGATCATGATGTTCATAATTGTTCTTACCGTGATTATATTGATGCTACATGTGCAAATCTTGGAAACACAATATATGAATTGACAAATAAAATGATAGAAACTATGAAGGAGAGAATTGCTAAATATTCTCACTATGTTAATTAGAGTGGGGAAGATAATAATTTGCATGAGCCTGATCTAGTTTAGGATCTCCTAAATTTAAAGTTAGTCTTTATGGTGATTTTGAGTCCTCTTATCTTATCAGGCCTAATTTGCATGACGATATGTCTTTTCCTGACCTAAAGCAAGAGAATGACTTCCCTATGTCTCCATCTCATGACTTTACACTCCCAGCTAGCACACCTAGTGATCCATTGAGGATGTCTTAGTTTTTGCTGACCCACCTAACCCTTTTAATTACTCTTGTGAGTTTGAGTAGGGTGAAGAATTTGAAAGGCCTAGTGAGTTTAATGAGTATCATGACTTTGATAAATCAGAAGATATTTTTTACAAGAGTCATGTAATAGGGTGGTTGAGCCCAATAGTTTAGAATTTGGCAATGATCAATTCTCTATGAAATATGATCTTTTTCATGTGGGTTTGATTAAATGGAAGTCTTGATGTGGTTTTTGTGTTAAATGTGAGTCCTTTTCTTTTGACTCCATCATAACTGACTATCTTTTTTAGCCCTCCAAGTCTAGCTTCGAAGAGTCTGAGACCCATGTGAATTTTATTTTAGACCAAACTCTTGCGCATTCTGATGCTAAGAGGCATGAGGAGTTTAGTGCCACTTATTTTCCTAAATAGCATGTTCATCATGGTAACATTTCTAGGCCAATGACCAATGTGGCGAATTTTGATAAGTTTAAATGGACCCTCAATTGTGTTGCATTGACATAATGAATGTACTCTTTCTGGCTCTAACTCTCTCATTTTTGCTATTTCCATGTGATTAAGAGTTGTTCTTTTATGTTTCATAAGCTACTACATTCGCTAATAGGTTTTGACTTGTGTAGCAATTTTCATCTTGGTATGAAGTGGTTGATGCTCGATAAATGTCCTTGATTTTAACGAAGGCATAGTTTAGGTGTCCCTTTGTACCTGACTTGGTATAATTGTTCCTCTCTACCTTCTTTTTTAATTTTGTTTTCTTTTGCATATATTTGTTGTTTTATTTTATTTTTATTGTTCCTTTTTGAGTTTTAGAGTCTCATCTTTTTATTTAGTTTGAGTCTTATTTTTATTTTATATATTTATTTTTATAGTTATTTCTCTAGGAATATGTGCTAATTTAATTGGCTATGGTCTCTTATACCTTAGCTATTAAATTATATATAGATATGGTGTGCGTGATGAAACTTAGTCCAAAGCATGATATTTATGCTCAATCCTAACCCCTGATGACTTTGGTAGATGAACCTGTGAGACTTTTAGCCTTAAAGACTAATTCATCTTAATCTCATATTTTCTTTCATGTGTGTCTCTTCCATGATTACATATCTAAAACTTGCCTTGATTCTCTTCAAAATCATATTTAACATGTGCATTGCGGTAGTATGATAAAGCATTCATTTGTATTATGAGCCATATAAGCCAAATTGTCACCCTGATCCGAATGTTTTACCTTGCTAACACTTTGAGCCTTGACCGTTTTCATTTGCGGTGAACCCTGATTTAGCCCTTGCCTAAGCACATATCTATTACCTAAGCCAAGTCTAGTGGAGTAACACTTCAATATTGGTTGTTGGGTAGCTCTTGAGTGATGTTGTATGTAACGCCCCCAACCCTAAAGCCGGGAGTGTTACCATTTTCTTTAAATCCTGGGACAAAACGGACAGAGTTCCCCCTAAAAATTGACCATTTCCCCAGGCTTAAAGCCTTACAATTAATTCCCTGCATGGAAAATAACAGTAAAAACTAACTCAACGGCCACCCGCTGGAGTTTACAGCTCTACGGGCTACCCACCCGAAGCACCACAATCAATGCAGTTCACTGTTTAGACAAATGAACAATGAAGAGTACAGCCCTGGCAACTCAGATGGTGGCTCATACGGCCATACAGAGCGACTCTAAATGATATGCAAACCAAGCACACAAGAACTTAATTTACAATCATTACATTATAAAACACTTTGCAGCTCACGTACAAGCACATCACTTTACTTCTAGGATAGTAATGACTTCCTTTCCGCTTACTTCAGAAACCTGGAGGTCAACAATGACAGATGGAATGAGCGATAATCATACAGTGGATAACCCCCTGCCCTAAAACAATATTTTCAATACAATAACAACTTACGACCGTCATTCGAAATTTTCTCCCCTTTTGCAAGGCTCACCTATCGTACAGTATGTTTTCCCCTCACAATGCGAGAGAAATTAGCATTCGCACCAACAACTTAAACTTAAGAATAGCTATACTCGATGAACTTTCCATAAATCACTCATATGAACTCATAAACTTAATAAAACAATGGGGTTGAACCCATGAACACTCTCGCTGAAATCTCTGTTACAACAGGCTCCTCCATTGCTAAAACCTTTTACGTGATGCTCAATACATTAGCGAAACTGGTTTTAGTTCATATAATGTAAATCATGCAAATCGTACATAATCGTTAAGATGTTGTTAAAGATGCTGTCAGGTAGTAAGCTATATGAATTTAGCAATGACACTAAATCAATCATCATGTTCAATGCGATACAATCCTTACTATACCACACAGTAGTTGGTCATATGCAAGAATAGATTTATGTGAGAAAACATAGAACGATAACGATAAAATGAGGCATGTAACTACGTCATGTGATTATTAAACTATTTACTAATAATGTAGCAAAATGATCTTTGAACTTCACATCCTTGTTTATTAAAAGTACAACGTTTCGTAAACCATCATAGGAACTGGGAGTCTCCTTTGACCACGTTTCTCTACCCGACAGCGGGGCTTTATAACGCATGACTCTACTACATATTAGCAGAGCTATGAAACATGTAACTTCAACTTATGCCTACTGGCAAAATTATGAAACATTGAACTTTGAATCCTCTCCTTACTGGTAGAGAAATGAAATACTGAGTTTTGTATTCTCTGCCTACTGGCAGAGAAATGAAATACTGAGCTTTGAATTCTCTGCCTAATGGCAGAGAAATGAAATACTGAGTTTTGTATTCTCTACCAAATAATGAGCTTTGAAACATATAAGTTGAAGTTACATGTAAACTTCTAAGGAGGTGCTGGGTTGGTTAAGCTAAAAATGCAAATAACCTTCAAAGATCAACTATCCCTCGACCTATTTACTGATCACCTGACTCACTCGGTTGACCAATCCGATGGTGTAAGGTTATTTCATTACCAATGACTTGTCAATGGAAACAGGACACCGATAAAACAATGAGGAACACTTAGCAATCATGTAATTAAGCATTTACGAACCTTGACTATAATATACAATTGACAAACTTCATATAATCAACATACAATATAAATATACTCAATACACTTCATATAATCCATGGATTACTAATAAATTGATAAACGATGAACTACGAAATTGATAAACTATGTAATCGATACGCTGCATACAATCGATAAACATATAAAGGCAATAGACTTAATATAATCAAGAACTATGTATAATCAAGAATTTCATAAAATCGATAATCATTACACAAACAATAAACATCGTATACTCGATAAACTTTATATAATCGATAAACATGCATAATCAATGAGCGTTATATAATCAATAAATTTTATAGAAACAGTAAGCATGTATAATCAATGAACATTATATATTCGATGAACTTGAAAGATAACGTATATATATATAATCGTTAAACGTTATAGAACCGAAGCCCTCATATAATCAATAAATTTCTTAGCATCCATAATTTATCCACGTATATATTCAATAAACTTATGTATAAATTTCATATAATCGATAACTGTATATAATCGATAAACTTGAAATACTCAATAAATTTCATATAATCGATGAATTATGTGATCGATAAACTTGACATACTCAACAAATTTGATATCAATGAACTATATAATCGATAAACTGTATATAAATTCGATAACTGCACATAATCGACAAACGACATATAATCGATAAACTATATATATATAAACTATAAACTTTAGTTCAATACGACTAACATATATATATATATATATATATATATATATATATATATATGTGGTATCGTTCAATTTACGCTACAATTTCCTCAAATCACTGATAATTTATTCGAATTCAACCTGAACGAACTATAATCAATAATCAATAAGCCTTATCGAAATTAAATATTTAACAATAAATAGAAGGAAGAGGAAATCCACCTCGAATCTAAGCTAAGGGACCCGTTTTAGGGTTCGATTTGGGTGGCTCGATGCGGGCTCAGTTCGCCCCTTTGCTCCCCATCTGCTGGTCACCACCCTTCTGCCGAACCGCCGCCGCCACCAGCCGTGGAGGATCCGCCGAGACCCACAGCAGCCTCCCCCCCCTGAACCTCTTTCTCCCCCTTCTCGCGTCTCCCTTCCTCTCTCTCTGGCCCCGGTTTGGGCATCGACCAGGGCGGGGGATGGTCGGCACACGTTGGCAGGTCGCCGGCAACCCCGCCGGTGGCTCCCTCGCCCTCTCCCGGTGTGTGTGTGTGTGGTCGTCGGGCTGAAAGCCCGCCCCCTTCTCCCTCTTCGCGACCCTTCTCCCCAAAACCGTAGGGGCCTCGGCCCCTTTTCAACCCCCGCCCCCTTTTTTTTGTTTATTTATCCACTAATGAAATCTCCAACCCGCTATACCGTAAATTCAATTCCCGACCTCCATTCACAAACTGGAACCATTAATATAATTAGCGGCCGATTTATTCTCCTTTTTATTATATTAAGGTTCGATTCAATAAATTACAGGATGGTTCTCACTGTTCGATATTCTAGTGTTATGCAGAAATCTGCTCAATATAGTGTCCGATAATAATCCTTAATACCAATAACACTAATAATAATGAGAGTACTAGTATTCCTTTCAATAAAATCAGCACTCGGCCAGACTTCATCGATATTAGTTCAATTTATAATGATATGAATCAGCTTAACAAAGGGAATAAAATCCCGAGTGTTACATCCTTCCCCCCTTAAAAGAATTTCGTCCTCGAAATTCGATGAGCTATGTTAAACTGCCCATGTAGGCGCGTACGCTTGGTACACTCTGCATAACCCTGAGTTCCTAGTAATAATGCCACACAAAAGGGCATCTATATGAGTATACTTGATTATAATCCTCTTGTGCAATCGATGCTCCCAGGTGTGTCTTGGGGCTTGTCTAACCATTAAGCAACTAGGACAGAATAAAGATAATGGCATCGATGGTTTAATAAACATAGGTCAAAGCTTTGCAGTGCGTTGATCACCGATGGTAACTATAAGGCCCAAGGCACTCTTAATACGAATGGAAAGGTTCTATCCCTTTTCCATGAGCCATGCTAACTTCTGCACTTGGTGCTGGAGCATAAACAATGTTGGAAAGGCATAGCTTCTCGCCTCAAGTAGCAGCGAGGTGGTACATGTAGCATAACAATTCCAAAGTCTGTCAGATTCTCTCTTCTGTCTCACCTCTAGGTGTGTCAGGGTTGATATGGCCGGTGCACTATGAAGCCCATCATATGAGTAATGTTCCATGCCACAACGAGCATGGCGCTGAGCTGACTCAAGGTTAACAGTGGTTACATGCTAGGATGCAAAGATGCCTCCCCAGGTACGTAACCCGCCAAGTCAAGGCCATATCATTGCTAGCTAGACACAATGACAACCATACCAAAGCACGTTTGTACACAGGCACATCAAACTGCACCTCATCATGTAGCATTCTTAAGCAGCTATATGCAATGCAAGACGTAGGCCGCGGCCTATGGTCACAAGACCTTGCTCTGATACCATCTATAACGCCCCTAACCCTAAAGCCAGGAGTGCTACCATTTTCTTTAAATCTTGGGACAAAACGGACAAAGTTCCCCCTAAAAATTGACCATTTTCCCAGGCTTAAAGCCTTACAATTAATTCCCTGCACGGAAAATAACAGTAAAAGCTAACTCAACGGCCACCCGCTGGAGTTCACGGCTCTACGGGCTACCCACCCGAAGCACCACAATCAATGCAGTTCAGTGTTTAGACAAATAAAAAATGAAGAGTACAACCCTGGCAACTTAGATGGTGGCTCATACGGCCATACAGAGCGACTCTAAATGATATGCAAACCAAGCACACAATAACTTAATTTATAATCATTACATTATAAAACACTTTGCAGCTCACGTACAAGCACATCACTTTACTTCTAGGGTAGCAATGACTTCCTTTCGGCTTCCTTCAGAAACCTGGAGGTCAACAATGACAGATGGAATGAACGATAATCATACACTGGATAACCCCCTCCCCTAAAACAATATTTTCAATACAATAATAACTTATGACCATCGTTCAAAATTTTATCCCCTTTTGCAAGGCTCACCTATCGTACAGTATGTTTTTCCCTCACAATGCTAGAGAAATTAGCATTCGCACCAACAGCTTAAACTTAAGAATAGCTATACTCGAAGAACTTTCCATAAATCACTCATATGAACTCATAAACTTAATAAAACAATGGGGTTGAACCCATGAACACTCTCGCTGAAATCTCTGTTACAACAGGCTCCTCCATTGCTAAAACCTTTTACGTGATGCTCAATACATTAGTGAAACTGGTTTTAGTTCATATAATGTAAATCATGCAAATCGTACATACTCGTTAAGATGTTGTTAAAGATGCTGTCAGGTAGTAAGCCATATGAATTTAGCAATGACACTAAATCAATCATCATGTTCAATGCGATATAATCCTTACTATACCACACAGTAGCTGGTCATATGCAAGAATAGATTTCTGTGAGAAAACATATAACGATTACCATAAAATGAGGCATGTAACTACGTCATGTGATTAGTAAACCAGTTACTAATAATGTAGCAAAATGACCTTTGAACTTCACATGCTTGTTTATTAAAAGTATAACGTTTCGTAAACCATCATAGGAACTGGGAGTCTCCTTTGACTACGTTTCTCTACCCGACAGCGGGGCTTTATAACGCATGACTCTACTGCATATTAGCAGAGCTATGAAACATGTAACTTCAACTTATGCCTACTGGAAAAATTATGAAACATTGAACTTTGAATCCTCTCCTTACTGGCAGAGAAATGAAATACTGAGTTTTGTATTCTCTGCCTACTGGCAGAGAAATGAACTACTAAGTTTTGTATTCTCTGCCTACTGGCATAGAAATGAAATACTGAGCTTTGAATTCTCTACCTAATGACAGAGAAATGAAATATTGAGTTTTGTATTCTCTGCCAAATAATGAGCTTTGAAACATATAAGTTGAAGTTACATGTAAACTTCTAAGGAGGTGCTGGGTTGGTTAAGCTAAAAATGCAAATAACCTTTAAAGATCCCCTATCCCTCGACCTATTTACTGCTCACCTGACTCACTCGGTTGATCAATCCGATTGTGTAAGGTTATTTCGTTACCAATGACTTGTCCATGGAAACAGGCGACCGATAAAACAATTAGGAACACTTAGCAATCATGTAATTAAGCATTTATGAACCTTGACTATAATATACAATTGACAAACTTCATATAATCAACATATGATATAAATATACTCAATACACTTCATATAATCCATGGATTACCAATAAATTGATAAACAATGAGCTATGTAATCGATAAACTATATAATCGATACGCTGCATACAATCGATAAACATATAAAGGCAATAGACTTAATATAATCAAGAACTATGTATAATCAAGAATTTCATAAAATCGATAATCATTATACAAATAATAAACATCTTGTACTCGATAAACTTTACATAATCGATAAACATGTATAATCAATGAGCATTATATAATCAATAAATTTTATAGAAACAGTAAACATGTATAATCGATGAACACTATATATTCGATGAGCTTGATCGATAACATGTGTGTGTGTGTGTATATATATATATATATATATATATATATATATATATATATATATAATCGCTAAACGTTATAGAACTGAAGCCCTCATATAATCAATAAATTTCTTAGCATCCATAATTTATCCATGCATATATTCAATAAACTTATGTATAAATTTCATATAATCGATAACTGTATATAATCGATAAACTTGACATACTCAATAAATTTCATATAATCGATGAACTATGTAATCGATAAACTTGACATACTCAACAAATTTGATATCAATGAACTATATAATCGATAAACTGTATATAAATTCGATAACTTCACATAATCGACAAACGACATATAATCGATAAACTATATATATATAAACTATAAAATTTTGTTCAATACGACTAACATATATATATATATATATGTGTGTGTGTGTGTGTGTGTGTGTGTGTGTGGTATCGTTCAATTTACGCTACAATTTCCTCAAATCACTGATAATTTATTCGAATTCAACCTGAGCGAACTATAATCAATAATCAATAAGCTTTATCGAAATTAACAATTTAACCATAAATAGGAGGAAGAGGAAATCCACCTCGAATTCAAGCTAAGGGACCCGTTTTAGGGTTCGATTTGGGTGGCTCGATACGGGCTCGATTCGCCCTTTTGCTCCCCATCTGCTGGTCACCACCTTTCTGCTGAACCGCCGCTGCCGCCGGCCGTGGAGGAGCCGCCGAGACCCACGGCAGCCTCCCCCCCTGAACCTCTTTCTCCCCCTTCTCGCGTCTGCCTTCCTCTCTCTCTGGCCCCGGTTTGGGCGTCGACCAGGGCGGGGGATGGTCGGCACACGTCGGCCGGTCGCCGGCGACCCCGCCGGTGGCTCCCTCGCCCTCTCCCGGTGTGTGTGTGTGGTCGCTGGGCTGAAAGCCCGCCCCCTTCTCCCTCTTCGCGACCCTTCTCCCCAAAACCGAAAGGGCCTTGGCCCCTTTTCAACCCTCGCCCCCTTTTTTTTTGTTTATTTAACCACTAATGAATCTCCAACCCGTTATATCGTAAATTCAATTCCCGACCTCCATTCACAAACCATAACCATTAATATAATTAGCGGCCGATTTATTCGCCTTTTTATTATATTAAAGTTCGATTCAATAAATTGCAGGATGGTTCTCACTGTTCGATATTCTAGTCGTATGCAGAAATCTGCTCAATGTAGTGCCCGATAATAATCCTTAATACCAATAACACTAATAATAATGAGAGTACTAGTATTCCTTTCAATAAATCAGAACTCGGGCATACTTCATCGATATTAGTTCAACTTATAACGATATGAATCGGCTTAATGAAGGGAATAAAATCCCGGGTGTTATAATTTGGTGGTTATTTTTTGTTCTTTTGGTTTGGTGATGTGTATGGTTTTGACTTGTTTGTGAGATTTTCTCCTTCTAGTTGTATGGATTGCTTTTTATCGCAATCATTTTGGAAATGAGTAGTGTCCTTACGTTCCATTTATTCATTTTTCTTTAAAAAATAATAAAGATAGGAAAACAATTACAAAAAAGCTGAAAATGAAAAAAAAAAGTTGCTAAGGACCAAGATTGAAAAAAGTTGAAAAATCTCACAAAAAAGGAGGAAAGAAATATTGGCAATAACAGTATTTGATATGGTTGTATATACTTGATTTTCATTATTTTAACTATTTTCAATGGCTGCATTCGAGGGTTGTGCCTTAAGTTGGCATAAGTTTTGGGAGAGTGTGTAATGTAGTTGATGGAAGTGGTGGTTGCTCATTAGCTACTTGATTTTTAGCTCTTCATTTCCCAAATCGTTTGTCCTTCTCTCAGCTTAACTCTTAGCCCTATTACAACCAAGTCCTCTTAATTATTATGTTGTATTTAGCATTCGAATGGTGGAGAATTGAAAATCCTAGCAAGCCAATGGTAGATTGTATGATTGGGAGATGAATTGAGTGAACCTCGTAATATCTTAAATGCATGAGTGAGACTGTTTCATTTATCCCTAAAGTAAGGTTCTACTTTTAAGACTTGTTGATAATTCTGAGTTGGGTGAAAGATTGTGTATAAATGTCATTAATGGGGACAAAAAATTTCTTTATGTTTACATTGTGTTTATATATAATCTAATGCTTAGGTTACTTGAGTGATGTGGTCGGTTGGAATTACATATTTTTTCTGGCGTTGTATATATGAGTTCTTAAAAAACAGAAAAAGATTTTTTTTGTTTCTTGTTTCCTTTTTTCTTTTTTGTTTAAGATTTTGTAGGTACATCTTCTGCAAACCCTCATGAGACCTGTCCACTAGGGGTAATGTAGGGCTTTAAAGGACTTGCTGCATATGCTAAGTGTTATGATTCCTACGATGTTGGGTTAGGTGTTATTTTCTTTTTCTAGGATTTTTTAGTTTTATTTTACTCGAAGACGCGGAAAAATTTAGATGTGGGGTTATCGTTAAACCCGAAATTATGTCATTATATACCCTTTTATTATCTAAATTTGCTCAATCAAAACAAATAATTAAATTAGGATTTTAATAGTTTTTTTTTGTTTATTACGTAAGAATTTGGGAAATCTGAACAATGAATAAATTTCTTAATAAAGGGAGAAAAAAAAGTGGAAACAAAAGATGTTGGATCAAGCATGGCTGTAGGAAAGAAAAGAATCAGCCCCAAACATGCCAGTATGCAGCCCAGTGTGACCCAGGCCCAGCAGCTCCCTATACCTATTCCCTCACCCATCACGTCCGCCTCACATTCACTCAGGCTCTCCTCTCTTCCTCATTTCCCTTGGCTTAGAGGTGCACCTCAGCCCAATCCTGCCCTCACTTAATCTCCCCCTTCTTAACATACGTTGTGCAAGTGACCCGTTCCCCCTTCTTTTCTTTTCTCTTTCTTCTCCTCTTCCGAGTAACTCGCTTCCCCCCCCCCCCCTTCTTCTTGTTCATTTTCTTCCTTATTCAGCAATAACCAAACCCCTTTCCCTCTTTAATTTAATTTCTCTTTCTCTATCCTCCTTCATTCTCCATCATTAACATCATCATCAACTCATCCGTTTCTTAGGAGATAAAGGATTGATTTGAACACATAATTTGACAGTTACGTTGCAAGCTTGGGATTAATCCATCAATTAAGTCAAGGAATTAAGTAGTTTGGGATCATTTTTGGCTTTAAATGGAGCTAGGTTACGTTTTTGTGGTGAATAGGAAGTAGGAGCAGAAGTAGATTAAGGTAGCTTCAATTTTCCTTATTTATTTTCATTTCTAAAAGTTATTGAACTTCAAATTTGTGTAGTTGATTATGGGTTGCTTAAGTCGAGTGAATTTAAAGTTGATATTTGCATTTGCTATCAGATTGTTCAAAATTTGATTTAAATTTCTCTTGGTATTGCTTGGTTTCAAGTTCTTGGCATTTCAAGTTTACTGCTTTGACCTTAACCTTGCCCTGTTTCGAGCTTTAACCTTCGTCATTATTCAATTAATTGCAATTTGTGGTATAATTTATGGGTGTCTCGATTGCCGAATATTACAACCAATTGGATTTATTGGACTAAATTTGTTAGTATGATCTTCCCATCTTTTACAATTTTGTTTACTAGTTAGTTGTTCATGTTTGATTCGTTGAATGCCTATGGCATGGATTTTTGCTAGTATTACTACTTTTAATGGTTTGTCTTAGCTCATGACCTTTTGTCAAAATGCTAGATTTTATCAAATTAGGGTTTTGCTTGCGTTCTTTGAATCATGAATTTGGTTATTGATCGAAACTTGGAAATACAAGGTGGTTAATTTTATGCTTTAGTGGATGGTTCCATTTTGACCCTTGTGTTAGTCTTTATTCTCTAATTTAGTTTACAAGTTAGTTTAATTACAATCTAATTACATAACTCATCTCTGATGACGATACTCTCAAGTATTACTGCCACAAACCGTATGGTTATAGAAATCATAACAGGGATTAGTCCATGGTTGAAGTCACCAAGATTTGATCGTGCCTAGCTTTATCATAGAGGTTAGAAGGTTTAATGGTTTGGCATCACTCTACCACTGGTCCATCAAACACTTTAGTTCCATTATGGATCCCTTGATCGAATACATGAAGAAGGGAAGTTTTGTACTAACAAAGGCTACATAAAAGGCCATTGACCCAATCAAATACAAGCCATGTTTAGCTCCTATATTGACTCTTCCCAACTTTGAGCTCCTTTTTGATGTTGAATATGATACTAATGGAGTTGGCGTCGAGGCGGTTCTTACCCAAGCCAAGTGGCCCTTAACCTATTTTAGTGGGAGGTTGAGCGGCCCTAAACTCGACTACTCCACTTATGATGATGAGTTTTATACTATCATCTAGTCTCTCACATATCGGAATCACTACCTCAAGCATAAGCCTTTTGTGATACAATTTGAATCACAAGGCCTTGTCTTTCATCAATGGACAAGCTAAGCTTAATTCAAGGCACTCCAGGAGGGTGGAATTTCTCCAAGCATTTTCTTTCACTTATAAGCGCAAGGATGGCAAAAAAAATGTAGGATAGTCGATGCTTTATCAAGGAGATAAATTTTCATCTTTATTCTTAAGGCCAAAATCGTGGGGTTTTACACTATCCAAGAACTCTGCAAGGAAGGTGAGGATTTCTAAGAAATCATTGCAAACCTCGAGGACTATGATTCCTATATCTTGCAAGATGAGTTTCTCTTTAAGAACAAGCTATGTGTTCCTAGAGGCTCTCCAAGGGCAGTACTTATGGGGAAGCTCATGGTGGTGCTTGGGAGGTTATTTCGGCACCAACAAAACAATTGAGATCTTAAAAGAGCATTCTATTAGCGTAGAATGGCAAGTGATATCAATAATGTTGTCTCCAAGTGTGCTACACACCATAGAGCCAAGAGCATTTTTCATCAAGAGTTATGCACCGCTTTTCCAATTCCAAATGGCCCTTGGGAATATGTGAGTACGGACTTCATTTTACGTTTGCCAATAACACAAAGGGGGCATGATTCTATTATATTTATGGTTGACTGTTCTTTAATATGGCTCACTTCATTCCATGCCAAAAGAGTGATGATGCATCTCACATTGCTCATCTTTATTCAAGGAGATCATCAAGCTTTATGGAGTGCCAACAAGTATTATCTCTTATTGGGACACCAAATTCCTATCTTATTTTTTGAGGTGCTTATGGAAATTTTTAGGAACCAAGCTCTTGTTTAATACTATTTAACGCCTGAAAACCAATGAGAAAATGAGGATTAGCAATAGGACCTAATCCACTTTATTTAGAGGGTTGGTGAGCAAAAACCTCAATGAATGGGATCTAAAGCTTCCATATCCTTTTCAAACTTATTATGGAGTCAATCCTCACATTTCTATTGACTTTTTCTATTACCTATTGAGCGTAGCACCAACTTTGAGGCCCAAGAGAGGGATAAAGAAATGAAGAAGCTCCTGAGCAAATTAGAGCTCAAATAGAAAAGGTTAATGCCTCTTACAAGGCTAGAGTAAACAAGCATAGGAAACCCTTGGTTTTCAATCTGGGTGACCTAGTATAGTTGCACCTAAGAAAGAAGAGATTCCCCTCAAGGAGGAAAAATAAACTCATGGCTCATAGAGATTGTCCCTTGATTGTGCTTGAATGAATTGCAGACAAAGTCAGAAAATACAAGCGACCGAGTGACATGAATATGAGTGATACTTTCAATGTCGGTGACCTTGTTCCCTATGTGGAAGATAATTTTGAGGATTTTAGGGAAAATCCTTCTCAAGAGGAGGAGTTTGATGCATTCTGGGCCTCAATCTAACTCTTGGGTACTCCTATAGACTCTTCAAAGTTCGATCCTAACTCATTACATCAAGAATGCCACTTACTCCGGCACTACCTTCGGTTTTAGCTCGACTTTTCATCCACCGAACGAAACCCAATGGGGACGTTCCATGTTGTGTTGGGAAGCATAAGTAGTCTACTTTACAAATATGAAATAAAATCTTGTACTACTTTGCATTTTATTTCCCTAAAACTATGAAAACCACGACTTATACAATGTAAATTTTTTCCGATAAATTTGCTTAATTTCAGTAAAGTTTAATTACTACATGATATTTAATTGATATAAGTCCTAGTTTTGTTAATTCCCTAATATGTCCATTTTGGTCCCATGTAACGAAATTTGGCATTGGATTCCATTTCAGAGGGAAATGGTCAAAATTATAAGAAGTGTACATACAATCTATTTTTTGAGCAATCTGGGCTTTGGCGCAATTCGAGGAGAATGCTACTATAAACCTTAGACATTTCCCATTATGGAGAGAATCTACACCCATCAAGGGTAAGGCTCCAATTGACAATACTCCCATTGGTGGAGTATAACTCTCTAGAGCCTTCCTAGAAGATGCAGATAAAATGTTAGAAATTACAACTCATGGCCTTTGTCATTATCCTTAGATTTTTTATTTGTTTCTTTGTATATTTTGTACGACTCTTATTGGTTCGCTTGTCCCACTAATTTATCAGCTTTTTCTCTTATTTTACTTATTTATAGACCTATTTCCCTCAATGTATACTCATATTTGAGCTGATGATAAAATGAAAGGCAAAAAGCCAACTTCTATCAGAAAATATTTCTTCATTTTTGTCTCCAATTTAGAGTTGTTATTTAGAGTCTTTAATTTAAAATTTCTCTTCAATGGCTCTAAGCTTTTAGGGATTTGGTTCAAAGTGTT
Organism: Selenicereus undatus; assembly: GCA_017589665.1. Taxonomy (NCBI): domain Eukaryota; kingdom Viridiplantae; phylum Streptophyta; class Magnoliopsida; order Caryophyllales; family Cactaceae; genus Selenicereus; species Selenicereus undatus. The sequence continues at coordinate 50,568,638 of JACYFF010031955.1, read as the reverse complement.
TATTTTATTTAAGGATCTCAATTCCGGGCTCTAATCACAGTCACCTTGACTATTTAACATTGAATTCAAGGAGAAACATCCACTAATTTTGGGTTTTGCTTATGTGTTGATGATCTTGGGAATTTAGGATTCACCCTCGTTAAGGATCAATTCAAGAGATAAGGATGAGGGCACGCTAAGAAGGGCATCATGAGATGGAGATGGAGAAGAGGAAATAGATGAAAGAATGTATGTGCGTAACAAGTTATCACACTGATCATCAAATGCAAATGTGTCATACTTGGGCTAATATTCCATGCAAAATAAATCATATACACACAACATCACTTCCTCTTTATGATGAAATCCTACTTCTTCCAACGAAAGGTCCCCTACCCAATTAAGAGTAGAGTGTTCTACATCATCAAATCCCATGGGTTGCTTTTATACATTGAACCCATTTAATTTCATTGCCATATTCCCAAAAGTTCATTTCATTTTGCCATCTCATAAATCTAGTCATACAGGCTACAAATTAAACCAATATTTTGATTTATAGCATAGGCAAGCAAGGAATGATCACGCGAGGAAAGCAGAGATGAGGATGATTAGATGGATGTATGGTTATACGAGAATGGATAGAATTAGAAATGGAGTAATTAGAGACTTAGTTAAGTGCCTCTTATCAAGGATAAGTTGAGAGAAACAAGACTCAGATGGTTTAGTCATGTGAAAAGAAGGAGTATGGACGCTCCAGTGATGAGATGTGAGAGGATTAACAGTCCCCGAAGGTAAAAGAGGGAGAGGACGACCAAAGAACAGTTTGGACGAGGTGATTAAAGAAGACTTGAAAGTTGTAGGGTTGACCGAGAACATGGCCCACGATAGGAGACTATGGTGGGATAGGATTAAGATCTTAGATCATAGAGAGTTAGCCTCACAGTTGTCTCTCGGTTGCAGTAAGGTAGGTTTGGTTGTGGTTTTTACGTATGCCGTATTTGTATGCAGATAGTACATGCATCTGAGAAGAAACATTGTTTACATACCTCTGTTTGTTAAGGTAAAACATATTCCTCTGCTATGTTGTACTTATGTTTACATAGTTACTACCACCAGATTTATTAGTACTCCTTAGCCCATTCCCTATTACTTATCGTTAGTTTTTCCCCATAAATGTTTTTACAAAATCATTCTTCTACAAAGGTTTTCACAAAATCTTGTTTTGTGGGTCTCTTGGAATCAGCCTTTTTATGGACAAGGATGTCGGTAGAGGTAAGACTGCCTACATCTGAATCTCCCCAGACCCCGCAAAAGCAGGACCCACACTGGGAGGTGTTGTTGTTGTTGTTGTTGTTGTTTGAATCCACTTAAATTTACTACTCTACTATATTTTACTTTTTCTTTTAATTGTCAAAACAAATAAAATTAAACAAATAAAAACCTAAAAACTTATTCTAACCTAAATATTTTGGAAATAGTCCAAAATATTCTAAGCCTAATCATAAAATAAAAACATTAAATATCTAACCTAAATATTCTGGAAAAATAAAAATATAAATAATCAACCATATTAAACTAAAAATTAAAATAGAAAATAACAAGTAGAAAATTAAAATCAAAAATCATAGAAAATCACCCAAATTAACAATGTACAAAGTCCTAAATTTATAAACTTCGAGAAATATCTAACTACATTTTGAAAAATAAAACAGAAAATAATTGCAAAAATACTAATAGAAAATAAAACCTAAAATTGAATAACTAATAGACGGCACTTAAATAAATATGAAAATAAATAAAAACATTAATCAGAGACTTACTCAAATGCTAAAAACATAAAACTAAAAATACAAACGTAATTTTTAGATTTATTAAAGTAAAAACCTACACCTATCCAATTTAAAAAATAATTCTGAAACAAATCATCAAATAATTTTCAAAAATTACTAAATTAAAGACCAGCATATTAGCAGTTTATAAAACCATATAGTGGCATAGAATACATTAAAACATAAAAGAAACTATTTTTAACCTAATTTCTATCAAACTGGTAAATGACAGCAAAAATAGAACATAAAATTATTCTAATAATTAATCTTAAATTACTAAGACACACCTAAAAGACTACTCTTTTGGGGGTGAAGGTAAACAAAATTTAACACTAAAGTCTACACATTTAAGAATTAAAATTGACAAACTAAATAAATCAAATGTAAAGCAAACAAATAATTCGCAAAGATACCAAATTTAAGAAAAGAATTAGTACAATCTATATCCACTATGCAAATTAATAGTTATCATCGACACACAAATTGATTTTTCAATAAGTTAGCCAGTAAAAGACGCCCATCAATGGATCTTTCCTATTTTTCCTTACATCATAGTTAACTTAAGTCTAACCCTAATATAAACCCTACTATGTTTGATAGCTCAAGAATTTAATCAAACTAGAGCATTCAAAATTAGAAAAACAAGATCTAACACCTTGTAACCAACTTACTAGTAAATTGATGTAACTAAGATGTATAACGACTTCCTAATTAAAACATATGAGTTTGAGTCATCTGTGATCAATTGGGGTGATACTTATGCTTAGAAGGGCTAAAGCTTATAAGTACTAAAGCCTTTCAAACTATCATATGAATTTATATCAAACTAATTAACATGAATCCTAAATAATGTAACATAAATATCATCAACAACAAACACAAACATTTATAGAATCATGGAATAAAAATCAACTAGAGAATAAAGCACAAAACGTATTTCAAAATAATTAATTTAGCATGCTTTCAAATAGATTATGCTAAGTATAGAAATAGGCTACTCACGCATATTAAAAATTAAAACACAAAAAACAATCCAATGTTTTATTTTTAATAACAAAAGTCTAAACTAAATAAAGTAAAAAAAATATAATACTATGGTAAATAATATGGAGATGATGCTATTGATGTTGGTGTTGGCGGATGTAGGCACTAATGATGTTAATGAGATGACAAAGTTGGTAAGGATATTGATGATGGCATGATGATGGAGGTGGAGGTTATGTGATGGTTGTGGAGATGGTCAAGAATTGGATGCAGGTGATACTGATGGTCATGAAGAAGATGGATTTGGCATGGAGATTAAGAGATGGTGGAGATGTTGTGGTATCCTGAATGTCTAGGAGTTGCTGCATTTATACCTTGAACAATCTAACAAGGGTTTTGTAAGATCTCTTCTTTTCCAAGTCTTCTGCCTCCTCTTCAATTTAGGTGTAGTAATCTTATAATCCTAAACCAAACAAATCATTATGAAAATAAATATTTTTCATAAATCATTATTTTTGGACCGATTTGATAAATTCACTTGGAAAGTCTTTCAATAATTAAAACCCCCGCTTCGACATATTTTCTTCTCCTCTTTACTTCATTAATCCTTAACCTAAAAAATACATGAAATAAAGTAAACTAGACAAAATAATATATATAATATAAGCTAATAATTCTTAAAAATATGTATAAATTATGACCTAACAAATTCCCCCACAATTAGATTTTGGACATCCTTGTGCCAACAAATCTGAGACTTGAACTAAAAAATTCCTATCTTTCTAATAAAGTCACACATAAGATATGCAATTTAGACTAGGCATTGGCTTGCTTTGCAAACAGTTTAATTCAAAATTTGTTAGTTTTCCCTCCAACAAGTGAAAAGCTACTAAATATCAAACTGCCATCAAAGAGTTTCTTCATCAACCTCACAACATCATCAACAAAGTAACAAGACTAAAAGTTTAAGATAGGAAACATTAAGGTGTGATATGGTTATACCAACAATTGAACTAGGGGAAATAACTCATTGAAATTGATTCCAAACTTGTCTTGCAATTTTATTTTTTTTGGTCAATTTTTTCTCTTTTTTCCCCTTTTTTTTAAACTCCATTTGCACACATATTCAAGGCCTAAATAGGGTCTTCGAAATTAAACATTCCCTATCTCACACTCACCCAAATGGTGGTGCCAGAGTTAACACTTTATTTGTTTTTTTCTTTAATCTATATCTGTTACTCTAGTTCAAGTAATTGATCGACCCTCAAAGGGGTACGACTCTCCCGACATGGGTTCTTCTATACATAAGGCTCAACTTGAGACCTAAAGTTAAGGGGAAAATGTGTAGAATCACCTAATCGTACCTATGTTGGTAATCTAATAGTTTTTTTTAATAAATTATTGTTGGCATATTTTGAGTTGTAGGCGACCTTTAACGAGGTTAACTCTTCCAACACAGGTCTTCTCCGTACGCAAGCCGCTTAAGGGGGACAAGTGTCGTACTGCTTTAACCAACCTATGTTGGTAAATCAACCTTTTTTTCTACAAGAAAAGAAACGTCATAATTTTAATGAGTTATTAGTAGGAAAACAAGCTAGGCCCTTGCAGTGCCTCTAATGCAGTTATATAACTTGATTAAATAAGATAAAAATCATGACCTTCACTCATTAAAGAGATATATGAAGATCAATTAAAACTACTCTGAATGCTTGTTAGCGTGCTCAAAAGTTCCCACTCACAAAGGAATAAACTGAAAATAGTAAAACAAAAAAAATAAGCAAGAAATCCTAGCATAAACTTATATTCAAACAGTATTTTACCAAAAAGACATTAAAGGACTTCAAAAAAAAGTTTTTTTGGTTTTTTGGCAAAATAAACATGGATAACCAAACTAAATCTAGGATACCCCCATATTTAATTCACACATTGGCCCTAACGTAATGAAAGTAATGAAAGCAATGAAGACAAAGCATAATTAAATCTAAACTTCCCCAAAAACGATGGGTTGGCTCTTGACAACTGCCTTTTCTTAAGTTTTCTTCGCCTCAATATAACTGTAGCTCATGGATCCTCTAGTTGGGTCTCCTCTACTACGCAGATTTGATTGCCTTTATAAAAATACAAAATTAAATGCTTTAATTTTACATTAAACTCCACAAACCTATGCTCCTTTTTATCTACGATCATGAGACCACTCCTTAACATCATAAACTAAAACAACCTACAAAAATTACTAGAATCAAAAAATAATAATAAAATTAGAAAAAGTAAAGACATAAAATCTAACAATTTTAATTTCTGTCCATGGCAATGATTCCAAAATTTGTAAATCTTATCATATAACTACAAATTAAACCATCACTTTGATTCATAAATAATATTTACAGTACAAGTAAGTACAAATCGATCCCAAAGGAAAGATATATATATATATATATATATATATATATATATATATATATATATGTATGTATGTATGTATGTATGTATATATATATATATATGTATGTATATATATATATATATGTATATATATATATATATATATGTATGTATGTATATGTATATGTATATGTATATCTATTTACACACACACACAAGATAGTTTGAATCCAATTAAATTTACTACGCTAATATATTTTGCCTTTCTATTAATTGCTAAAACAAATAAAATAAAACAAAATAAAACCTACAAAACTATTTAATAACACTAAAAATATTCTGAAACTAATTTTGAAATAAAAACACTAAATACCTAACATAAATATTCTAGAACAATAAAAACATAAATAATCACTAAATTAGAAAACAAACAAGTAGAAAATTAATATCCAAAATACCATAAAATCACCTAAACTAAAAATATAAAAAAACTTAAATTTATAAAATCATAAATATATCTAATAATTTTCATATAAATAAAAAAGAAAATAATTTCATAAAATAAAATTTAAAATTAAATAACTAATAAATTGCACTTAAATAAATATGAAAATAAATAAAAACATTAATTAGATTACAAAACCTAATTTTATAGACTTGGTCAAAGTCTAAAAACATAAAAACAAAAATAAAAACGTAATTTTCAAATTTATTAAAGTAAAAATCTACAAGATCCAATTCATGAAATAATTCTTTAAAATTATCAAATAATTTTCAAAAATTCATAAATCAAATACCAATAGATTAGGACTTCATCAAAAATCTATAGTGGCATAAATTCATTAAAAAACAAATAGAACTATTTTTAAACTAATTTTTATCAAGCTGGTAAATAATAGCAAAAAAAGAATAGAAAATTAATTTAAAATTTAATCCACACAAAAAATTAAAATATAATTAATCTAAAATTACTGAGGTACATGTAAAATACTACTCTTTTGGGGAGGGGGAACGTAAACAAAATTTAACACTAAAGTTTATAAATTTAATAACTAAAATCGACAAACTAAATAAATCAACTAAAAACAAACAAATAATTATCAAAGATGCCAAATTTAAGAAAGGACGTAGCATAATCTATATCCACCATGAAAATTAATATTTATCATCAACACACAAATTGAGTTTTCCATGAGTTAGGCTGTAGAGGCACCCACCATCGGTTCTTCTCCGTTTTTTCTCATATTGTGTTTACATAAGTCCAGCCCTAATACAAATCCTAATAGTTTTGATAACCCTAATAGCAGCACAAGAATTTAATCAAAGCAGAGCATCAAGCATTAGAAAAAAATCATCTAACACCTTGTAACCAACATACCAACAAATTGACGTAACAAAGATCAATAACGATTTCCTAATTAAAAAAGATACATTTGAGTTATCCATGATCAATTGGGATTATACTTGTGCCTAAATTACTAAAGATTATACGTACTAAAGTCTTTCAAACTATCATATAAATTTATGCGAAACCAATTAGCATACATCCTAATTAATGTAACATAAATATCATGAATAATAAACACAAACTATTATAAAATCATGGAATAAAAATCAATTAGACAATAAACCACACAATTGTTTCCAAATAATTAAGTTAGCATGGTTTCAAATAGGTTATGCCAAGTATTAAAAAAAAAGACTACTCAACATATTAAAATTAAAATACATAAAATAGCCAAATATTTCATATTTAGTAGCACAAGTCTAAGCTACATAAAGTTTAAAAAAAAATGAATAATACTATGGTAAATAATATGGAAATGATGCTAATGTTGTTGGCATTGCAGGATGTAGGTGCTAATGATGTTGGTGAGATGACAAAGATGGTGAGGATGTTGCCGATGTCTTGATGATAGAAATGGAGATTATGTGATGGTGGTGGAGAAGATCAAGAAGTGGATGGAGGTGATGCTGATGGTCATGAAGAAGATAGATGTGGTGAAGAGAATAAGATATGGTGGAGGTGCATGGTGTCCTAGATGCGGGGGTAATTGAATTTATAGCATGAATAATCCAACTAGAGTTTCATAAGATTTCTTCTCTTCTGAGTCTTCGAAGTCTTCTTCAATTTAGGAGTAGTAATCTTGTAATCCTAGTCCAAATCGATCGTTATAAGAATAAATATTTTTCATAAATTATTATTTTTAGACTGACTTGATAAATCCACCTGGAAAGTCCTTCGATAAATAAAACCTACGTTTGACGTATTTTCTTCTCCTCTTCACTTTATTAATCTTTAACCTAAAAAATAAATAAAATAAAGTAAATTAGATGTAAGAACGCATGGAGAATCAAGGATTACTAGTATTTTAGTTTTAGGACACACAACAACCTAGGTCTCCAGAACAATAAAGTCAACCAAAAATACTAATTCTCTTGCCTTGATTAACACATCCTCAACTATTCCCCTAGGAAGCCTAGTGGAACGGTCAGCAAATTAAATAACAATTTTAGTAGGTTTAAACTCAATTGACCCCCCATCTCTCATGCATCGTGAAGAGTAAGAGATTAACACTAGCACCAAGGTCGAGTAAGGCCCTATGTATGTTATGATTGTCAATGATAATTGAAATTGTAGGACATCCAAAGTCCTTATAGTTGATCGGCACTTGAATAGAAATGACGGAACTCACATTAGTGACCAAAAAGATTGTCTTTGGAACATTAGTGACCCCTTTGGTGCTACATAACTTTTAAAAAAGCGAGAATAGAGGGCATTTGTCAAATAGTATCAATGAGGGGAATGTTCATCTTAAGTTGGGAGAAAGCCTCCCTTATCTTGTCAACATGGGAATGGATCTTCTTCCCCTTAAGGCAGTTAGGAAAAGGGGGGAATACGCTTAGAAGCCTTAGGGAAAGAAGTAGGAGTGGCCAAGGTTTAGAGTCATTGATGATCGGAGACTCATCCTCCTTAGGTTCTTCCACAACCAGAAAGAAGGGGGCTAAATAGAGAAGTAGACACATCATCAGGAACATATTCTTTGGAATAAGGAGTGGAAGATGTGGGAAGGGTCACATTCACATCATTTTCACTAACATGGCTGTCAAACCTTTTTCCCAACCTTAGAGAGATCATGATATTAAATTTCCTCACATCATTAGGGTCAAAAGAATAAGGAAAAAAATCCCTTCTTAGGTTCACTTTAGATTGACTAGGTAAAGCCCCTTTCCCCTTAGTTGACATGAAAAATTAAGCACATTGTTCACTCAAGGTCTTCATCATCCTCTCATTAGAATTTTTCATCTCTCTCATCATTCTCTCCATATCATTTACTCTCTTTATCACTTTGTCAATCTCATTATAAACAGAAAGGGGATATGATTATGCAATAATCAATTTAGGGGACGCACTTTAGGTCCACTGTATACCCATTGGAATGGTGAACTTTTACAAGAAGAAGAAGAGGAGGTGTTTCCTAAGAAATCCCCACCTTGAGCATTAGGCATTAAAGCATTTGGTCCAATCCACGAGAAGTTAGGGTGTTTGGGAAATCCCAGGCTATAAGTAAGAGAATGGGTTCAAACTTTAGCACTTGGCCACTTTAACCCACACTTGCTCTTGGCTCGTGGCTAATTGTTGTGCAAACAAAGAACCAGTACTTAGGGTGTGATCTTGAGCTTAACATTGTGAACAGGGGAGCACTTAAGGAGAGGGCGAATTGTTCGAGGATTGAGATAAGACTATCCCGTTAAGCATGTTTTCAAGTAATGCTAAACGTGTATTAATATAAGTGGTGATCATAACCACATTCATTCTTCCCATTTGACTATTTCTCTAAGCACTCAAGCTTTCATCTCTAGTGGTTTCCCATTTTATGGTCTTTTCAACAAGTTATTGTAGAAATTTTCATGCCTCAGTTTCGCTTTTATTCAAAAATTCCCCTTGACACATAGACTCAACCAGGGTCCGTGTTGATTGGTAAAGCCCTTTATACATAATTTAGAATAGATGACACTACTCTAAACTGTAATGGGAGGCATTGCGCCGATAAGTTCTTAAACCACTCAAGACATGTCCAAAAAACTTCCTTATGAAGTGGCATGAAATGGTTAATTTTATTTCTCAATTTAACCATTTTACCATTGGGAAAGTATTTTCTTAAAAACCTCCACACAAACCTATCCCATATGGTGATAGAATTTGTTCGAAGGCTATGCATCTGTTTCTAAACCAAATCTTTTAAGGAAAATGGAGTGAAAAGCAACCTGGCAGTGTCTTGGGAAACATTTGGAAACTACATCATTGAGCATACCTCCTCAAATTCAATGAGAAACAAATAGGTGTCTCCACCTTCCCAGAGCTTAGGAAGCATAGTCGTGTACTGGGGTCTAATTGCAAATTGGACATCCTCAACAAGTTCTAAAAGTCAAAAACAAGAATGATTTGTGGGCTTTAGGGGATATAAAATCTTATTTAGACTCCTAGGGGGAAGAGGAGGTGGAGGTTGAGTCATTCCTCTTTCTGTCATTGCTTCCAAATTGAATGCAAGGGTTTGGTCTACCTCGATGTGTGGGCTTGATATATCAACACAAACAAATATCTCACAATTAGGTGACCTCCTCCAAGCACTCATTCACCACTTTTGCTGATTTTTTATTTTTCAAAATTTTTGGCATTTTCACTTAGCAACAAACAAAACACCACAGTTTGCAATAATCAAATCACAAGCAAATGCAAATCCAAATCCAATGTCATCATCATTGGTAATGGTGCCAAAAATTTGTTGGTAGTTTTTTTTTTAGTAAGGGGGATTGTTGTCCTCTAAGATATTGGTGAATTTGCTTAGGTTATGACCAAATTTTAGGTGTGAATTGAATTAAGTTAACTAAAATACTATTCACCTAAGATTTGACTAAATTTAACCAACTAACAATTAAAACCTACAAGCAGAAAAAAAATAAATATATACCACTAGTAGCACAAGAAAGATGAAACACAAATCAACACAAATAGCTCCAAAAAAGGGCGATCATAGCTCGACTTGGCTAGTGGCTTGACATACCCGTACCCAACAATATCCAAATTTTGCCTCAAAAAATGAAAAGCAAACCTAACATTTATCTCTGATCTATCCAAAGAAAAGCAATAAAAAGGGGAGGAGAGAGAAAATTACCCACATACTTATCAGCAATTGGTGGTGATTCTTACTTTATTATAATCATTCCAACTTCAATGAAATTCCAATTAGTTTTCATCAAGTCTATGCTAGCCTCCTTTGATAAGGATTGAAGTTTAAGATTAAGAATTTCAAAAAAGACCAAGAGAAGAAGAGATTGAAAAAGAGATGAAGAAAGGGGGTTTTCTAACATTTTGAGATGTAGCTTATAGGTTTAATCTCCTCTTTGGCCCTTGCATAATCAAAGAAGAGCAACAAAATGGGAGCAAAATTAAATCCAAAAACTAACTTTTTTGTTGATGAGATATTGAATCTACAAATGTGTATTTGTGAGAGAAAAAACTACTACAATAAGATAAAGCTCAACAAAAAAGAAGATAACCTGAGTTCAAGTAGCACTCAACTATCGCTTTTTTTCCAAACTAACACCAAGCTGTTACTTTTTTCTCCAATAGCACTAAATTATAAATATTTTTTTCTAGAATAGCACTAGATGACCTGTTAACATAAAGTAGCAGGTAACTTGTACTTTTTTACTTTTCAAATTTAAATTTAAATTTAAAGAATAATAATAATAATAATAATAATAATAATAATAATAATAATAATAATGACAACAACAACAACAACAACAACAACAACAATAATAATAATAATAATAATAATAATAAAACAAATGATAATAATGACAATAATAATTATTATCATCATCATCTTCATCATCATCATCATCATCATCATCATAAAAAAAAGCTAAAAAATATAAATTATTGACTATAAAATCTATATCTAAAGTGTGGGGCGATGGTGATCAGTTAGTACGTAGTAGTAGGGGGTTTGGGTGGGATTTTTTCTGCTAATGTTATATTATTATTATTATTATTATTATTATTATTATTATTATTATTATTA
>JACYFF010031955.1:50532750-50555009 GCA_017589665.1 Selenicereus undatus | reverse complement strand
GAAACCCCCAAAACCATCCCAAACCCACGGTTGTACTTCCCATCTTCGAAACACCATTCCACCACCCTTCATTCACGCCGCAGCAGGCCACGTACCCACCTGTGCTGGCTTCATCGGCACCAACCACGATACCACAAATCGAACGGTGAAGAATTGAAGTTGGGTTGGTTATAAAGGCATGAAGAATACGCTAGTGGAAGGGGAGTTTTTTATCTAGGTTAGTGTAGCGTAGGTTAGAGTTAGTTTTAGGTTAGTAATTTAGGAGTAGATTAGGTTTAATTTTGTTTAGGTTTAGTTTAATTTTGCTTTACATTCTAATTTCGTATTTGATTTTCAGAATAGGGTTTTTCGATTTCACATTTAAGGGTTTCGATTTCAGTTCTTCGAATTTCAGAATTAGGGTTAATGTTAGTTTGGTTCTGGGTTTCGAATTTCTTGTAATTGATGCTTTCTAGTTCAATTTCGGTTTGATTTCTGCAAAAATCTGGGTTGATTCCATTCGAATTCTTCCCCCACTCTCCAAGTTCGTGTTCACTGTTTGGTGGTTTGCTAAGTCATGGATGAAGCTTCAACTCGAACCCTTGGTGAGTCTGAGGTAGTGATTGTTCTTTGTTCAGGCTTAGTGAAATTTCCCTCACCTGAATCTGTTCTGGTATTGGTTGCTTTGGTTCGTTGTTGCCTTGCTATTGCTTGTTGTTCTTCGTTTTCCCTGTGCTCGATTCTGCCTTGCTGTTCTTCGTTCGTTTTCAATTGTTGCTTGGTTTTAATTTCGTCCCCCTCCCCCACTGTTGATTTTCATAATGTGCCTTAGTTAATTCTGGAATAACAAAGTAATTAGGTTGTTAGTGATTAAACCATGATTAATCTCAACTTTAGTTTAATTAATTTGGTTAATTAACATAAACATAAGTATTAGTTTAGGTTTAGTCGATTTAGTTTATTAGGTAGTTTTGATTCTTATTTAAAAACAATCGTTTAGTAGATTAGATGAGTTTAGGTGAATTAGGTTGTTAAATTGCTTTAAATAATTCCACTTAGTTTAGATAAGTAAATTTAATTGTTTAGTTTAAATGACCATAAATCTCACGTCTTCCCTGTGGACCGACCCTTAAGTACTACGACTGACCATTGAGTATTTGAAGTCTCTTTTCCTTTTGTCTTTAATTTTCCACCCCTCAAAAAACCACTCAACAAGACCCCATAGGCTTTGTGTGTAAGTATTTAAGTATTGCAGTAAACACGCAACTACTTTGTTGAATTGGCCTTGGAGTCATCTAGTGCCATTTTTCGACTCTCCTTAAGGGTGTTCGTAGTTCAATACCTGAATCAAAAGATATTTCAGTTCAAATACCCAAAATTTTGGGTCGACAAAATGATGAATCAGGTCCAAACCGAAATTTCCAAGTACCCAAGTGTTTGGATTAGGTTTTCGGTTACCCAATAGCGCACTTTTTTCTCAATATTTTTCTATTTCGCCTAATAATTTTTTTTGTATCTATAATATAATTATTGCTATTTATGCTATTAAACATTGCCATATCGTGCCAACTTGCACTTGATGTTATTACACAATATGCCAATATCACACAATACCTTGCCACCATTCACATTTCAAGGGCTTCATACCTCCACAAGACGTAAGCTTACTAACACCATATTCATCCTCAACCCACTACTAGGATGCAACAAGGTCTCCTAGAAGACCTAGACATCCAGACAACACAATGCAACAAAGTCAAAATACTTGCCTTCTTGGTGCTTGAGGATATTTGACTTACAAAGTTTTTACAGAAGGAAAAATAAAAAAACTTTCGAAAAAATTAAAAAAAGTTCCAAGTTTTTCTAAACCGTACTCGAACCAATAACCCCAAAAAAATACCGGCTCGGGTATCCGAATCAAAATTTTCAAATATTTCGGGTACCTGAAATTTCGGTTTGGATAGCAAGGTTTTGGTCCAGGTAGTTGGTTTCGGATATTTTTGAACACCTCTACCCTTTAGTTCTAGGGTTGGTTGTCTATTAAGAACTTTTTCTTTTTTGATTAGCAGAATATTGTTGTGTGACTCATACAAGGTTTGAAGGCTATATAAATGGGTGTTGCACAAGCTAAAGCAACAGATTAAATCGCAAAAGAGATCCACATCATCAAGTATTTCATTTAAGTCCTTTTAAAACTAGTGCAAGACTCTTAAATCCAGTTCACCAAAGATGTGGGTCTCCCGCCAAACTATAAGATCATCCACATCTTATAATCTCCTATAAACCCTTTGGCTTCTTAATAATGCCCCATTGACTCCCCAACCATAGACAAATTACTGACAATTGCATTTAAGATCAACAACTAACTTCACACTTGCCTAAATTATATGGAGGGTCTTTAGCAGATCTTTCTATTTTCTTCTTTTGGGGAGGGAGGGAAGGGGTATGATTCGCGCCCCCCAAATAAGGTAGTATGACTTTTGAATTTAACTTTTTTAAGTATAGCAAAAAGCTACAAACAAATTGATGTAATTGCTAATAGTGCTAAATTTGGACATAAAATTCTGCATACAAATATGACATGCATTTGCAAATTTAAGCCACAAGGAGAATTGTCATAGACTTATAAATTACGTATCTAACCACAACCTCTATGCTATATGAGACACAACTCTACATTGAGAAAAGTTAAGGGAAGGTGCTTAATTCATGTAAAAAAGAGAACCCTATGTGATGTACTAGTAGAACTAGAAGTATAGTTATGAAATGAGGGTTAGATACATATACAAAATAGTGGATTTTTCGTTAGGATTGTCATTCGTGCTCTAAATAGGAGTTAAATAAGTGCTGAGATAGTATGGGGAAGAAAATAATTAGATGAAGGAGGGGAAGTTTGCACTTGGCTGCGAAGTTACAATAGCTCAAAATTGACTTCAAAAGAGGTAACTTTTTAGCTTGTGTTTACAGATAGTGTTCATTTGTTCTAGGTGGTGTTAGGAACATAAATTCATGACTCGTTTATGGGTGGTCTAGGTTTATGAAATGTGGAAGGTTAGGTTGACTAGATTTTTTTGTGAACATATGTACAGGGTGGATTTATGTGCTATGAAACGTAAGTTAGATGTGTATGTGATATGTTGAAGTTGATTTATATAGGAGTTGATTATGTCATTTCAAAGATGATTAAAAGCTCAAACTCAAGAAGCATATGTTAGATTAAATGGCATGATCCAGTTAAGGAAGGTGCAAGGCCTGTTTTCTCAATGATGTTTGTGCCTTTCAATGCTTGGAAGGAGGGGTTCTTGGGTGGGTGTAGGAAGGTTATAGGTGTAGATAGAACTCACCTAAAGGGTGTGCACAAGAGGGTTCTGTTGACTGCAATAGAATTAGATGATGAGAACCACTGCTTCTCATTGGCTTATGCAATTGTTGATGTTGAGAATAAAGAGAATTGGTCTTATTTCTTCAGATGCTTGAGGGGTATCATAGGAGATGATTCATGTGGTCAATATACACTCATAGCAGACAGATGCAAGGTAACTCATCAATTTAGTTTTTTTTTTTTTGGGTTTGTTTAAGTGCAATTTTTTCTTTTGTTTTGGTCTTAGTTCTGCTATTTTCATATTTGGTAGGAAGTTATAGTTGCTTTAAGAGACATTTCTCCTGCAACTAGAAGGAGAATCTGCTTGGTGCACTTTATGAGAAACTTCAAGAAGCTTCACTCTGCCCCTAAGTTAAGTCTACGTCTATCCAGAGCTACAAAGGCATACTCATTAGTCAACTACAACAAAGCCATTGAAAGTTTGCACAAGGAATCATCTGCAGCTTACACTTGGGCAATGGAAGAGCCAATTGAACATTAGTGCAAGCATACCATTGAAACTAATACAAAGGTACCAAATAGCTCTACAAATTTTGCTGAATCTTTCAACAATGTCTTAGATGAGTATAAGGACTTGCCCATGTTTAACGTTTGCGAAAATATTAGAGGGATATTAACTGATTGATTTGGTAAGAGGAAGGCTAGACCTGAGAGTTTGATTGATAGGATTTCCTCTATGAAAGAAAAACTTGCCAAGTTTATGAGTGAGGCATGGAGTTTCATGTTTAGATTCTGTGGGGAAAACATGTGGGAGGTACATGATGGTTGGACTCAGTCTGTGGTTGACTTCAATACAAGGACTTATGATTGTAATTATTCAAGTGACTGGCATTCCTTGTAAGCATGCAGTCAAATGCTTGTCTTATATGAAAGCTGAAAAGAGGAGTGGATCCATGAGTATTGTACAGTTGAGAAGTACAAGGGAACTTATTGTGGGACCATGTACTCTATTAGAGATGCATGTTTCTAGCCTTCTTTGGAGAACATTCATCTTCTTGCCCCACCCCGTATTAATACGAAAATAGGCCTCATTAAAAAGGATAGAAGAAGGGATAAAGATGAGGGCCCAAAGAAGAGGGCAAGAAGAAGGCCTAATACCATTAAGTGTTCACACTGCAAGCAATTAGGCCACACCTTAGCTGGTAAAGAACCATACCACAGGAAGAAGAAGCCACCAACTAGAAAGCCTGTTGGGAAGCCTAGAAAAGTGGAAGTCACATATCCAACTCAGATTGTGAACTCATTTTTTTGATTTAATTCTGTTAAATATCTCATGTGACTCATTGTTAACATTATCAAAGCCTAATGGTGCAGGTTGCCTAGACTTCTACTACCCCATGTGTAAGCCAACTACTTAAGAGAAGCCCAAGGAAGTTAACAGCCCCAACCCAGGTTGTTTGTAAATCTGCTAGGTTTATATTTATGCCTGCATGTTGAATATTTCACTTATTTTTTTCTTATCTGACATGGCTGACCCAGGGGTGGTTGTACCTTCATCAATACACCTCCACCCCAACTACCTGAGAAAAGCCCAAGGCACCTAAGAGACTTAACATATGTTCCTTGTTTTCCCTCAAAGATAGTTGTATCTCAACTACCAAGAAGAAACCCAAGGAAGCTGATAATCCCAATCTCACTATGTTTTTTTTTTTAGTGCTTTCTAAGTCAAATTATCTAAATTAAATGTCTTGTATTTAGGTTGCTTCTATTCAACCAAGCAATAGCCACAACAATTTGGACACTAAATCCACCCCACTATTAAGGACCACTACTACAAGTGCTAAGAAGACTACAAAGAAAAGGTCTCACAATACATCTTCTTCACTGGACCTCTCATCCATGTCTTATGAATTGAGAGCTGCTGTTTTGGAAACATCACTGAGGTTGAAGAAGTTAAGGAAGGCCTAGAATACAAAGCCTCCCCCATACCTTTTGGATGGTTACTTCACCTCCTTTTGGATACTTACTTCCCTTCCCCTTTAGATAGTTACCTCACTTGCAAACCAGTTTCTCATTGGTATATGCTTTCTGTTTTTACACAATATGTGGACCGCATATTTGGCCACCTTTTTGTACACAATCTGGGGCCACCATACATTGGCACCTTTTTTGCATAGCTTAGGGGCAAAGTAGTTAAGTTATATGCTTTTACGTGAGATTGTAATCAAGTTTTTCTTAGAATTGCTAAAAACTGTTGCATGTATGAAACTGACTAGCTCAAGTTATTTACATGCACCACAATGAACATTTGTATTTGAGTAATAGTTTAAAACCATATAATTCTCCTACTACAACCCATCTTTACTTACATACAGTTAATTAGCATCTTCATTTACATACACATAACTCAAAGTGACCACTTCTTAGTAGCATAAGTCAACATCACTCAAGCTTAAAAGTTTACTAACTAGTTTACTTACGAACTTCCTTCCGAGCTCGACCATTGTCATCATCATTCAAACACAACTACCAATACAAGACATACAAGAAATATCCCTAAACACAACAACACAATAACCTTCAAGCCATCATAAATCTTCGTCAGCAAGCTCCTCATTTCAGGTCTCATCTCTACCTCTTCAATCATTATGGAGGACATGTCTTCCTTTACTCAGCTACATCATTTATATTTATAGCAAATTCAACTACGGATCCTCTTCTAACGCTTTGCCTTCCTCTGTATATGCTACTTGATTGAAGACCTCCTCTACTTTCTCCTCTACCTTCTTTTTCTGCCTAGCAAATGAAGCCTCTACACTTCAGACATGCTATATACGGCCTTAAGAAATTCTTGTCTGATCTAGAAACACGATACTCCAATTTCGTTGGTTGCCTACATTTTGGGCAAAAAAGTTTTGTCCTTGATGCTAGAGACCCAAAGCTTGAACAAACATCCATGGCTTCCTCCTTCAAGTCCACAAAAAGCAAAAAAACTGACATTAATCACCAACACTGACAACTTATGAGGGACAACATTACAACAACAAATACACACAAACAAATTTCTTCAACTGATACCTTCATAAAAAAATTTTAAAAAAAAAACTTGAACTTACCTTCTCGTCTATGGCAGATGCAAGATAGGGTTGTGGCAAAGGAGATGGGAACGACAAAGGAGCCCAAACTTAAAAAACTTTAATTAAGTTTGTTTTTGGAAAATTTTTTGCCAATCCCTTTTTAAAAACCAGTGGATTGAGGGCATGTTAGGTACTTTAATTCCCTTACACCAAGCTTTACATGCCCTGTCATTATTTGGTAAGACTTGGTTGTTGAAATAAATCATCATCACTAGTCAACGGGGATTAAATTCAACTCGAAAAAGACAAGGTTAAAAAGTAAATGTCCAAAACCTGAGGGGGCTCAAGAGCAAATTCCCCGATGAAGGAACCAAATGAAAATCAAATAGCAAGAGAAAGTGATTTTCATTGTGTTAGATTTATAAAATTGTCACTACGTTATAATTTACATGCTTTATGCTATTATTGTCGTCCTCTTATTGATGCCATAATTGTATTTAGTAGGTAGAATTTGATTCTTTTGGGGATTTTTCTTATTATTTAGCCCATTTGAGCGATTAATGACAAAAAAGTGAATTAAAACCTTCACATCACCTCATGAAATCATTTACTAGACTATGGATCTGATTTAAAGCTTTTTCCATTCATGTTCTCGTTTGGTGGTTTTCCAAAACCATGGCCCAAAACTGACATGGTAATTTTAGATACTAAAACCCAATTTATCTTTTTTCCCCTTTCTATCGTTGGTAAAATCCATCGACCCTAAGATACAAGCAAACTAAAATCTTTGACATTCTTGATTTTCTAGCAAACAAGTGGCATCATTCCCCCCCCCACCCCAATTAAATTAGAAAATTGAGTGCAGGATAGGAAGAAAGGCAGTTGGTTAGAGGTTGAGAAATTGAGAAAATGAGGTAGAGGTTGTCGCCGCCCATTTTTCTTTAGTTGCTAGGCGAAATGAGCTACTATTGTGGAAGAAAAAGAAAGGGGAGTTACAGGAGGGGGGGATCAAAGAAGCAGGTATCCAAGTTTGTTCACGGAGGCACTTGAGTGATGATTAGAAATAAGAAGAGTTTCCAATTATAGATTGCCCTGATTTCAAGCGCTGGTGTTTGCTCAAATAAAATAATAACTCTAGTATGAGTCCTACTTTGGTAGGGCATAAGGAGATCCAGACATAAGTGATTTTAACATTTAAAGCATTCCTGCCATTATAAAGACCACTTGGATAAAATCATACCAGATTTTCACTACTTAACAACGAAATTTGACTTGCACCCAAGTTAGTTGCCTATAAAAAAGTACTTCCCATACGTGACAACGCTTAACATTGGATAAAATGATTTAAATACCCAATATTTCGATTGCGTCATGAGTTTTCAAATTTTTGGGGTTTGAATTTTTAGAAGGATAACATTGCATGTTATTTCACAGTTAGTTTAACATATATTGAGAACCGCCATAATATTCATCACAGTTTGTAATGATTCAAATTTCTTTTCTTTTTTTTCAATCTAGTAATACTTCAATGTTGCAGTGCGAATCTATGTTGTATGTGATTGATGTGAATTTTATGTTCTAGTTTTAAAACCCTTTTTCACTTGTAAGTGCACAAGGTTAATTGTAAACAAGCGAGTATAGGGGTATCGATCCCACGAGGAACAATAGTGATTTTAGACTTTGCCTTTCTGATTATAAAAAATAATTTAATTTTAAGAGTTGAATTATCAAAATGGATTAACGAACAAAATGAAGAGCAAATGAGTAGCAAAGTAGAGAGAAATCAAATAGGAGAAAGTTCTAGGACTTTGGATTTCACCATTGATACCAATATTGATTTACTAATTCGAATGGGGATTCAATTTGTCTCTTGTTCAACCTAAGCTACAAGCATTAGGTCATGAATTAAAAAGATGATTATAATTACAAAGTGACATAATTCATCTAGTGGTTTAGCATGAATTATTCTTTTTAGACATAACTCATCTAATTTCTAGTATAAATTATTCAATTTAAACAATTATAATTTTAAGCCCAAATTACATAATCATCATATCAACCTACAAGGTCTAATATTCATTTGAGATAGAAAATTAAACTAGTGTCATCAACATGATTAAACATTAGTGTTAAAATGCATAAGTAGATGATGATCAAATATAAACTCAAGATTATGTAAAAGAGACAAAAATAACCCTATAAGAAATTAGCAAAAGAATATGATTACCAGGGATCCATCATAGTCCTAGAAATGAGTAGTTTAGCCAACCATAGTTAGAAAAAACACCATTGAAATTGGTATATTTCACTTTCTATGTCCAAACCTTATACTCAATTACACAAAATTATGAAACTTAGTGTAAACTCTCAAATTTGACTCACAAATGAGATGAGAAGAGAAGAGAAAAATACCTAACAAAGCTTATTTTCTTCTTAACCCCTCAACCCAAATGATCTTGTCTTACAAACACTCTCTCAAAAAAAAATGAAAGATGAAAGGATAAGAAGATGCTTGAGTGAGAAAGTAGATAAATGTATGTGTGTATGAGTCACTTTTTCCCTCAACCTTGGCCTCTTTTTATAGTGGAAATCCAACCCCTTAGGATACCCCCAAAATTAATGAAAATCAATTACAATTAATTTGGGATGTTACATGCATGGTCATGGCTAGTCATAAGTATAATATTAATTTTGATTAATGGCATTTGACTAGGTTAAGAATTAGCCATGTGGGAAAAATGGAGCACTTAAGAGAAGAGGGGAGGATGAGATGGAGTGAGAGGCATGGTCAAGACTGGGCCGCTTGCTCAGGCCCAAACAAACCATTTTATATTTTTTTTTTCTTTTTTTTTCTTTTCTTTGGGCTTGAACTTTAGACTTTGCATTTGTAGGCGATCCGAGTAAAATTGCACAACCTTCATCCAAATTCTTCTATTTTAGTTTTCATGCAAGTTTCATAAAATCTGCATTATTTACTCAAAAATATATTTCAAAGACATAAAAGTATGTGAAATGAAGGAGAAAATTGTATATAAAATATGAATTATCAACTCCCCCACAGCAGAACTTTGCTAGTCCTCAAGCAAAGAACAACAATGATGCATACATTCATTCAACCACCAAGAAGAATAAGAATAAGATTAGGGAAGAAAATCAAGTGATCCAACTATGACTGCCCACTCCAAATCACATGTAGCAATCCACTACAAACCCACAACTCATTATCAAAGATTTCCAATTCCAACCAAGTCAATAGGCTAAGATTCAAGCAAATTAAGTAAACCGCGAAACCATGTAGCAAACCGTAAGCACAAAATCTCACCCCACATAACAAAAATCACAAGAGCATTTTTCAAAATCAAGTCCCTAATGCCAAATCAAATTTTTTATATTTTTTTGGTTTTCAGAAGTTACTTGATCTCATGTGCTTTCTTGAGTGGATAAAGATATGAATGAAGATAACACTCAGAGAAACACTTAGTACATATTCAGGCAATTAAAGATATGAATAGAAATAGGACCTGAACATTGGTACCGAAATCAGAACTCAATTAATTTAATTTTTTTTCTTTTTTTTCTTGATTGAAAAGTCAATGGGAAACTCAATACTTATCGAATACTCATCACGACATTGTAAATGGGGTTACATCTCATACTCAAAATTCGGCTAAATAGTGACATTAGCACAGCAAAAATTATGGCGCTCGACTAGTCAAAGCTAGAAATAATTTCTAGTGAACATGGGTCACATGAATCAAATCCACATAATAGGAAGAAAACATACACAATTAGAACACTCAAACTCTTCCCAAAATCAAATTCACCCACAAATTTTCAAGTTTCAATTTTCCTCAATATTTTCAATTTGCCTTCCCCCCCACACCTAGATCTCACATTGTCCTTGATGTAGAAAACAATAAGACAAAGGAAAATGGAGAAAAGAGCAACACAACCTGATAACACAAGGAAGTTATTTCCATGTAAGCTCAACAATCAAACTCCTAAAGTACCTTCACAACCATCACCAACCTCAAAAGCCAAAAACCAAGTGAAGAATCACACCCAAAAACATAAGCACACCCTGATCAAAAAGACAAATAGAAAAAATACAAGACTTAAAATCACCTAAAAAGATTGGGTTGCCTCCCAATAAGCGTTAAGTTTAATGTCTTCAGCCAGACAATATCAAGCAGAGGCTTTAAAAATGTTAAGCCTAACCCTCGTGTTCATGACCGATACATCCATCACTCCCGACCTACAGTTAATGGTATCATTAGTTATGGCTATGAAGGGATGACCTAAAATAAGAAGGATCTGCTTAAAAGCCTGAGTGGGGTCCATGTCCAACACAACAAAGTCAACAGGAAAGACTCAATTATCAATTTGCACCAAGACATCATCTATTCGCCTCCTAGGAGTCCTAACCTACCTATCAACAAGCTGAAGGGTACAGGTGGAAGGTTGCAGTTCACCTAATCCCAACTCTAAGTAAACATAATATGGTATCAAATTGACACTAGAACCCAAATCCAAAAGCGCCCTTTCAATTTTATGATTGCCAATAAAACATGAAATGGTAGGGACACCAGGATCTTTGAACTTAGGAAGAGTGTCACATTTCAAAATCAAACTTACTTGTTCACTTAGAAGAACCTTTTTAGACTTGTCATCTTTAAATTGTCTTTTAAAAGTGCACATGTCTTTAAGGAACTTAGCATAGGTCGGGATTTGTCTAATTGCTTCCAAAAGGGAAAGATTGACCTTAACTTGCTTGAAGGTCTCAAGGATGTCATCTCTTTACTTGTCTTGCTTGGAAGGGAATGGTGCAGACAAAGCTTAAGGGTAAGGAACCTTTGGCTCATATGTCACAATGGGGTCAGACATAACAGGAGAAGGGGATGGGTCATTCTCTTTTTCAATCTCAATATCACTCTCCATGGTCTCAAGTCTTTCATCTTTATCATGTTTCTTCTCACTCACCTTGTTGTCTGCTTCTTTACCACTCCTAAGAACCATTACAGCTTTTAATTGTTCAAATTGTTGGCCTTTAGGATTCTGGATGAGGTGACTTGGAAGTTTTCCTTCTTCTCTTCTACCTAGAGTTATGGCTAGTTGCCCAAGTTGGGTTTCTAACTTAGCTATAGAGTGTGAGTGAGAGTCAACAATATGCATTTTAGACTCAATTCCTTGGACCCTAGCATCCATATTTTGCACAACAAAAGTCAGGATATCAAGAGCAGAAAGTACCTTGTCGATATCAGAGCTCCCAGATGGAGCTTGATGGGAAGAAGGATGAGCAAATCTCTAGTTTTGAAAACCAGGAGGGGTAGGTCTACTGTACTGGGCCTGAGGATTCTCAACATTTTGAGACCTCCATGAAAAATTAGGATGATTCCTCCAACCATGATTATAAGTATTAGAATAAGGATTGTTGGATGGAGGAAATCCTTGGGCAGCAATCACTTGTTCAGTTATACAGTCAGACTTACTAATACACGGACAATCAACAGAAGCATGCATGGGACTAGCACAAATCGAACACACATCTTGCATAGAAGGGGCATTAGACACTTTGTTCATGCGCAACAATTGATCAAATTTCTTAGCTAAAGCATCAACTTTACTGGAAAGGTCAATTGAATGTGCAACCTCATAAATACCCCCTTTACTTCCTAATTGCCTAGGCAAATCAGAATTTGAGGAAGTAGCATGCAAATGTGAATTCTCACTCAAATGTTCAAATACTTCCCAAGCTTCTTCAAGAGTTTTGTACAAGGAACTACCACCACATGATGCATCAACCATCTGCCTATTGTGCTCATCTAAGCCAGAGTAAAAACTCTGGACAAGTTGCCACATAGGTACCTCATGGTGAGGAAAATATCACAACAATTCTTTAAACCTTTCCCAACTTCCGTGCAATTGCTTATTTTTATTTTGTGAGAAGGTGGTTATAGCACATCTTAAGTCAGTCAGTTTACCAATAGAGAAAAACCTTTTCAAGAACTCCTTTTGCAATTGATCCCAATTGGTGATATTTGTCTTAGTGTCCAACCAAGCTTTAACTTTTTCTTTTAAAGAAAAAGGAAAAAGCCGCAAGCGAAGAGCATCGTCAGAGATATTATTCAAGAATACAGTAGAACAAATCTCTAAGAACGCATCAACGTGCTTGAAAGGATTTTCATACTCTAGCCCAGAACACGACGGTAACATTTGAATAAGATAATGTTTAATCTCACATGGCACCGTAACAGTGGGCATGCGTGTTCTTGTAGGTGAGTCATATGTGGCGGGAGTGAAATACTCCTTAAGTTGCTTAGGTGGTGGGGTTTGTTCTTCAGCTATCTTTTTCTTAGATTCCTTTTTCTTAGCTCTTATCTCGCGAAGATAGCGTTCAATTTCAGGATTATATGGTTCAAGATCTAAGCACAAAGAACGTCTACCATGCATATACCCACAAGCAATCAAGACAGAGAAATGAAATCACCAAACAAGATAAAAAGAAAAGAGAAGAGAGATATAAGAAGGAAAATGAAATAAATAAAATAAAATAAAATAAAATAAAGAAAAATAAAATAACAAAAATAAAAAGAGATGGGGAAAATAAAAAGGAAAAAAATGAAATAAAAGGGAGGGGGAATTTGTTAGATTAGATACAATAAATAAAATAAAAAAAAATAAAAGAGTTCGATTAGATTAGGTTAGGTTACAAGGGATAGGGAAAATGGTTAGATTAGATGGGAGAGGAAAGACCAAAAAATAAAATGGTTAGATTAGGAGGGATTGGGGAATGACATAATAAAGATAAAAGGGAAAGGGGTGGAGAAATAAATAAAATTGTTAGATTAGCGAGGAAGGTGAAAACAAAAATAAAAAAAATAAAAGGAAAAGAAAATTCAAAAATCACTATTCGTATCCCCTGCAATACCGCCAAAAACTTGATATGGATTTTATGTTCTAGTTTTAAAACCCTTTTTTACTTGCAAGTGCACAAGGTTAATTGTAGACAAGCGAGTATAGGGGTGTCGATCCCATGAGGAACAATAGTGATTTTAGACTTTGCCTTTCTGATTATAAAGAATAATTTAATTTTAAGAGTTGAATTATCAAAATGGATTAACGAACAAAATGAAGAGCAAATGAGTAGCAAAGTAGAGAGAAATCAAATAGGAGAAAGTTCTAGGACTTTGGATTTCACCTTTGATGCCAATATTGATTTACTAATTCGAATGGGGATTCAATTTGTTTCTTGTTCAACCTAAACTACAAGTATTAGGCCATGAATTAAAAAGATGATTATAATTATAAAGTAACATAATTTATCTAGTGGTTTAGCATGAATTAAGCCCTATTTGGCAAACAGCTGTTAGCTGTTAGCTGTTTGTAGTAGTTGTTAGTTATTAGCTGTTTGAGTTAGCTGTTTGTATTAGCTGTTTGAATTAGATGTTTGTTGAAAAATTGTTTGGTAAAATTAGTTATTTCTGACAAAGTTGTGAGACAAAAAACTAATTCTTCAAAAAGCTCTTCCAAAAAGCTCATGGAATTAGCTTTTTTAAATTAGCTTTTTGGACCTAAAAGCTCTTTTAAAAAACTCTTTCATCAAATACCCCAATTAGTTTTTTTTACTTGGTCAAAAAGCTAATTTTGATCAAAAAAGCTCTTTTTTGCCAAAAAGCTGTTCAAAAAGCTCTTTACCAAACAGGGCATTATTCTTTTTAGACATAACTCATCTAATTTCTAGCATAAATTATTCAATTTAAACAATTATAATTTTAAGCCCAAATTGCATAATCATCATATCAGCCTACAAGGTCTAATATTCATTTGAGATAGCAAGTTAAACTAGTGTCATCAACGTGATTAAACATTAGTGTTAAGATGCATAAGTAGATGATGATCAAATATAAACTCAAGATTATGCAAAAGAGACAAAAGTAACCCTATAAGAAATTAGCAAAAGAATATTATTACCAAGGATCCATCATAGTCCTAGAAATGAGTAGTTCAGTCGGCCATAGTTAGGAAAAACACCATTGAAATTGGTATATTTCACTTCCTATGTCCAAACCTTATACTCAATTACACAAAATTATGAAACTTAGTGTAAACTCTCAAATTTGACTCACAAATGAGATGAGAAGAGAAGAGAAAAATATCTAGCAAAGCTTATTTTCTTCTTAACCCCTCAACCCAAATGATCTTGTCTTACAAACACTCTCTCAAAAAAAAATGAAAGATGAAAGGACAAGAAGATGCTTGAGTGAGAAAGTGGATAAATGTGTGTGTGCATGAGTCACTTTTTCCCTCAACCTTGGCCCCTTTTTATAGTGGAAATCTAACCCCTTAGGATACCCCCAAAATTAATGAAAATCAATTACAATTAATTTGGGATGTTACATGCATGGTCATGGCTAGTCATAAGTATAATATTAATTTTGATTAATGGCATTTGACTAGGTTAAGAATTAGCCATGTGGGAAAAATGGAGCACTTGAGAGAAGAGGGGAGGATGAGATGGAGTGAGAGGCATGGTCAAGACTGGGCCGCTTGCTCAGGCCCAAACAAACCATTTTTTTTCTTTTATTTTCTTTGGGCTTGAACTTTAGACTTTGCACTTGTAGGTGATCCGAGTAAAATTGCACAACCTTCATCTAAATTCTTCTATTTTAGTTTTTCTACAAGTTTCATAAAATCTGCATTATTTACTCAAAAATATATTTCAAAGATATAAAAGTAGGTGAAATGAAGGAGAAAATTGTATATAAAATATGAATTATCAGTGATCAATTCTTGGCAACCATTAATTCAACAAAAGTTAAAATTCTGTATAAAGATCATTAGAACTTCTAAGAGCACTTCCAGCCAAAAGGAACGCATGGCAAAAGTGGGGCAAGCGTTCCACATGTGTTCTAGTGATTGGTTTCCAGTGCAGGAAACGGTGGATAAGGCATGAGTGGAGGCACCCCTGCATGTTCCGTCCTGCGTGCTCTTTTTTTGGTCTGTTTTACACGTAAAATGCAGCGCTGCGCTTGACTCTTGCGAATCAACATTTTGCTTGATTCTTGTGAATCAAGATAACTGGAGCATTCAACAATTAAACTGGGCAACGTGCTGTGTCTTAGGCTTTGGGAAATTCTGCCCGTTAGATGACCCAACGATAATAAAATTTGCAGCTTTTTTTAATTGTTGGTTTGTTAAATTTGTCTATAAATACCAAGCACCAATTGTGAAAACTTCATCCCAAACTAAACTCTCACTTCAATATGAAATTCTCTCATTGTAGCTGTAATTTCTAGTGTTGTAGGAAGTGAAAGGAAGTGAAGAGGGAAACAAAATTGGCTAAGAAATAATTATTATTTAGCTATGTTTATGTTTTTAATTTAAATTAATATTTTGAGTTACATATTTGAAACAATAATTTTTGTTTACGTTTGTTGTTATAGAAATTTTGGAGGTGTTCATAAATTTGAAGAATCAAGATAAAAGTGAAGGGAAGTGAAATGTAGGAATTTGTAAGAAATTCTAAATTTTTGTTTTACAAATCACCGTTAATCATATGTTATGCTTAATGTGAAATTATTTGAATATTTTTTAAATTGGTAGAATTTAAAATGTTTAAAAGTGAGTATGTTCAAGTTAATTATTGAAATTAATAAGTTTAATCTACGTTTTTGGATTGTGATGTTGTAATTAATTGTTAGATACATGTGACACAAGTTTGTATGTTTAATTAATAAGTAATATGTTCATACGTTTAACAATTTATGCAATACTTGTGTAGTTGAAATTGAACCTATAAACTAAATATGTGAAATTTACAATTTTGAAATTTGAATATGTGGGAATTTAAGCAGCAGTTATAATATATGAATATGTTAGACTGAAAATTTTGTAATGTGAATTCCTTAATCACATGATTACAAAAATTAAACAATTAGATGTTTAATTTTAAAAGAAGTTCAAAATTTATCTTTATACACTTAGGTAATATGTGGTGACACCCTAAAATTCTAGTTCATTTTATTACTAATCGTAAGTGTATTTAATACAACGGATAATAACTTAATGGGCATCAAAATGGTTTTTCACTAAGAAATACAAGGCAAAATGGGAATTCATTAAAAACCAAAAATATAATGCAAAGTCAATAGTCAATTATGAATGGTCAAACATCAATTGACTACAGGTTCAACATTTATTGTTACTAAGAAAGGTTTTGTCTAAAACTTCTGTGCGGCCTTACTCACATCTCATCTTTATATTACACATTTGTACCAAAAAACAAAACATTTCAAACAGTGGGACGGAGCTCGATAATATCTATCTCTAACTATAAAATAGTTAGTTAAATTCAACTTAATCATTTAGGGGTGAAAGGGAAATATTCAAACAGTTCAAAAAGACTAATTCCTTACTAGTTTAAGATATTCAAACTTCAAACATTAACCATTATCCAAAATCAAAATAAGTCAATTTGATAGGCAAGCGATCCCACCAGAGGGTCTTATAGCCTTCCACCGAACAACTTTACAGGTTCCCAGATATCAGGAGACTAACTTGTCTCTATAATACGTAAACGCACTCTGATCTCAGGAGACACCCTTCCATGAACTCGCCTTAGTCTTTCTCTTTAGGATTTAGTACTTTATGAACAAGCCTGTTTGGCTTCCCGTAAGAGTAGCCCATCTCACTCAATCCCTTATTAACTTACCAAAACCACTTAAAATATGAATTGCTTAAGTAAAATATTCAATCACACCTCCGTATTCAACGTTCAAAAATTCATAAATCACATACTGCAGTTCACGTTTTACAAATAAGGTCCCCTTGGCATACAAGACCACAAAAACAACTTATAAACATCCAACACATTTTGAAAGAACAACCAATGGAAGTTAAGGCATAGATATTACATTACATCGAAGAAGCATAAGTACGTAAATTGAGCTCGAACTAGAGTATTGGCATAAATGATACAATTAAAAAGTCATGGCATGCACTAACTTAAGGTGTCATTACACCCCAAAAACCAATCTTTTCAATCCAAAAGTCAATCTAACCACTAGGACCACATAAATATGACTAATACTCCATAGATACTAATTTTCAAGAATCCAAGCAATTTATAGAAGCTCATTTACTCAAATAAATCATTTATTGAAATTTAACCCCTTAGGGGTTTGGAAACAGTTTCAGGTCAGTTTCTAAATTTCAAGGATGATAATTTCACCTATAAAACTCATATTGTGGTTATCAAACCCAATTTGGAAAGGCCTATATATCTACTACAAATGTTGTGTTATGAGCATTAACAAGAAACTACAACAACTGCCTCCAAAATTCACTTCTTTCTACCCAACCAATTTTAGGTTAGAATTGCACAGTCTCGAGCGAAAATTTATTTCTTCCTCATTTTAAGCCCAAAATTAGTGATTCACAATTCCTAAAATACTACACTTATATATCTACATGCTTGATTTTTGTCAAGATTTTTGGCTTAGTGGATGAAAGCAGTTTATTCTGCGAAGTTAGGCCTTTGTAGGTGCAATTCTGACCTCAACTAACCTTATAATTCTAACATAAGATCATGCTATCTACTCAAGCTAACCCACCAAAATCACTCCAAAACCATTCCTGCACATCCATATTAACCCTAAAAATAAAATTAGTCTATCAAGGCCCATTCCAAGAGAGATTTTAAACAGAAAATTTTCAGGCCTACCTTAAATATAAGAGTGGAGATATGAGGCTTGAATGAGTGCTTTCAATGACCCCTAAAATCTGTGAATCATAATGCAAATACGAAAAAAAAGTGTTTAAAATCTAGGAAACAAATAAACTTGCTATAAAGATTAGTTCTTTATGAGCATAAGAAGAGAATTTAACTCATCGAACCAAAACCCTAACTTCTCACCCAAAACTTCGAAGAGGGGAAAGTGGTGGCTTGAGTGGCATGGCGACACCCGTGGATGGCTGGTGGTAGGGCTGTTGGTGATGGCAGTGGTGGCCATGGAGGTGAGGGCACGGGTGTGGGGGAGAGATGTGAAATGAGAGAGTACATGAGAGGGAGAATGAGGTAAAAAGGTGCAATACCCCATTATTTAATTATGTTCAATTTTTCTAATATTGCATTAGTCATATGACTATGAACATTTAACAGAGCAGTGGACTACACAAATTTTAAGGTATGATAAAGGAAATTTCCAAATTGAGCAATTTATGTGATCATGACTTTTTAAAACAAAATTAACTATAAATAATTATGTAAAGATATTTATTTACATACAAGAATGCATATGCACCTGAATAACACCATAAATGAACAAAGCCAATTTAATTCTTAATGATTAAGGAAGTAAATTATAAAATAAAATATAAAATAAAATAATAAAAAACAATACAATTAATGATAGCCAAATGCATGATCAAGAAATGCACCATATGGCAATTTAAAGTATAAGATCAAATTTAACTTGATGTGACAAAAAGGAATTGAAAAAAAGAGAGGAAAGAAGGAAAATGTATAGATTAAACATTAGCCATTTGTATGTTTATAAATTTAAGCATGTGAATAAAAGCTTTAGATAAGTTTGAATGAAATTTAATCAGACAAAAAATCAAAAGTTACAAATAAAAAAGAACAGGATGGAGGGGGGCATAACTAATGAAGGGAAAAGAGGAGTTTTTTAGCTATGTTCAAAACGGAGCTTGGGGATCTAACTCATCTTATCACATCCGTTACTTAGTCTTCACACCTCTCCCTTTAAAGCCTGCCACCACCAGGATCAAGCCCTGGACGCCACCTCGCCATTGCACCACTGTCTTCTGGCACCACCATTAACCGCCCTTGCTCCTCTTATAGTCTCGGTCTCTCAAGGTAACAACTTTACCCCCTTTTCTATCAAGACTTAAATTTAATTTGAATATCAATTGCAAATAAATTCTTTAGGTAATTATATTTGGAATTGATTCGTGTAAATAAAGCTTGCTCTATTGAGGAACTAAGCTTGTACATTGGTTAATTTGAGAGTAAACTCCATGGTAAAGAGTTTACATCATTTGTGAAAGTGAAGTCATTAAAAGGCCTTTGGTTACAAAAAAAAATATGTGAACCAATTGAGTTGAGATTTAAAAATTGCATTATTGGGATTTGATTTAGTGGAATCTTAATTGATGGAGCAAATTAAATGATTCATGATTTGTGATTACATTTTAGAAGAAGGTTTGAAATGATAGAACAAGTCATATTAAGTTAATTTGGGATGCGTGCAAATACATTGAATGAGTAAATTATGCATGAGGGCATTGGAATTAAGAATTGGCTTCTTTTTAAGTTTGGTTATGATGAGGTCAAGTAGAAATATGTTGGGTGTGTAAGACGATGGTACTTAGTGGAGAATTGCAGTGTTTAAATGAAATTGTTGTGTTTTTAAACAAGATAGTTAAGGTAGATGAGTAAATGGTTCAAGTGTCAAGAAAGATGTTTAACTATCTAGCTTGACGTTTAAGGGACATTTCAGGGTGTTAAATGATTAAACCTAACTAATTGATTAAGCTTCAACCTAATCAATGACCAATTTGTGGAGTTAGTCTAAAGGGGTTCAAACATAATAAATGTATTCAAGGAGTATAGTGGTTACTTAGTATTTCATTGGCTAAGAGAGTCCTCAAGCATGAGTTAATAGACATTATGTACTTAGTACTAAGTATATTTGACTAGATGCATTCATGAGGAAGAGTATATGGATAACACATAAAATAAGGGATTTTAAGCGTGAAAAAGGCAAATTAAGGTCTTAATGGACCTAGTTTAAGTTGTTGTATTAAATTAACTATACTGAGGTAAAAAGGTTCATTAGGCATTGGAGAGAGCTAAGTGAAGGACAATAAGCATGAGAATTAAGACCCTAATGGTCTTACTAAATTTGCAAGAGTCTAACTAATTTTGGGGATTATATAGGACTAATAGCTTAACAAATGGCAAATGATGCATGATATTATGGATTGGGATTTGCGTGAGTTATTGAAATGGGCCAATGAATAAAGGGAAGGCTTTTCGTCAAGTTAAACCTCACAAAGGAAACTTACAATTATAACTTACTGGTGTCCCAAAGACTTATTAGTTAATAAGGTGCCTACTGTGCAAGAATGAAGCTTTAAAAGTAATTTTCATAAACAAAGAACCTATATTGAAATTTTACGGAAAGAGAGTCCGTGGCTTAGAAGAAAATATTTTATTTCTCTAGATACACTATTACTTGTACCATTTATTAAAGATAATTGTTCAACTAACCATAGATAATACTTTTGTCGTATACATTATGATGATACTATCTATGATTAATTCGCTACATTGTATCAATTAACATTTCTTACTCAACTAGCGCAGTAGTCACATTTCAAAGTTTATACATCACAGTACTCTGTAAATAAGCAAATGAATCACAAGTCAAATGTTACATAGTTCTGCCAATAGACAAAAAAATCAAAGTTCATATGTTACAAAGTTTAGCCAACAGGTAGAAGAATTAATGTTCATATGTTGCATAACTCTGCTAATCGATAGAAACATCAAAGTTCATATGTTAAAGTTCATATGTTACAAGGTTCTGCTAATTGGAAACAAAATCAAAGTTCATATGTTAAAGAGTTTTGCCAACAGATAGAAAAATCAAAGCTCACATGTTAAAGTTCATATGCTATAGAGTTCTACTGATAGACAGAAAAATCAAAGTCCATATATTATAGTTCTCCCAATAGGCAAAAAAAAATCAAAGTTCATATGTTAAAGTTCATATGTTACACTTCTACTACTAGGTTGAAAAATCAAAGTTCATATGTTAGAGGGTTCTGTCAATAAACTGAAAAACAATATATCAAAGTTCACATGTTGCAGAACTCCGTCAACAAACGGAGGAACCAAAGTTCATAGCTCTGCCAGCAAG
Organism: Selenicereus undatus; assembly: GCA_017589665.1. Taxonomy (NCBI): domain Eukaryota; kingdom Viridiplantae; phylum Streptophyta; class Magnoliopsida; order Caryophyllales; family Cactaceae; genus Selenicereus; species Selenicereus undatus. The sequence continues at coordinate 50,533,686 of JACYFF010031955.1, read as the reverse complement.
TAGAGAAATCAAAGTTCATATGCTATAGAAATCTACTAACAAATGGAGGAATGATAGTCCATAGCTCTGCCAATATGCATAGAAATCACAGTTCATAAGTTACAAAACCTGCCAAGAAACAGAGGAACCAAAGTTCATTGGCAGAGAAATCAAAGCTCATATGTTATAGAATTTCGCTAACAGATGGAGGAACCATAGTTCATAGCTCTGCCATTAGGAAGAGAAATCAAAGCTCATTTGTTATAAAACTTTGCTAACGGACGAAGAAGCCACAATTCATAACTCTACCAGCAAACAGAGAAATCAAAGTTCATATGTTACAGAACTTCGCTAACAGACTGAGGAGCCAAAATTCATAGCTCTGCCAGTAAGCAGAGAAATCAAAGCTTATATGTTACAAAACTCCACTAACAGACAGAGGAAACACAGTTCATAGCTCCGCCAGCAGGTAGAGAAATTAAAGTTTATATGTTATAGAACTCTGCTAATAGAGAGAGGATTCAAAGTTCCTAGCTCTGCTAGTGGGCAGAGAAATCAAAGTTTATATGTTACAGAATGCCACCAATAGATGGAGGAACCAAAGTTTATAGCTCTGCCAGTAGGCAAAGAAATCAAATGTCATATGTTATAGAACTCCATCAATAGACAGAGAACCAAAGTTCATAGCTCTTCCAACAGGCAGAGAAATCTAAGTTCATATACCACATAAGTCTACCAATAAAAAGAGGAACTAATGTTCATATGTTACATAGCTTTGCCAAAAGGTAAAGAAGAAGATCATATGTTACAAAGATCTTCTAGACACAGGAAAAATCATAGTTCATGTTATATTTTATAGAATTCCGTCTTGTAGCAGAATATCTAGAGCATAAATGTCATACAGGCCTATCATATGCTTACAAAATTACATGTTTCAGTTTATATTTTACAATTAAG
>JACYFF010031955.1:50508997-50532350 GCA_017589665.1 Selenicereus undatus | reverse complement strand
ACTATAAAGATCTGTTACTAAGTTTAACTCATTACATGATATCATCTTCAATGAATTTTAATGGTTATATAATTCATAAACTCTGTTTGTAACAACATAATCGTATTGTAGTATAGCTCATTTCTCTAAGCTAGTGCGTTTGTATCCTATGAACAACAACCGGAGACACAACAAAGCTAGTCAACGATGGCGATGAATGGTTGCTGACTTACTCTTATGATGGCTAGTCAAACTAAAGGTTCAAGGCTCTTAGCTCTATTTTTCCCTCAGTTTGATCTTAGGGATGTCTCTTTCTATATTAAAGAGGGGGGGGGGGGAAACCATTTAGGCCCTTACTTTACTTTTGTCTGATTCACTCTTCATGAAGTATTAAATCAATTTTCCTATTTTCTCTTATATGATCGAATTAAAAAGGGTGTGCATATAGGTCAAATTCTAATTGAAAAATATTTCACAAATTTTAACATTCCTTTTGCATTTTCAGTTAATGAATAGCCTGGTAGTGTTCCTAACTTTAAATCTTCTGCTGCGAAATATGTGCCTAACTAGCCTTTTACATGTTAGTTAGGAGTTTAGGGGTTGGGCAGTAACAAAAGAGGGTTGTTGTTGTGTTAGAAGAATGCAGACTTTTTTTTTTCAATCTTACAGCTGCCAACAGGGGAAGAAGCGAGAAAGAGATAGATCTAGAGTTTAATGTCCCTTCCCCTAAATTCTTCAAATTTTAAATTTTTTACAATTTAAATTTTGAAGAGGAAAAAATTTAATTAGAAAAATCTGAATTTTACCAAATAACACTAAATAAAAAAAACCCGAAATAATCCATCAGTGTTAATAATCTAAATTTGAAATATCCAAAGCCTGAATTTGTGTCAGAAATAGGAAATGATTTGGGTCGATTGACTACATGAAGGCTATGCTAAAATACTACCTACAAGTTTAAGTGACTAAGGATCATCTTAACCATTCTTCAAGGATTACAATGTGAATTTTGGGGGTTTTACATTCTGCTCTCTTAAAAGAAGTTTTGTTCTCGAAACTTCACAAACAACTCATTCATAGAAAACTAAATTTTTACGGTTTTACATCTCATCCCTCTTAAAAGAAGTTTCGTCCCTGAAACTTACTCATACTAGGTCCTCTAACCAAATGGGGTATTTGGGTCGCATTTCTTCTTCCGATTCCCATGTTACCAATGATATGGTGCGATTAGCCTAAACGGCTTTTACAAGTGGAACCACTTTGTTGTGAAACGACTTCTCTCGGAGGTCTAAGATCTCGATCAATTGCTCCTCATAGCTTAAGTCTTCTCAAAGTTGCAGAAGTTCTGGCTCGATTACAAGAGTTGGGTCAGGAATGTATTTGCATAAGTGGTACATGTGAAATACACTATGCACTCTGGGAAGCTCCTCTAGTAGTTTTAGCCAACATGCTACTTCTTCCACCCCCTCAATGATAAAGTAAGGGCGAATATACCTTGGGGTGAGCTTGCTTGATTGCCCAAATCACATGAAACCCTTGGTGAGTGGGGCTCTTAGGCAGAGTTGGCCTCTAACTTGAATTCCAAGGTCTTCACTGCTTGTCCGCATAGCTCTTTTGGCTGTTGTGGGTTGCCTTCACCTCTCTGGAATTACTCATACCTTCTGTGTGGTTGTCTGAATTAGTTCAGATCCAATGGTGAGTGCATCATCGATATCTTGCTAGCATAAGGGGGTTCTGCATCTCCTACCATACAAAGCTTCAAAAGAAGACATCCCTATGCTAGAGTGGTGGCTATTGTTGTAGGAGAACTTGATCAACATCAGCTGCTCATCCCATACGTTATTGAAGTCTACAACACATGCTTGTAGCATGTCCTCTAATGTTTGGATTGTTCGTCTCATCTACCCTTTAGTCATTGGTTGAATGCAGCAATGAAGTTCACCCTACTTTGGAAAGCCCCTTGGAGAATTTGCCAAAACAATGCCCATATCTCGTGTCGGCAGCTGATACCATCGAACTAGGTGACCTACACTTTGTAATCAATTAATGATGTAGATATGAGCAAACAGACCTAAGGCTCAGGTATAGCAAGCAACACTTGGTTTTATTTTATGGATAAATCTACAATTTGTAACCGTATTGATTGGTGGTGGCTTTAGAGGAACATGACTTCATACTATGGTCGCACTTTACTAATTACATGAGTGCTTTCCTTTAACTCACTAGATAATCCCCACTAATAGGTGGATTACATCGTCCTGCACCTTTAGTTCATTATGAAATCCTTAAACTTCAGTCAACTCATATGTATAACCTTAAGAATCATACACGATACAAAAGCTTCCCTCTCTTTTCCTACATGTATTATTTTTCCTCCAAACGTTCCTTTAGCATGCATAGTGTTGTCTCCCAAGAGTCAAGCTAGACAATCCAAGCTCAATTAAGATGATAACACTCAAAGATATAATTCCCTTTGATAAACAAACTCTAAAATTGTAGCCAAAATAGATTTCTTACTAGATCATTAAAATAGTCATTTCCCTATACCAAAGTATATCTTCATAGTTTCTTATTGCTTTTCCTAATTAGTTCTCCAATAATTTCATCACAAGGTTCATGAACGACAATCACAACAAGAACACCTAATGGTGTGATGCCTATGTATAACCTCATAATATGAAAGATGTGAAAGAACCCAATTGCATCATTAATAATGAAAATTCTCGATAAGCTCACTACACAATATGTCAAAACATTATAACTCACTCCCAAAATCCAGTCTAATCTTAAACCTTTCAATAAAAGGGGAGTGGTATGAATCATATAGGTTATAAAGGATAACATTGAGTTATAAAGTGATAACAAAAGGAACGAAAATATAAGCTAAAATAATTGCAAGGAAAACAACAAATGGTGTTTGCAATATTTAATAGCAATAGCTCAAAGGTCACCAAAGCAAGCTTAACACCAAAAGAAAGCTATGAAATTTCAACCTCAAGCATTTAGAAATTTTAGTAGAAGATAGTATCCCACAAATTCATCAAAGGGATACTGGTCTAACAGAACAAATGACATGACGTAACAAGAAGAGGCTAAGGATTCCGAAGAACAAACAAACCACATTAACTCATGATGGAGTAACATTATAGGCGTATGCATACAAGAATCAATGAACATATGAGATTGCAAGGTTAAACATGGCAAGCATAGAAGTCAAAAGTGAGTATATGAGATCACTAAGTTGACAATAGTACAAAGCAAGATTTACCTTCATAAATGAAATCCAAACTTTCTATCAAACAACAAAGATATCAACAAAATATAATAGTAGTTGCCTTTCCTAAGAAGCAATTTATTATAACTCTAAGGTTACAAAATGAATGTACGCCAAAGGAACCCAAGAAATTCCAAACAAATTCAAAAGCTCAATACACGGTCACCAAATTGATTCCATAAGCATGCTCATCCAAAAATAAGAGAAAGCAAATAATGAAATGAGATCATTTTTAGTAAAATCAAGTTAAGAAAACAATTATGAGAGATAAGAGGAGAATAGAAGTAAGTGTCAATGAAATAAACGTAAGAGTCAAGTTAAAATATAGGACAACAAAGTTAAAGAAAGAAGCACATGAGCAAAGGTAATGGATCACAATGTTCTAAATTGATGATGTGACACAATTTACTAGAAAGACAAGGATATCAACAACAAAATAGTGAGTGCTATTCCAAGAGCCAATTACAATTGGATTAGAAAGAAGTTATTCAAATGAGGTGGGATATAGTAGAACCAAAGGTCAAAGATTCTAGACAATGGCAAGGTACATACATTAGTAGATAAAGGGAATATACAGGTGGTTATAGGCTCTTCTAACTAACATGCCACAAGGGTCACTCAACCCCTTAGTACTAACTGAAGGTCACTTCTTTCCTAAAACTCTCTAATTTAACTCCATATCTCTTACATCAGTTCTATTCCCAAAATCTCATGAAATAAATTAATTCCCAATAGTACTTGAGGTAGAGAAATCTCTAAAGAACTTTTGAACATATGTGAGTGAACCTTTTATCTTGTGATGCCCTCAGTTCTTTCACCTCCTACAATTCTCAATTTTTGTTTTCATAACCATTCACACAACATTGTTTAAAATGCTCATCAACTTCAAGCCACACATCAAACAATTTTAACTGCGTATGCATCACATAAAATAAAGGAGTATAATAAATGCATAACATAATTAAAGGGATGACATGCAATTTAGCTATCCTTCTCTGCACTCTCACTCTGTTTACCACCTATGTTTACAAGTTCTAAGCATCACGTTGGGATGTAAAATGCTAAGGAAGCCATTAGGTCGAACCTAGAGCTTTGATACGATTCTATGACGTCCAAAAAGTTCTAATTCATTTTATTACTAATCTTAAGCCTGTTTAATGCAGCGACTATAACCTAATGGTCGTTACTGCCGCATTTCAGTAAAAATATAAAGCAAAAAGGGAATTCATTAAAAACCATAAACATAATCCAAAGTCAATAGTCAAACATGAATGGTCAAAAGTCAATCGACAACAGGTCCAACATTTATTATTACTAAGAAAAGTTCAGCTAAAACTTTTATGCAACCTCACTCACATCACAATATCCCATCTCCATACAACACATTTGTACCTGAAAACAAAACATTTCGAGCAGTAAGATAGAGAACTCAATAATGCATACCCCTAACCCTAAAACACTCACTTAAATTCATTTCAAACAGTTAGGGGTGAGAGCGAAATATTCAAACAGTTTGAAAAGATTGATTCCCAATTAGTTTGTGATCTGCAAACATCAAACATTAACCATTGTCCAAAATCAAAACAAGTCAATTTCACTGTCGAGCGATCCCACCAGATGGTCACATGACCCCACCAGATGGTCACATGACTTTCCGTCGAACAACTTTATGGAAAACTATAACCCATCATCTTAGCATACGTCCATCTACAATGGAACGAGCTCGAAAATCACATGTTATAACCCAAGGAGACTAATTTTTCTCTATATCATGGTAAACCCACCCTACTCTCAGGAGGCACCCTCCTGCGAACTCGTCTTCGTCTTTCACTTTAGGATTTAGTACCTTATGAATAAGTCCGTTTGACTTCCCGCAAGCCGAACACATCTCAATCAATCTCTTATTAGCTTAGGAAAACCACTAAAAACATGAACTATTTAAGTAAAATATTTAATCACAACACCATATTCCATGTTCAGAAATTCATAAAATGACAAGTTGTAGTTCACATTTTACATATAAGGTCTCCTTGGCTAGTACCAAAAAAACTTATAAACATCCGACATATTTTAAAGGAGCAACGAAGGAGAGCTAAGGCATAGACACTACCTCGAAGAAGCATAAGTACGCAACTTGAGCTCGAACTAAAGTATTGGCCTAAACGATAAAATTAAAAAGTCACAACAAGTACTAACTTAAGGGAGTCCTTACACCCCAAAAACCAATCTTGTAAACCTAAAAGTCAACCCAACCACTAGGACCACATGAATATGACTAATACCCAATAGATACTGATTTTCAAGAACCCCAGCAATTTATAAAAGCTCATTTACTCAAATAAATCATTTATTGAAATTTAGCATTTAGGGTTTGGAAACAGTTTCAGGTCAGTTTCTAACCTAATTTTCAGAGATGATAACTTGACCTATAAAACTCGTATTGAGATGATTGAACCTAATCTGGAAAGGCCTATTTGTCTACTACAATTTTCATTTTATGAATGTTTGTGCTAAAAACACGATATTTTTACAATACCTTTATACTCGATTTATGTTCAAAATAACTATTTTATTAGGATTTTTATTTGATTTGATTTTGTTTTGTAGGTATTGAATAATTTGGAAAAAAAAATGCTCAAAAAAGATGAAGAGATGCCAAAAATGAAGAATTGGGTCAAGTTGATTCAAGTCCAACCCGATCAACCAAAAAAAAAGAAAAAAAAAGAAAGGAAAAACCTAAATAATCCTAGCGCCTCACATGCCTAGCACGTGACTTCCCTCCACCCCCATCTCTTCATCTCTCTCTATTCAGGCTGCCGAAGAACCGAACACCCCCCCTCGTTCTTCGCTTCTTCCGTTCGACAGCCTCACCATCATCGCCAACTCTCTCTCAATCTCACACGAACCACCAGCACATCTCCACCATCTTCATCATCATCCACTCCACCATTCACGCAGCATCAGTCAGCGCATCATCATCCCATCGTTCATATCAGACGCGAATCAAGGGGCGAGATTGAACGGGCTCGGGTATAAATGGATGTAGCGGCGCCAGAAGCTAGGTAATTAGGTTTTATTTAGGTTGTAGTTAGATTCAATTTCAGTTTTAGTGTTTGAGGGTTATTTTTAGTTTCAATTCTAACTTTTGGATAATTTTTAGGGCTATTTATTTTCCAGTTGAAGTTTCAATGATTTAGGATTCGATTTTGTTTTTTCTGTTCTTGCTTTCAAGTATTAGATTAATTTTATATTTTGCAATTTCAGCTAATTATGCTTGGGTTAGTTAATCGAATTTGGAACTAGGCTTAGGAAAAGTTGCGAATTTTCCCCTGTCCCTGTGTTTACCTCGCCGGAGCATTGTTAATGGCGTTTCCGCCATTTTTGACGAGCTTTGAAGCTCGTTTGTTGCTTGTTGCTGGGTTATTTACTGGCTGAGTTCAACCTCCCTTCCCCTTTTTTGGCATTCTGTTCTGTCCTGCTTCTTCAACTTGTTTGCTTAAGTGCCCTGCTGCTTCTTCTGCAGTGCGTTGTTCTTGGGCTGGGAGTTGAATGTTGCCAGACTTTAGCTTAGGAGATGGCAGCTTAGAATTCATATAGGGTGAGCTTGTAATCATCATGAAACCAGGTTGGGTTCTATTAATTTAGGTAGCTGTAATGTAAATCTATTTCTCTGATTCTCTAGTTCTCATTTACTTTTGATTTTGCTCATGGTCTAGGCTTGTTATATTCCTAATGCTTCCATTGCTACTTCCTCTCCCCTGTCCTTACAACTTGCTTAGCTACTTAGTTTTATGTTCCATTCATTTCTTAGATAATGTGATTAAATGATACTTGGGTGTGCCATTTTCACTAATTTGAGGTTATTTAAGCCGAGAAAAAAAAAATCTTGCCAATAGGTGGTGGTGATTCAATTGCTTTACTTGGTTGTTGTTAATTATTTTAGAAGGATGCTTGGTTAATTTATTTTCGTTGTTAGTGATCTTAATCTCATCCTCGTTCTTGAGGACACGACCTTGAAGTACTATGACGAAAGACATACGCTTGTGGCTAATATTTTACACTCAAAATTATCGAACAAGTTTTTGGTGTCGTTTTCGGGGACGGTGGCATAAGATTTGGGTCACATTTTTGTTTACTTTGTTGCTTTCTTATTAGTTGTACATTATTTATCTTGCTTTCTTTATTTCGTTATTGATTGTGACTTAGTTTAGTTTAATTCTTGAAAAATTCCAGAAGAAAATTAGAAAAGTTAAAAATTGAAAAATTTGGAAAAAAAAAACCCTTTAAAATCCCTAAAAATTGAAAAAAAAATTTGAAAAATTTAAAAACAAAATGGCACGTTTCTATTTCTCTCAGTTTGAATATGAAATATTTTAGCGATATTTGAATAGATTAAATGAATTTTGTGGTCAATGTGTTGATCATTGTTTTGGGAAATGAGAAATTTGTCGAGTGATCTTTGAGGGTTTTAATGATGAATATAGAGGTCATGTTAAGACTATATACCCCGAGGGTTTGCATTATTTGTTCACTAAGACTCCCGATGAGATTTGCGATTTCTTTGAGTATTTGGCTCATGACACTTGGGAGTATGACAATGCTAGAGAGACTTTTAGTCACCCATTCTACATCTTTAGATGAGAGTTAGTTTGAGGGTATATCTTAAGAGCACTCTCGTACTCCATGTGCTCATATTTTATGTGATTATTGTGATTCCTTTAACCATGATGTTGATACTTGTCCATTGCTTGATAGACCACACAGATTAAAGGCATTGACTGCCTTAATTGGGAGATTTACTTATAAAGTTTACTCAAGACTGACCTTAGTTTAGGATGTCCTACGCTAAAGGTCATATCTTGTGATGACTTTGATATTAGGAGTGAGACACCGATTTCTTTAGGGCATGATTATTATGATGATACACCTTCCGATGACCTCGAGGCTTGGAGTGATCACTCATTGCTTTTAGTAGTTGCACCCTCCCTAGAGTTGACACAGTTAGTGACCACCCCAAGGGTAGTCTGATTGTTCATGACTTGTCTCTTCCTTTGGCTCTTAGGAGAGCTTGAGGAGGGAAATGACTTTGAGACTGATGCAAGTTCTGATTATCAGTGTGGAACATTAGTTGAGTCAGAGGATACCTTTTTCGAGGAGCACTCACTTGGTGAGTCTCCTATTGTGGAAGTTAGTGAGGTTACACTTCCTGTTGAGCTTAGTGATCCCATTTTCGTTGAGTCTTCCTCGAACTTAGCTCCCATCCCTCGTATTTTATCTCTTTCTTCTCCCCTCTCCATTTTTCTTCCTTCTTTAAATCTTCGCGAGTCTATTTTTGTAGAGTTTAAGACTTCTGTGCTTGGCAGTCCTTGTTTAGATCAGACTCTTGATGATAGTGACGTAGATAGACTCGAGGATAACTTTGAGGCAAAAGACTGGAGTTTAGGCTGTCCTATGAGTTTTGATTTTTATATTTCATTTGAGTGGACTTGCTTTGTCCCTCTTCCTTCCCCCTTTAGAGATGTGGGACTTTATTTTCATCATTCAGATCACTCTCGATGGTTTATCCATTCATATAATAACATCATTGCTAGACCATTGATTTGTACATCTAATTTTTCATATACACATCTCTCTTCTAATTGGGCTGTGAGCTTTGATAAGCTCAAGAAAGCCTTGAGTCGCATTCCATTTATACACTGCACTCTATTTTTGGGCTTCACTTCCCGTTTCTAACTACTTGCATTTTTGTGAGGAATGTTTCCGATCATTTGATAAGCTACTATGAGCATTGGTGGGTTTTGATACGAGTAGTCGCTTATGAGCTAGGATGGAGCGACTGGTGCTTCATGGACCTCATCAACACCATTTAGGTGAGGCATGTAGTTTGGGTACAATCAGTACCCAACTTGGTATGATCATTCCACCCCCTTCCTTACTCTTCTTTTTCGTTTCTTTTCTTTCTTTTCGTACATAGTTGTGGATATTTAAAATTGTGATTGTATGGTTGATCAATCTTGAGGAGAAATTTGGAATTTGTTGAGCAGAGTTGGCTATGATCACCCTTGATTGTGTTATGGTATATTTTGTTTTGTGGATACTTGTTAGTTGTAGATATCTAGGATTGTGAATAGTTGTGGATATCTCGGATTGTTTTTTTTGTTTGTTTGAGTTATGTGTTTTTTTTCCTTGGTTTTGTGACTTTTTGATTTTCTTTGGTTTTGTTTTGTTTCATATTTTGTTTTCGTTTTCTTTTTGGTGTTTTAGTGGTTGTGTTTTGGTTTCGTATTTTGTTTTTCTTTTTTTTTGTAGTCTTGTTCTGCTTTAGTTTTATTTTTCTTCTGCCTTTTATTTGGCGATTCCTTGTTTATGTTTGGTATTTTTCCTTTTGGTGGCATGTTTTCGAAAATAGGTGCTTAGTGCTCCCTTTTTGTTCCTTTGGTTTTATATTTTGTTTTTTCTTTTGTCTCTTCTTTTAGGTTTCTTTTTGTTTAGTTTTGTATCTAGTAGCTCCTTGGTTTTGGTTTTGGTTTTATTTTGGTGATTGTGTGTGTTTTGTTCTATTTTTGTTTGGTTTTGGTTTTTTGTTTTGCTTTCTTTTGCGATTTAGATTTTTGGTTTTTGTGATTATGTGTGTTTAGTTTTGCTTTGGTTTTGATTGCGATTTTGATTGTGATTTTGTTGATTTTGATTTGATTTGTAGTTTGTTTTTGTTTTACTTTCTATTGTGATTTTGGTTTTGTTTTTATTTTGATGGTGTCCTAGTTTTTATATACATGTGAATTTATGTTGGTTTTACGGTTGTATGGCTTATGTGATTGCGTTTTGGCGTCTCAGTTTTCACAATTAGGACATTTTGGAGTTTTGGTGTGGCGGTGAGGTGCCCAGTTGTACATATTTTTTTGAAAAAATTCAAAAAAATTTCTTTTTCTTTTTGCATTTGTGTGCTGTCCTAGGAGATTGTGATCCTATGCTGTTAAGTCATTGAGTAATATGTAAACAGGGTTTACATGATAAGATGTTTAGTAGATGATGTAGATTTGATTTTTCATAATAATCCTATCTCATATGTATAATTTTGTGCCTACCTTACTCAGTTTATTGTCAATTCTTAGGATCTTATTATTAAGTTGGCATGTAAATTTTTTGTTTGTCAAAGTTGCCTTCTAAGCTCTTGAAAATGCGAGAAAAAGAAGAAAAAAAGTCTTTAAAAAAAGGGTCTAAAAAGTGAATAAAAACCCAGAGACTAATGTTCATAGCCACCATTTTTATTTCATATCTTTAATTGGTTTGAATATGTGCTATTTTACTTGATTACACGTCTATTTGGGCAATGAAATAAGTGCTTTACACAATCGAATAAAATTTCTTTTTAGGGAAAACCCGATATTTGTAAGTCAAGCGATTTTAAGGTGTGTGCACTATTATTGTTGATAAAAAGAAAAAAGGGAAAAAAGGGAGCAAAGAAGGTGAGTAGGCAAGGAAACGAGGATTGTGTCGGTGTTAGTAACTTGATTCATAAGGATTGACACATATCATTGTATATTGTGTGTGGGGTGAAAAATGAGAGTCAGAATGCTTTTTGTGACTTGGATATCTTATGGTTGTACATTCTATTTGTATATACTTTTGTGACTTAGTTACTAGAGTGATGCAATTGCCTGAGTCGTGTACATAATTTTTCCATTATTTATATATATGTTCATGTGTTGAAAAGCCAAAAAGATTTTCCTTTGTTTTTGAAAAAGGTTTTTGTGGGTATTTCACTTGAAAACCTTCACGAGACCTCACCTGTTCACTCGGAAAGCCGGCGGGTTTAAAGGGCTTGTTGCATATGCTAAATATAACCGTGATTCCTACGACAATGGGTTGGGATTTTCTTTTCCATATTTTCCGTAGTTTAGTTATTTTATTTAAGGACGAGCAAAATCTTACTAAGGGGGTATTTGTTTGCGCTAAAAACACGATATTTTTATAATACTTTTATACTCGGTTTATGCCTGAAATAACTATTTTATTAGGATTTTTATTTGATTTTATTTTGTTTTGCAGGTATTAAATAATTCGAAAAAAATGCGAGAAAAAGAAGAGATGCCGAAAATGAAGAATTGGGTTCAAGCCCAACCCCTTTTATCCATCAACAAAAAAAAAAGAAAGGAAAAACCTAAATAACCATAGCCCCTCACATGCCCAGCACGTGCCCCCCCCCCCCCCCCCCTTCCCCTTCGCTCACCTCTCAGGCTGCCCAAGACGCTGACACCCCCTTCTTTCTTTGCTTTTTCTGCTCGACAACCACACCATTAGCGCCATCTCTCTCTAACTCATCTCTCTCTTAATCTAGCAAGAACCACCAACACATCCCCACTATTTTCATCCTCATCCACTCCATCATTCACGTGGCATCAGCCAGCGCATCATCATCCCACCGTCCACATCAGGCGCGAATGAAGGGGCGAGATTGAACAGGCTCAGGTATAAATGGAGGCAACGACGCCAGAAGCTAGGTAATTAGGTTTTATTTACGTTTTAGTTAGATTCAATTTCAGTTTTAGTGTTTGAGGATTATTGTTGGTTTCAATTCTAACTTTTGGATAATTTTTAGGGCTGTTTATTTTCGAGTTCAAATTTCAGTGATTTAGGGTTCGATTTTATTTTTTTCTGTTCTTGCTTTCAAGTATTATATTCGTTTTATATCTTGTAATTTCAGCTAATTACGCTTGCTTTAGTTAATCTTTGAACGAATTTGGAACTGGGCCTTGGATAAATTGTGAATTTTCCCCTGTCCCTGTGTTTACTTCACTAGAGCATTGTTAATGGCATTTCCGCCATTTTTAACGTGCTTTGAATCTCATTTGTTGCTTGGTGCTGGGTTATTTGATGGCTGAGTTCAACCTCCCTTCCCCTTTTCTAGCATTCTGTTCTATTTTGCGTCTTCAGCTTGTTTGCTCAAGTGCCCTGCTGCTTCTTCAGTGCTCTGTTCTTGGGGTGAGAGTTGAGTGGTGTTGGACTGTAGTTGAGGAGATGACAGCTTAGAATTCATCTAGGGTGAGCTTGCAATCATCATGAAATCAGGTTGGGTTCTATTAATTTGGGTAGCTTTAATGTAAATCTGTTTCGTTGATTCTCTAATTCTCATTTATTTTTAATTTTGCTCATGGTCTAGGCTTGTTATCTATACTATATATAAAAGTAATGTTGTGATGATGTGGATTTTTCTTGCATTCTCATTAATTAGAGATTTCGAACCATTGGATTCATTCTCTCTCCTAATCACAACCATCCGATTGTTGAAAATAATTAATTTATAATTTTCAAATCTCTCACATAGTAATGAGGGAAAAAATCATTAATAAGGAAATGATCGTAAGAAAGTATAATCTTATGAAGTATAATTCCATAATTTTCGAAACGAGGATTATGGAATATTTTTTTCTAAAAGGAATGATTATGCAGTAATTAGTGATTATGAAAATTATAAAAAAATATCTTTCTTAAACCTTTTGAATTCATTCTGTTTTCTTATCACCATTAGATTGTAGAAAAAAATTAATCACAGGCAGCATAATATCAGGAAGTATAATTCCGTAATTGTGGAAAAAAATCATTAACAACTAAGGAAATAATCATAGGAAAGCATATTCCCGGGAAGTATAATATCTGTAATGGTTGAAATAAAGATTATGGAGTGGCTATACCTTTAGTCTCTATAATATATAATATAAAACAATGTTGTGATGACGTGGCTTTTTCGAATTTTCTCATAAATTTGAGATTTTGAACCGTTAGATTTTTTGATTATATAATCACAACCGTTAAATTTTCAATAAAATAATTACCATCATAATTAAAAATATATAATATCTTGATTTTTTTTGTTGGCAACAGAATCTCTTAATTACCTAAAAACAAAATATACTTTGATATCCTTTCCTAAATCAATAAAAATAATTATCATTATAGTATCATTAGATTATTTGATTATATAATCACAACCATAAGAATTTCAATAAAAATAATTACCATCATAATTAAAAGTATATTATTTCTTAACTCTTTTTTTTTTTTTGCAGTGGAATCTATTAACTACTTAAGAACAAAATATACTTTAATAACTTTTTCTAAATCACTAAAAATATTTATGTACTGAAGTTTATGGATGGTATTAATATTTTAGTGATCCAAGGAATAAATAAAGTATTAAAGTTTCACTTTTCTTAGTTTAATGGTAAACCCGAAATTAGCCACTTTACATATTATTATTAGATTAAATAGAAGAGACATGAATTAATAGAAGAGCTAGACCTAGACGAAAGACTTTTCTTTCCAAACGTTCTTAATGCGGGATAAGGTGTTTTTCTTCTTATATTTCTTGGTCATGAATTAAAGTTCCTAAAATCATTAATTTTTTTTTATGAACAAAAATTCGCACAATGACAATTAATTAAGGATTGAAAACGCTCTTTAAGAGGTTGATGAAGTTTTTTATTTTTTTAAAATTTGTAACAAGTATTTCTATTCCCATACAATAAGTGAAAAAAATTATAAGTTTTAATTGTAATAATTATTTATAAAGTATTACAATATTCCATATAGCAACCATGTCATATACAATATTTTGAGTTTTTTAAATAAAATAATTAATAACCTTTTAAGAAGAAGCAATTATTGACAGGTGCAAATTATGAGAAACTATCAACTGAAATTTCTAATATATTGAAATATACTACAATAAGTTTAGCAAATATTTTCGATCGCAGTTATAATATCTTAATTTCTCTAAATAATTTCAAAATTATGATAGTCTAAAAAATTATCTAACTTATTCATCATTAAGTACTATTGATTATACATTTCCAATTGTATATTTATGTTGTGAATTTCACAAGTGTATGGTTGATCGTTGTAGCAAGTACGGATGTCGATCCGTAGGGATGTGTTACGAAATTAGATCGCCATAAAACTAAATGTGATTCGAGTGAATTAAATTGTTAAGGTTTAGTTAATTAGTAACCAATTATTTCAGAACGCTACACTGGAAGATCAATATCATGAAGAAGCTTACCCTATCCATCACTATTAACTTTAATTATGGGCAAATTATGCAAAGCAAAATCAAACTTGAATAACCGAAACACAAACAGAGAACTTAACAAACAAGAGAGAATTTAAGCTCAACCTCTTCACCTTCAACTCCCTCCAGCTCTGACCTAGGATGAAAATCTGGATCTGAACGTATATATGAACCGAATAGAGAATCCAGTTGTCCAAAGAATGACCAGTACGGAAAACTCAAATCTAGGTCAGACTTAAGCTATGCCAATCACGTTTTGGACATTTTATTTTTTGATTACTAACTATCTCATTATAACATTCTCTACAACCGTATGATCATCTATCAGTATATGCAATTATAAATTATTGTATAGATAAGCCGTGAATATTTATTATGGAGCATCGACGATACCATGAAGTAGAATTGTCCATCACTCTTATTGCGCCAGTTAGTTGGAAGAAGGAGGTGTATTACTTACAAAATACTGATGTTAGGTACACCAGGTACATAAGATATAATTGTAATCTTCATTATATCATTGCTAATCAAATTATTACTAAGAACTTAATTTTTAATGTAGATACAAGAAGAGAATGTGACTTTTTCGTCATTGCCACCACAAATTAACGAATTATCATGTCATTTAGCATGATTTTTAGTTTCATTTTGACTACCTATAATCTCTGTCATATTTTGCACCGCGTATTTGATAATCATACGTTGTTTTAATTATTGAGTGTCAATGGTTATACATAAAAGTGCCATCTATTCATATTTTTCAATAAATTTAAGTATCCTTTTCTAAATTACAATATTAACTTTGTATACAATGAACATTCATCAATTATTTTAACTATATATATATATATATATATATATATATATATATATATATATATATGTATTGTAATATACACCGTGCAAAGCACGGATCCATACTAGTATTCCTAATGCTTTAGTTGCTATTTCCTCTCCCCTAACCTTACAACTTGCTTAGCTACTTAGTTTTATGCTCATTTCATTTCTTAGATAATGTGATTATATGATACTTGGGTGTGCAATTTTAACTAATTTGAGGTTATTTAAGTCGAGGAAAAAAAATCGTGTAAATAGGTAGTAGTGAATTCAATAACTTTACTTTGTTATTTTTAATTAGTTTAGAAGGATGCTTGGTTAATTTATTTTCGTTGGTAATGATCTTAATCTCATCTTCATCTCTAAGGACACAGCCCTCAAGTACTATGACGAAAGATGTATGCTTGCAGCTAATATTTTACACTCAAAATTATCGTACAATGAGCGTTGAAAGAAATTAGAACAGTTGCCTACAAAATTCACCTCTTTCCATCCAACAAGTTTCAAGTCACAATTGCGCAATCTTGGGAGAAAATTTATTTCTCCCTTGTTTTAAGCCTAAAATTAGTGATTCAAAATTCCTAAAATACTAAACTCGTATACCTATATGCCTAATGTTTTGTCAAGATTTTGGGCCTAGTGGATGAAAGTAGTTTATTATGCAAAATTAGGCCTTTGGAGGTGCAATTGTTGATCTCGACTAACCTTATAATTCTAGCATAAAATTGTGATATCTACTCAAGCAAACACTCCAAAATCACTCTACAATCATTCCCACGCATCCATGCTAACCCTAAAATAAAATAAGCCTATCAAGGCCCCTTCCAAGGGAAATTTTTAAACTGAAAAATTTCAAGCTTACCTTAAAGATAAGAGTGAAGGCAAGAGGCTTGAATGAGTTCTTTCAATAACCCACAAAATCTGGGAATCATAATGCAAACATGAAAAAAAGTGTTTAGATTCTAGAAAACAAATAAACTTGCTGTGAAGATTCCTTTCTTTATGAGCATAAGAAGATCATTTAACTCATACAACAAAAACCCTAACTTCTCACCCAAAACTTCAAAAGGAGGAGAGTGGTAGCTTGCGTGGCGTGGTGGCAGCAATGGGTGGCTGGTGGTGGGGCTGCCAGCGGTGGAAGTGGTGGCCAAGGAAGTGAGGGTGTGGGTTTGCAGGAGAGATGAGAGAGTGCATGGGAAGGAGAGTGAGGTACAAGGGGGGTTGTCACTGTGTTAAAACAATGCAAAAAAGAGTTTTTTCAATATTACAGTTGCCAAGAGGGGGGAAGAAGGAAGAGAGAGACAGAGAGATCTAGGGTCTAATATTCCTTCCCCAAAATTCTTCAAATTTTAAATTTTAACAATTTGAAATTTGAAAAGGGAAAAACTTAATTTATCTTTAAAGTCTTAGGTAATTCGTTTGTATGTTTAATAATTTATATCATACAATTTATGTCATCAGAGTTAGTTTATCTTTAATTACATATTTAAAATGTTGGGATTTTTCATGTTGATGACGATGAATCCTCAAACTCACAAGATCAAAGTAATGAGAAAATAATCACACTCAAAGGATGCTCCTCTTGGAGTTCCATCTCAAACCATCAATAAAATTGTGAAATTTGTACTCAAGATAATATCCTAATGATAGATTGATTACTTTCCACCAAATTCCTCTCCTAATTGCTTTTTTCACCACATAAGAATTCTAAAAGACAGACTCTAATCATCACTCTTAATTTAAGAGATAAAGAGTTAGAGATTTAGGGAGACTATGGCCTTTTGTCTTTCATTTCATAATTCAACTCAAGTTGAGTATACGTGAAGGTAATTAAGTCTATAAATACCCAATGAATGGGATTAATTGTGACATTAGCAAGGCAAGTGGACCAACAGGTGGCTCACAAAAATGTCCTAGAAAAATAATTTCAAATGCTAAGATAATCACAATCAAAATAAGCCGTATTTTTCCAGGATTTATTCCCCGCCTTCTAGGAAGCTTCTAAAAGGTTCTAATCCACCAATGGGGGTCCAACCACTTGGTAAATCTCCCTTCATGTGTAGAATCACCCCATGCTAAGTAATCTCAAAGATTACAGCCATATCTTCCTCAATTAAGGCCAGATCCCAAATTTCTCTAAAATTAAAATTTTGTGCACACTCCATATATTTGGGCCATTTCCCCCAAATTTTAGCACATGGGTCTAAAACATGTAGGAGTTAAACTCAGCCTAAGTTCAGTAATTTTGTGGATAAAAACCTGCACCATAGGAGTTGGGGTTTTCATCACTTTAGGGAATTAAAACGCAACCTAACTTGAGATTTTATCTCATCACCCAAAAGTTGACTCCCTCAAATTCCTAACAAAGCAAGGATTACCCCAATTGGGCATCGTTTGCATGGTGAGAAGCCAACTTAAAACTGGGTGAAGCGTTGGAGTGGTGACCATCTTGACCAAGGAAGGTTAGCTTGGACTTTGGTATGGATGAAGGTGTAGCTAAGAGTTGGTTTAGGGCTTGGTATGCATCCCTCTTGAGAAGGATTTGTCCTCAAATTCTTAAATTCATCCTCCACATAAGGGACTAGATCACCCACATTAAAGGTGGTGCTCACATTAAAGTCTCCTGTTAGCTCCAACTTATAGGCATTGTTTCCAATCCTTTCAAGCACCTTAAAAGGACCTTCTCCTCTAGCCATGAGTTTGTTTTGCCTTTAGAAGAAAATCTCTTCTTCCTTAGATGCAACCATGCCAAATCTCCCGGGTTGAAAACCATGGGCTTTTGATGCTTGTTTGCTCTAGCCTTCTAAGACGTTTTGACCTTCTCTATTTGAGCTTGAATTTGTTCATGGAGCTTCTTCATTTCCTTAGCTCTATATTGGGCCTCAAAGTTGACCCTATGCTCAATGAGAGAGGAAAAAGGTCTATTGGCATAAGATGATT
Source organism: Selenicereus undatus (assembly GCA_017589665.1). Classification (NCBI taxonomy): domain Eukaryota; kingdom Viridiplantae; phylum Streptophyta; class Magnoliopsida; order Caryophyllales; family Cactaceae; genus Selenicereus; species Selenicereus undatus. Next base: position 50,514,252 of record JACYFF010031955.1, on the reverse strand, counting down.
GACTCCATAACAGGCTTCAACGGGAAAATGGGATGTAGTATAAGTAGGTGCTCGGTTATATGCAATTAGGCATAAGGAAGCTTCAAATCCCATTCCTTGAGGTTCTTGCTCACCAATCCTCTAAGGAGAGTAGATAGAGTTCGGTTACTAACCTCCATTTGCCCATCGATTTGAGGGTGACAAATAGTGCTAAATAAGAGCTTGGTTCTCAACAATCTTTATAAACGTCTCTAAAATTGGGAAAGGAATTTGGCATCCCTATCAAAGACAATACTTCTAGGTGCACTACATAGCTTGATGACCTCCTTAAAGTATAGATGAGCAATGTGAGAAGCATCATCACACTTGTGACAGGGGATGAAGTGGGCCATCTTGTAGAACTGGTCAAGCATAGCCATGATTGAGTCATGCCCCTTGGGTTCTTGGTAGACCTAAAATGAAATCCATGCTCACATCTTCCCAAGGGCTATTTGGTGTTGGAAGTAGAGTATACAACCCTTGATGGAAGGTACTCTTGGCCCTATGACATATAGCACACTTGGAGACACCTTTATATACATTGCTTGCCATTCGAGGCCAATAAAAGTGTTCCTTGAAGATCCCAATTGTTTTGTTAATGCTAAAATGACCTCCCAATGCACCACCATGGGCCTCTCTCATAAGTAATTCCCTTAATGATCCCCTAGCAACACCTAGCTCGTTGTGCTTAAAGAGAAACCCTTCTTGCAAGGTATAGGAGTCATGATCCTTGGGTTTTTTGCAAATATTCCTTGAAAATCTTCATCTTCCATATAGAGTTCTTGGATGGTGTAAAATCCTAAGATTTTGGCCTCCAAAGTAAAGAGGTGAGTGTATCTTCTTGAGAGTGCATCAAACACCATGTTTTCCTTGCCATCTTTATGTTTGCAAGTGAACGAAAATGATTGGAGAAATTCCACCCACTCGGCATGCCTTGAATAGAGCTTGGTTTGTCCATTGATGAAAGACAAGGTCTTGTGATCTAAATGTATCACAATGGGCTTTGGCTTGACATAGTGACTCAAATGGCTAAGAGCCGAAAGATAGCATAAAATTCACTATCATAAATGGAGCAGTTGAGTTTAGGGCCACTCAACTTCTCACTAGACTATGCCAAGGGTCGTTTAGCTTGGGTGAGGACCGCCCCAATGCCAACATCACTAGTATCACATTCAACTTCGAAAAGGGTCTCAAAGTTGGGAAGAGCCAAGATAGGAGTTGAGTATAGCTTGCTTTTGATTGCTTTAGCTCTTTGGGCGGCCTTTGTCCATTCAAAACTTTCGTTCTTCATGCACTCGGTCAAGGGAGTCATGATAGAGTTAAAATATTTGATGAACCATCAATAGAAAGCCATGGAAGCTTCTTACTTCCGTGATAGAGATAGGCATGGGCTAACTCTTGATGGCTTCAACTTTGGACTCATCCACTTGTATCATGTATGCCCTTGCCTGAGATAACATAGCTAAGAAAAATAACTTGAGGTGAGAATAGGTCACATTTCTCAAGCTTAGCATACAATTTTTATTGTTTGAAGACTTGAAAGACTCGATAGAGATGCTCCATATGAGAAGTTTCATCATGGCTACCCACCAAAATGTAATAAAAATACACGATAACAAACTTCCCAAGGAAAAGCCTCAAAACCTCATTCATAAGTCTCATAAAGGTCTAGGAGAATTAGTCAAACTAAAAAACATGACAAGCCACTCATACAATCCATACTTGGCCTTGAAAGTGGTTTTCCACTTGTCACCTTCCTTCATCCTAATTTGATGATGCTCATTCCTAAGGTCAATTTTAGGGAAGACCTTAGACTCATGCAATTCATCAAGCATATCATCCAACGGAGGAATAAGAATCTATACTTGATGGTGATGTTGTTTATAGCCCCAGAGTCCACACACATATGCCAAGTCCAACCTTTGTTAGGTACCAAATGGCTGAGAATCGAGCAAGGATTCAAGCTCTCCCTAATATACCCATGACCAAGCAACTCTTAGACTTGACTTTGCAGTTCCTTTGACTCACTAGGATTGTATTGATAGGACAGCTTGTTCGGAAAAGGAGCACCTGAAAGGAGATCAATTTGGTGTTCAATTCTTCTCAAGGGAAGGAGCCTTGGGGAAAAATCATTGAGGAATACATCCTCAAACTCTTTTAAGAGTGATTGAGCTCGAGGGTGTATAGGTTTCACTCCTTCACTTGTGTTTGTTTCTACCATGAGTAAGGCAAATAAGGGCTTGCCCTTACTAATGGCTCTCTCCTCCAGTGTTTCATTCATATATAGTTTTTTCTCACTTCCTTTTCTCGGTTTAGATTTTAGGGCTTTATGCGGAGGTAATGGGTCAAAGTAAGGTTGCGGCCTTTGTGTTTGGATGTATAAGTATTGGCATGCCCATCATGAATTACATGATTATAAATAAAAAATAAAAAAAAACAAGGCCTACGGAACAACAAATGACAAGCATCCACTGGAAGTACATCACATAGCATTTTACAATGATGGTCCACTGAGAATGAATAAGAGCTTATGTAACGCCCCCAGTTGCTAATATTTGACTATTCTAACTTAATCCCTTACTAATTTGTGATTTGCGACGGAAGTCCTGTGACTGGGGACGCTACCGCCGTTCCTTGACGGAACAAGGCTAACTAAAACCACATGTATTAGAACAAATGTCATAATTATACATACTTTCAACCACTAGCATCCCTTAGGTCTTATAATTACACCTGTTAACTCAGCGGATGACTAACAGTTACCAGCTGACACAATCTTCAAAATAATGTACAACCAGCGGGGTTTTGGGAAGTCTAGCCTATAAATCACTGTGAGCACCGGCTAGCTAGCATGCAGTAAACTGTAGTCTTCGCTCATTTCTCGCTTCCCTCCGGCTTATCAGAAAGAGGGCTCTGCGTTGATCCTTTACCTAAAACAGAAAACATAAAAACATTCGAATAATGAGCCGAAGCTCAGCACGCACATTCCTATGCTGTTGAATAAGTTTTGTATGTAAATGGTTGGGCGCCCGCATTTCAAAGCATTTTGATTTGCAAACAGGGGAGAGAGAATATATATGTAAAACTGACTTGCTGATTATTATCTGAAAGTGGACCCTTTGTTGACGTCTGCTGCGATCTTGAAATAGATGCACACCTCCCAGACCGATCGGAGAGCCTGAGTTGCAGCCGCGCGGGTAAATTGAGGGGCATCAGCCCTGATGACTGAGCATTGACGGGGCCACTTGATTATGTGACAAACCATTGAGTAAACTGATTCCTTAAAGAAGCATTACATTGATTTTGTTCTTCATTGAGAAACATGTGAGTTTTTTTTTTTAAGAACACAGGCAATGTACGTACCTGGTCTTTGAAAATTTCTCTCTCCTTTACTGAAGATCGTTTGTTGGCAGTTGAAGCGACTGACGCGGCCTTCTTCTGTCCCAAACACGTAATTTTCCTTTGGTTAGTGAAAGGTTAAGGGAGCTTTATTAAATTTCATGGTTTCTTATGAAATGTAGTCCTTTTGATTTTTTAACCATTATTCCTAATGCCATTGGATTTCATTTTATTTGGTTTTTGTTCTGCTCTTTTCTTTTTCACAATTGAGGAGCCAGGACTTTTGACTGGGTGTACTGGTAATGCAAGAGTCTGGTTTAGTTTGGGTTAGTCACTAACGACGCCATTAATCATTATTATTGTCAATATTATTATTGTCGTCGTTATTGTTATCATCATGATTATTATTATTATCATCGTTATAGCCATCTTAATCATAATTAATTATTGCTTTTGCTCTTAACGAATCATCGTTAGCCACTGACTTTGGGTTGCGACGGGGTTTAATGTAACTTTGTAAACTTTGGGTTCTGGTTCCAGTGGAATCTCAATTATGCAATTATAATTAGTGACATTACCCACGAGGACATCTCGTATTATGCTAGTTACTTTAATCCACCAGATTACTCACACCACATACTTATAACACGATTTTATACAAACAATCATAGCTCTTTCTTTTCATCCAATTTTACCAAAACCTCTCTTAACATGATCTTAGTTAAGCTTAGCCAAACATCCAACTCCTAGCTTACTAACTCATGGCAAATATACACCCAAAATGCTAAATTTTTAACACCGACCTTAATAAATTTCCACTCAATTACTCATTGGTGAATTACTTAGAATTATCATACCCTTCACCCCCACAAGTAAGCATGTATTTACATCACAAATCCTAATCATCAAGTCATAAGCAAGGTGTACCCACTCATCACCCATATATGTGCATATAAATAGATATATTTCTTTTCTATTTATACTTTCATTAACCCATTTAAGCTGTAATGACCCATATAGTTAACTAAAACATGCTCTAAGCCATAAACCCTAAATTTCCAACTCTTGATTTGAAACCAACAACATAACCCATACACATACATATATCCACCAATTCTATTGAATTTTCTTAAAATTAACCTAATTATCAGAGTCATCGCCATAATCAAGCCAAATCAAGCATTATATTCAACCTCCATTCATCACCTCCTCAATTTACAACTCACTCAATTTACACATCTCAGCATCATGTATTCATATTCAACCACTTCCAGATAATACTTAATCTACAAACCACGTACACAGGCAATTTACAACTCACTCAATTTACAATACAAGCATCATATTCAACCACTTATCAATGATAATACTCCATTTACAAATAAAATCTCTGCATAAAAGGCCAAAATTGAATGAAGTGGGCTTTAGGATTCTCACCTTTTAACCCACTAAAATCACTCAACACACACAGAAGAGGGACGAGGAGGCCGGTTGGAGGCGGCGTTGGGCGGTGGGGGTCGACGGCGGTGACCGGCGACGCTGTCTGGCCAGTGATGGAGGCGATGTGCGGCAGGGGAGGGGGCGAACGAACAGGGCAACAAGAGGGGTCTGGGCAGGGGGTCGAACAGGGCACGAATTTGGGGCGCTGGCCGGCGTGGTCGGCGGCAGAGATGGCCGGTCAGACGACTTCCTTTCCGGCGGGCGAAACAGAGGAGAATGCAGAGGAGGAGAGAGAAGGGGGGTGTCGGGAAGCAGAGAGAGAGAATGAGAGTTTTGGGTTTAATTTGTGTAATTTCTGGTTTAATTATGTCAGTTTGTTTGTTTTTTTTTGTGGGTTATTATTATTATTAGTATTATTATTATTATTATTATTATTATTATTATTATTATTATTATTA
>JACYFF010031955.1:50464594-50508987 GCA_017589665.1 Selenicereus undatus | reverse complement strand
TATTATTATTATTATTATTATTATTATTATTATTATTATTATTATTATTATTATTATTATTATCATTATTAAGGAATTTAATATTGTCTGGTTTGAGGTCACGTCGTCGTTCCAACCTGCAACGCACAAATAAGTATACATATACACATGTATATATGACATGCAGAATTGAAATGCGGTACCCAACCGGCTTAATTGAAGATTAACATGATTCGAACTGAGTTAAATGAATATTAGGTTCGGGCTGTTACAACTTATTTCAAAATGGTTACTTTGAGACATTGAAGAGTGTGGGGGGTTGGATGCAACTTGGTTGGTAGTTAAAGCTTGTCGATGAAAGTTAAGGAAACCACATTGGTGCAACTTTCAATGCCAATGATGAGCTTACACAACTGGCCTCCAATGGTACATCAGGAATCAAAATTTTGCTCCCTTGAGCTTGCTTCACAAGGAACCTCTTTAACTACCAACCAAGGAGCCTCTTTGACTTGGACCCTTATTCGGAGTGAGCAAAGTATGATCCTCTTCTTCAAACTCTTCATCACTGGCCTCTGCTTCAAGAGCTTGGATCTCTTCTACCTCTCTAATGGTGAGCGTCGACTTGTAAATGACGATAGCCATGACACTTGAAACATTTCTTTCCTTCCAACCTCTTTAGGGGCTCACTAGTAATGGTCTTACCCTTGTCTAGGGTCTTAGTGCGGGTTGGAGTAGTCTCGGTCTTGCGGTGAGAAGGAAACCCCTTTGTGGATATGGGAGACCGATTTGTGGAAGGGGTAGGGAAAGGTTGAGTTGTTGCTCAACCTTATAGCTATATTACAAACATCATCAAATGAAAGATAAGGTTACAATTCTGCTTTGTTAGCTAGGTCGAGGGATAGATCTTTGATGAATCTAGCTATTTTGAGCTCGGAGTCTTCATTCAATCTGACCCTCATTTGGAGTTATTCGAATTCTCTAATATACTCTTCAACCTTGAGGTTTCCTTGGCTAAGAAAAGTGATCTTGAGGAAGAGCTCTTGCTTGTAAGAGGATGATAGGAACTTTTTTCTATGTGCTTATTGAGCTTGGTCTAAGTCTTGATTTTAGACTTTACGTCCCTTGCTCTATTCCTCTTCGAGTTCTCATACCACAAGGATGTATATCCTTTTATCTTGAGAATGACCAGTTTGAAGGTCTTCTCATCATCATACTCCTTAAGCTTAAAGATCCTCTTCGTAGATTGAAACCACTCGAGGTAGTCTTCTGGATTCAAGTTTCCACCAAACTCCGGCGCTTCAATATTGAAATATCCAAGGTCATCCCTTGGACTTTGTCTTCTTCTAGCTCCTCCTTCCTCACCATCAAAGTCCTTATGAGAGGCTGAGTATGTGATGTAAATAGGTAACATCATAACCCCTATGCTAAAGGTTTTATTATCGGAATCCTTTCATTTGCTCGAGTTTCCTTGTCAGCTTTCTAACTTGTTCTTGAAGCTCAAGGATGACCCTATTTCTTCTCATTCCATGGGTTTGATCAAGTGGAATGCCCCTAGATTAAGAACAGTTTCCTTCATTGGCCATGGTAGAGCTAGGAAAGAAGGTATAGGGTGAAACAGGGGTATGACGAGTCGTAGAGGATACCACGGAGGGGTCATGGTAATCTCCAGGAGAAAAGAAGGATGACCATGAGGAGTAAATGGTCTGTCATAGACCGTGGTAAACATTGCAGTCTAACCATGGTGACAACTATCCTGGGGGTTTTTTTATGGTTTTTGTGAAGGCTTTTTATGGAAATTTTGGGTTGTGTTTCGATTAGGGATTGTGTTTGGGATATTTTGAGGCTCTTTGTGGGCTAATGAGGGTTGATTAAGGAAAATTTTGAAGAGTCAAAGTGTAGATTTTTGGGGTGAAAATGAGAAGATGGTGAGGGTTTTTGATTAAATCAATGAAATGAAGGTTTTGATTCAATAATTACCTAAGAGAAGCTTTAGCTCTGATCTCAACTTGATGAGGATGAATCCTCAAGCTCCTAAGATCAATGTAGCAAGGAAATAATCACACCCAAATGATGCTCCTCTTGGAGTTCAATCTCAAACAATCTCAAACAATAATTTGTGCATAAGATAAGATTCTAATGACAGATTAATTACTTGCCACCAAATCCCTCTCCTAAAAACTTTTAGCCACCAAAGACGAATTCTAAAGGAAAGACTCCAATCACCGCTCTTAATTTAAGAGAAAAAGATTTAAAGATTTAGATAGAAGATGCCATTTTGCCTTTTAATTCACAATTCAACTCAAGTTGAGTATATATGGAGGTAATCAAGTATATAAAATACTCAAAATAGATGGGATTAGTTGTTACATAGTGGGGCAAGTGGACCAACAATTGGCTAACAAAAATATCCTAGAAAAATAATTTCAAATGCTAAGATAATTACAATCAAGATGAACTGTATTTTTCAAAAATTTATTTTCCACTTTCTAGGAAGTTTCTAGAAGGTTCTACTGCACTTATCAGACTCCCGCTACTTGGTGTGTAGAATCACTCCATGCTAAGTAATCTCAAATATTGCAGTTGTATCCTTTTCAATTAAGGTCAAGTATCAGATTGCTCCAAAAATGAAATCTTGTGCACAATCCATATATTTGGACTATTTCTCCCAAATTTCAAATCCAATGTCAAATTTTAGCCCATGGGGCTAAGATAGACATCTTAGGGAATCAGTAAAACTCCTGTTTGCATCAATTGGGCTTCGTTAGGTAGGAATTAAACTCAGTCCAAATTCAACAATTTTATGGATAAAAATATGCACTGTAGGAGTTGGGTTTTCATCACTTTATGGAATTAAAATGCAGCTTAACTTGGATTTTAATACATCACCCTAAAGTTGACTCCCTAAGCTTCCCAACGAAGCCAGAATCGCCCCAATTGGACGTCGTTTGGGTGGCGAGAAGCCAAGTCAAAATCGTGTGAAGTGTTGGAGCGGTGACCATCTTGACCAATGAAGGTTAGCTTAGACTTTGATATGGATGAAAATGTAGCCCAGAGTTGGTTTGGTGCCTGGTATGGGTAACATCTTTAATTAAAAAGATGTTAGAAATTTATCTTTAAAGTATTAGGTAATTTGTTTATATGTTAATAATTTATGTCATTAGAGTTCATTTATCTTTAATTACATGTTTACAATGCTTGGACTTTTACATGCTTAATTTAAAAAGATGTTAGAAATTTATCTTTAACGTTTGAGGTAATATGTTTATACATCTTTGTTTGTTTACATCACTTGTTTTTATAATAACATTTACAATTTAAAACAATTTGGATTATTATTTTAAGATAGTATATGTGTAAACATGTATGTTAAAATTGAAAATTTGAGTTCTAAAATTATTGATTAAGATGTATGTGTGTACTTAAAATGGATCCTAATCACCCACAATTGTTAATGAACTTACTAACTGGGAACAATTCACACGAGAACTCGAGAATAGCACGAGCATTTCCCTGAAGCTCCAAATTGGCAATACAACATACAATATTATCAACAACGCCCACCTCAATATTCCACACATTACCGATCAGCACAAAACACCCAACTACAAAGCCACAATGGCCCCCAAATCCCAAGTTTTAGTTGAGGGTCAATGCACCCTCCAAATTAACCATCGAAACTTGATTGTATGACCTAATTGACTCGTCGTCCTCCACCTCATCCCATCAGCAATGAGAGTGGCGCAGTGACCCTTAAGTGGACATTGGAAGAGGATCACTGCTTAGTGAAGTCATAGATAAATGTAAGCGCGAACCCCTCACCGAGGCGGATCAAAAGAAAACGAGGCTTTGGACTAAGGTCGCCTACGCTACAACCAGCATGCTCCCAATGGAGCTGCAAAGAGGACTGGAAAGGTTTGTATTGTCTGGTGTGCCTGTGTGGCTGAGGCATACAGGGAGAACCCAAATGTGGTGAAGGAGGAAACATTAAGTAGAATGCCGAAGATATGTATGTTGTTATGGTGGGAAAACCCTCTGACCTCATGCATTGGTGGGTGCTATTGAAGGACCAACCTAATTGGTAGATCAACTGCCGTCAATCTACAGAAGCATCTTCCAAACGGTTGAGGATAAATGAGGTGGGGTCCTACTCTATGAGTGGCACACATGACACTCTTGGCACCCTGGCAACCCCTGCTAATGAAGATACACCAACTAAAAAAGTTGGTGGGCTTATTTACCGTATTCGAAGAAAAGCTAACAAGAGAAAGACGAAGGAAAAAGTACAGGACCTGGTGTTGGATCAAATGAGCAAAGAGCTGTCAACCTTTAGGACAATAATTGTAAAGAACAATATGATGTTGGAACAATATGTCCTAGCGCAAGTAGAGCTGGCTAATAGGTCAAGTCGAATCGGGTTCGTTTTCACGTCGAATTTAAACGGGATGAGAATTCCTCAACCTGAATCTAACTCATTTATTAAATGAGTTGAAAAAACCTTGACTTGTACCAATTTAATTTTTAAACAGGTTGATCCACTTAACCCGTTTAAGATAAACATATTGAATTTAGTCTCCTAATTATCCATTTACGCATTTAACATTTTCAATCAATGCGTAATTACACAGTGTTGAAAATTATGTTTACATATTAGATTAAACAATTACTCTCTAAAACTTCCCCGATTCATCATAATTCACATTTTTTAATAATTTTTTTATTCTTAATTATCTAATACATAGGTAAACGAATAAATGACAAATGAAAAAATGAGTTGACTTATTTAAGCTATTTCATTAAACGGGTTAAATAGGTTTTTTTTGTGTGAAAAATCTTGACCTGAACCTAACCCACTTAATTAAACGGATTGAATGTGTCAACCTATTTAATTAAACAGGTTGAAAATTTATACCAAAACCCACTTAACTTCGTGTCGCTTATCATGCCAGGTCAGCATTGCTTAGCGTTAAGCGCAAGAGGTAGATGTAGCTCTAACAGTTGTTTAACTAAGGATCAACATTAGTCCTTGAAAGAAAGGGAACAACACCTTAAGGGGATGAAGTATGAAGACAAGATTTTGAGAATGAACATCATTAAGTTGTGTGCTGAGGATCATGCTCGATATGGTCATGTTCAAGAAGAAATTAGGAGCTACTACTGTCAAACACTGTCCTCATTTGATTTTGGCACTTCTTTACATTGAAACCTATGTTGTAGTTTAAGAAATTGTTTGCTATGTTATGCTTATGATTTTTTTTTTAAAAAATTAGTTGTTGTAATGGAAACTCTTTAACTTGTGGAATGAAATATTTATTTTTAAGTCCATTGGTTAAACGTTTATATAATTCAGTGTGTGACCAACATGATGCTAATTCAAAATGTTGAAGTTTGCATTTTTTGGAAGTTTATATATATATATATATATATATATGTGTGTGTGTGTGTGTGTGTGTGTGTGTGTGTGTGTGTGTGTGTAATTCCAAATTGTACTTGCATTTGTAACTTTATTTTTATATGCACGGGTATTCCATAGTGGCTGATTCATCCTCCTCATCTGTTTCGTCCTCATTATTAGATGGCTTGAGCTTTATACTAGAAAAATCTAGTGATGATACAACAATGTTGGAAACTATTCTAAATAATGAAACTAACACAAAGATATAAGAGTTAGTTATGAATATTAGACAAGTTAGACAAGCAAAGAGAGCTTCATTATCATCGCAAATACCAATAAAGAAGAAAAGATTTATAAGGAGAAATCGACAAGAATCACAAGATCGCTTCTACAAAGACTACTTCGCCGAAAACTCAATCTACAACGAAACCAATTTTCGGTGTAGATTTCAGATGCAAAAGCACTTGTTCCTTTGCATAGTTGATGCCCTCGTTAGTTGTTTTGGGTACTTCCAGTTGAGGTACGATGGTCTTAGTAGGCATAGGTTGTGGCTACTCACCAAGTGCACCACAGCCATGCAAATGTTGGCTTATGGTATATCAATAGATTGTGTGGGATACTTGAAGATTGGGGAAAGAACGACTATGAAATGCATCAAAATTTTTGCTATTGGGGTCATTCAAGTGTTCAGGCAAGAGTATTTAAGAAAACCAACCCAAGCTATTGTTGATCGTCTATTGCAAGTGTCGGAAGCATGTGATTTTCTTGATATGTTAGGAAGAACTGCCCATTGAGTTGGAAATGAGTGATCGCAAAAGGGATATATAGAGTCTTCATCTTGATTATTCAGGCTGTTGCTTCCTATGACTTTTGAATGTGACATGCCTTTTTTGGGTGTCCAGGAAGTCTCAATAATTTAAACATCCTTCATCTTTCACTGGTTTTCTAAGAGCTGTATCAGGGTCGGGCTCCAAAATGTGAATATGTGGTAAATGTGTGCAAATAAAATATTGGATACTTCTTATTTGATGGTATTTATCCAAGATGAGCGACCATCATCACAACTATCCCCCTTTCTCGAGGGTCGAATGCAAAATTATTCGCCGAATGTCAAGACTTTGTTAAGAAGCATGTGGAGAGAACATTTAGGGTTCTACAAGCTCACTTCGCCATCATCCGTGGCCCTGCTCGAAGTATGGACAAGGCTGAATTGGGTATGATAATGAAGGCATGTGTTACACTCTGCAACATGATCGTTGAGGATGAACTTGATGCGTATGGTATTGCTTTATGATGATGTTGAGGATAACACCCCGACACCTAATCTCCGACGGGACTATTATTCGTGCTATGCAACCTACCTTCGTAGAGGTGCACAAGTTCATAACCTGGAGCTACATGCTCATCTCTATTTCAATGCGGTTCAAGAACTATGGAACCAACAAATGGCGCGGCTCACAATCATAATTGTTATGTGTTTTTTTTTTGATCTTTTGCGTTGTGATCTTTATTTTTTTAATCGAATTTTCGTGGTGTATTTTTTTTTCCAGAGTCCTAGTATTGTATTTTTTTTCCATTGCTATGCCTTTCATATTATATTTTTTTTTATGTCCAACCTTCATATTGTATTGGTTTTTAATCGAATTGCATTTTCTATTCTATCTTCATTCTCTTGTGCAACCAATAAAAAATAAATACTAGTTTACGTGTTCAACCCAAAAAAACGTAATCAAAATTTCCAGTATTTTAAATAAGATAATACATTTTTCGTTCAAGAAAAATAAATATTCCTTTATTCAGAAAATTAAAAAATTTATTCAAGTTATAGACGTAAGATGCAAATACAAAACTGAAATGATAAAAGTAATAAAATATATTTAATGGTGGGTTTCATAACAAATTCTAATTCAATTATTCACAAATGAATTCCATTGGTTGGGAAAGTGACGAAACACAAGTTTTAGAAAAGTGAAACTTTTGTTGATGTGACATATTTTTGAACTAAGACTGGGAATGCTCTAAGTAGGGGTGTGCAAAACCGGTTAACCAGAGTTTCAGTTAACAAAAGATCAATTAATCGATTTTTCAGTTTAAAAACAATTGCCAAGCATAGCCGAGCCGAAAATTTTGGCTCACCGTTTTTCGATTAACGGAAAATTTCAGTTCGTCCAAAATCCGAGCTGTAACCAAACGGAAAAAGTCAATTAACTGGTTTTTTAGTTCTGTCAACCGATTTTTCGGTTCGTTTATCAGTTAACCGCTCACAAATAATAAAAAAGGTATTTTTACTTACCTAAATTTTTCATTTTTTATGTTTAAATTTTTTTTTATAAAAATTAAGCTTTGGTTACCATTTATAAATAATAAAAAAGTGTACTTTCTTACCTAAATTTTTTTTTAAGTATAATTTTTTTAAAAAATAAGATTATTTTCAATTCGATTAACCGCAAGTTAACCGAATTTTCAAATTGTCCGAACTGTGATCGAATCGAAAACCGATTTTTTTCGGTTCGGTTAACCAAACCGATTTTTTTGAAAAATTTGTTCGGTTGACCGGTTTTCCGATTCAGTTTTATTGATTTTTCGGTTCGGTTTTTGGTTTTCGATTTCGGGTTTTTTTGCACACCCGTAGCTCTAAGAGCACTCTCACTGTATAAATCACATGTCAAGCCAAGCAACACGCGTTCCAACAACTCCTTCCCAGTGCTCATTCCATAAAACTCATCATGGGATAAAACGCTTGGTAGTTCTATTCCACATTCCCCTTTTTTGTCTTTTTCTAATTCTTTGTGTTTTCTTTTTTATTAAAAAATGTTATTCAGGTGGTCTTTTTTAAAAAATTGTATACTATGAGGTGAATTTATAACAAATATTTTCGGTTAGGTTTTCGATTTTGAGTTTTTTGCACACCCGTAGCTCTAATAGCACTTTCACTGTATAAATCACGTGTCAAGTCAAGCAACACACGTTCCAACAACTCCTTCTCAGTGCGCATTTCATAAAACTCATCTCGGGATAGAATGCCTAGCAGTTCTATTCCATGTTCCCCTTTTTTATCTTTTTCTAATTCTTTGTGTTTTCTTTTTTCTTAAAAAATATTATTCAGGTGGTCTTTTTAAAAAAAATTGTATACTATAAAATGAGTTTATAATAAATATTTTATTATGTGATTCAAATTAAAATTTTATAAATTAAAATAATAAAAAATATAAATTTAAAAGAAATTTTTTTTAATAACCTAATTAAATAAAATTTTAAAATTTAGAACTCCCACTAAACTGGTCTAGGCAGTCCATATTGTCAAAAACTTCAGTGAGCAGAGCACCTTGGCAGCGAAAGAAGTACAATCGAAATCCACAAGTCACCGCCTACATCCAGTACTTAACCGCCAACACGGTCACCAAACTGTGTTTTTACTTCCCTGTCAATTTTTTTTTTTTAAAAAATTTGGGCCAGTAAATATTTTTTTAATTAATATTCTGTTGTTCCAAGTCTCAGGCCATCTTATAATTAAGAGATCGGGAACAAAGAGAGCGAAAATTGCACGAAGACGAAGGTTTTTGTTTCATCTTTCAGACCCTGAAATTAAAAGACTAACAGCAGGCGAGGAGAGAGAGAGAAAGAGAGAAGAAACAGAGCGCGAAGAGAAGCAGAGGAGAGAGAATTTCACAGGCGAAAAAAGTTTTCAGCTCTTCCTTTCTCAACAGTTTCTCGATCCGTTTCTGCTTCTGCCATTCAACAACAGCCTCTTCTTCTTCTTCTTCCTTCTTTGATCCGCACGCCGGTAAGTTCAATCTCTCATTTTCTTCTTCATCGGGTTTTTCTTCGATTCTTTTGGGTCGCAGATTCGGATTTCTAGGGTTTTGATTTTGGAGTTCGCTTCCAATGTTTTGCAGTGTTTGATGTGGGGGGTCTGTTAATTGTGGTTAATTTCGGGTTTTCTTGTTGACTTATTGGGTGTCTTCTTGAAATTAGGGTTTTGGCATTGATAGCAGGAAGATTCGTGGAGGAGGAAGAATTGCAGTATGACCATCGATAGCCCCGGGAAAGGGGAGAATTAGGGTTTCGGCGAATACAAGCGAATAGCTTTTGAGTTCCATGGGCGATGGCGGTGTTGCATGCGTGCCTTTGCAGCCAATTATGGACAAGTTTCCAGGTAGTACTGAGACATTGTGCGGGGGCGGGAGCAGCAACAACAGCAATGGAAAATTGGAGACAAAGCCAATTAAGAGAACTACTACTAAGAGGATGAAACTCAAGAGGGATGCTTTTTTCAAGAAGGAAGAGCAACCCAAGACTGCATTGGGCTCTGACAAAGTGAAGAATGGGAAGGAAGTGGAGAATGGTGAAGTGGGCAGTGGCGAAAATTTGCAACAGAAAGATGAGGTAGAAGAAGGTGAACTGGGCACACTCAAGTCACCTAGAAGAGAGGTGGAGAATGGAGAATTGACGCCTGAAGTATCCCAAAAGATTGAAATTGAGAAGGGAGAGATTGTAGTCACTGGCAAGTGGAGGAACGATGAGCTAGAAAAAGGTGAGGTTTCGCCCCCTAGGTGGCGAAAAGCTGAACCAGATAGACTTGAATTCAACTCAGGGAGACTGCGGAGCGATGTTGTTCTGAGGAGGGATCGAACTCCAGAGAAATACAGAAAAGAAGAATACGGGAAGACAGATTTCAGTTCATGGAGAGGGTCCAAAGAAGAGGTCGAAAAAGGAGAATTTTTCCCTGATAGATGGCATAAAAGTGATGCATTGAGGGATGAGTATGGTTACTCAAAGGGTTTTAAGCCAGATTCAAGCAGGGAGAGAGAGCGAAGATATGACCATAACTGGACTCCACCTGCCGTTAAGTATTCAGGTGAGGATGTTTCTCCTGGAAGGAACTTCAGCAGAAGGGGAAATAAGCATTGCAAGAGGGTGGCAAGGTGGGGAGCTAACCAAGAAAAGAACTACCAAAAATTGAACTCAAAAATCATAGATGAGGTGCCTTCCTATAAGGATGAACATAACCATGGTCGGGGCCAAGGGAGAGAACAGTCATCTAGTTCTCGATTGAAGCGTCATGGCACCCATTCGGATAGCAGTGAACGTAGACCTTATGAAGCTCATGGTGATCATGTTAGTTCCAAAAGTCGGAGAGTTTCTGGGGGCAGTTGCCGTGCTGGATACTCTGAGCATTACTCACGTCAGTCTGCTGAGAAATCGATCAAAAAGTCGAATTCAACAAGAAGTACTTCTGATAGGCTTTCTCTGCGACATTATGATTCTTCATCTTCCAGAGAAGCTTATGAAAGGCACAGGCGCAGTCCTAGTTATTCTGAAAGGTCTCCTCGTGAGCGTGAGCGAGTCCGTTATCATGATCACAGGGACTGGACTCCTGCTCGGCCTGAGAGGTCACCGTGTTATCGTGATCATCGTCGTGATCATAAAAACCAGAGCCCCAGCTATGCAGAACGATCCCCACTAGACCGGAGTAGGCCACACGATCGCCGTGACAGATCTCCAAGTTATTTGGAGAGGTCTCCACGTGATCGAAGTAGGCCTAGTGGTCACCGGAAGACAGGCCGAAGGAGTGAAGCTGGTGATGACAAGCACAATGATAGGCTAGTGGAAGAAAAGCCCGCTGAGAAGAACCACATTAGTAAAGATTCAGTAGTCTCACCTGAAGACCCTGTGAATATTAATAATATGCAGAACGGGTCCGTTCAAAAAGGCATATCTCATGAGATTCACATGGAAGACCAGATTCAAACTCCTAATGGTGATGTCAGCGAGCAGCCTTCAAGCGTCAATGACATGAACGAAGAATTTCAGTCAATGGAAGAAGACATGGATATATGTGACACACCGCCACATGTCCCATCTGTGACCAATTTGAACCTGGGGAAGTGGTATTACCTTGATCACCTTGGGGAGGAACGTGGCCCTTCAAGATTGTGCGATTTGAAGGCACTTGTGGAGGAAGGGATACTTATGTCTGATCACCTAGTTAAGCACTCAGCCAGTGACAGGTGGGTGACTGTTGAAAATGCAGCTTCGCCAATGGTGACAGCTAATTTTACACCCATTTTTTCAGACTCTATTACCCAGCTGGTATGCCCCCCTGAGGCTCCTGGTAACTTGCTGCTCGATGTGGGAGATGCAGAGCAGTCTGGGGACCAGATTATTGTGGTGAGTCCAGACACCTTTTCCCAGGCGGTAACTGGTTCAGACGACCCACTATCCTTGAAGGATCTTAGCATTGATGAGAGAGTTGGTGCTCTTTTAGAAGGCTTTACTGTTATTCCAGGAAGGGAACTTGAGATTGTTGGAGGTAATTTTCTGAATATGTTCCCGCAGCATAGGTCTCTTCCCTGTCTTTCTCTTTGTATTCTTTTGTAGTTTCTCCTGTCTGGATGTCTGATCTATGCGAGCAAATGGTTATGCAGAAGCTTTGCAAATGTCATTTGACCGGTCAGAATGGGAGGGACTTGGTGGCTTGGAAGGTACTATACCCTTTTTTCCTACTTTCTTTAATTATTGTGGCAGCACGTGGGCTGGGTCTGTTTATAGGTTTTCTGCTGCCTCATAGTCCCTTTCCCCTTGAAATGTCCTTTTTGTGAAAAATTTGAATTTAGCTTATTTGTTCTTAAATTAGTTGGAATATATTTTTCTATATTTGCTGGAGCTGGACATGCTATTAGTTAAGTATGGGTAAGATAAGTTGTGCCTCATATAAGGCTGAGGTATATATCAATGCTATAAATTTTGTACCATACACCGGCGGTATGCCTCGTCTCCAAGCAAAAACGATGCACTAAAGGTGATGAAATTGTACCTGCAAAATGTCGTCTTATACAACGTGAGGCCGGCCATATTTAGCCTGAATCCGCTGTACCGGCCCAGATTCGTTGTTGTCGGAGAGGAAAAAGAAGTGTAAGGATAGGTCTGGTCAGAGATAGAAAACAAAGCAAAAGGTATGGTGGTAGAGGAGCAGACTCCGATGACAGAAGCATGAAATGAAAAGATAGTAATGGTCCAAGAGCCTAAATTGAGTCGCCTAATTATCAAACCAAAAAAATGGATAGAGCACAGCAGATCCCAAAGTAGGTGACGAAGAGACAGAATTGGGGGGGGGGGGGGCGGGGTTTCTAATGCTGTGTACTCTCAGCTGCAGAAAGAATGGGAGGGGTGGTAGTTTAGAATATTAGGGTTTAAGTCTTTTATGTGAGGGAGAAAGGGGTGGGTTGATGGGTTTGGGTTTTGGTTTTATTGGGCTAGGAAAATATATAAAAATGAATTTGTTCTCTTTTAGGATTTAAAATATAAGATTGATATGAGTATTTAATTTTTTTTGAAACCTTATTATTTAGGCCCGGTACGAAAACCGATACCGATACGAGACATACCGTTCTAGTAAGAAACCGGTACATGATGCGGTACGATATTTATAACTTTGGTATATATAGGGGTGCCACTTTACTTATAAATGGTTGAAGCCCTGAAACTTCACAACTAATTAGATAGGCTGGGAACACTGTGGAAAAGGTTTCAACTGGGAACCCTGTGGAAAAGGTTTCAACTGGGAACCTTTGCTGCCAGGTGACGCCTGCTCTCGATTATCAGTAATTCAGGGACTACTCATTTGGAAGCCATTTCCTTGTCATCTGGTGTAAGGGTAGACTAAAGGAACCAACAATTATTCTATGTTACGTGCTTGGTGATAATTCATTTGGTATGTAGACAGTAATAACTTTCCCCTTCTATATGCATGGGGACTATGCGATATTGTTGGTAATTATGGGTCACAGATGATTTAACCTGCTAACGGTATTAGTTAAGATCTAAAATTATCAACTTGTTATGACTTATGAGACATGGATTTGCCTGCATGTCACTGTATATATCTGCCTTCAAAATTGTCCAGGATTTTGAAATCACAGTGAATATTCAATTGCAGGTTGGGGAGGTTACCTCATATTGTTACGGGTTTCCAGTTTTCTTCAAATTTTTAGCCTAAGATCAATTTTGAAGATTTTTCCCTGGTTCCAGTCTCGATTGTCATTGCAAAATAGATGGGACTAATAACGTGACCGTTTTTGACCTAAATATGAAAGAAACTTCGTTCAATTTTCACGATCCTGAATAAAAAGTAGAAACTCACATGAAGAAGTTTTAAGGGGAAGATTCATCTCTTGAGTTTCTAATGCGCTTTATGGGTCAAATGCTTCTTAAACTAATCTAAAGTTACATGGTTCAAGTTCCTTCAACTGATTCTTTTGTGGTGCAAGAATAATATAAATGTAATGTAATGAATGTGGAACTCAAATTATAGAAGCACTACCCGTTAACTTGTTTGTGAGGCTTGTTAGCACGTTGATACTATTTTCCGTGTTATGGGTGAGCATGATATTTTGTGTTGATGGTGGAGGAATCATCATAAGAGATGGTCAAGATGGTGGAGTCATAAGACATGGTTAATATGTTATTTTGGAATGATTAAATATAGGTTAAAAATGTTTTTAACCCCGGGAAAATTTAGTTCTAGGGTTATTTAATTATAATTTACATGCTGATACCACTTTCAAATCTTAAAATCTTTCAGGCAACCATATGACAAATGAATTGGTTCAGAACAGCAGAAAGTTTTGGAATTAATAGAATAGTTGCTCCTTTTTTTGTCCGATTTAATATCTTATTGCTATGTTCTATCTGATTACATATATTTAAGAACAAGTACTGAGCATATTTTTGCAAATATTTTCTTTGAAGCCTAACCGTATGCGTGCCCTGTTTTTCTAAGATTGCTGTGTCACTTTTGGGTGTTTCATGATGAGTGTTACTATGTTTTGTTTCCTTCTAGAAATATATCTGCTGCGGCCTTCGGTGACTGTTCATGTTCTTTCTTTGGGGTAAATTCTATGCACCAACCCTTGTGTATAGTCTCTTCTTTTTTGTTTACCCTATATTATCGACTTCCTCGTACGAGGGTTCAAAATTTGCTAATTTACTAGTATACAGGAACAATATTAGTAATAAAGCTAAAACGACGTTGGTGCCCTTTTCTTTCCTTTTTTATTTTGGGTAATAAGAGATATATTGTATTACCAAACCAATCAAGATTTTTTCTTATACCAATCGTAAAGGGATCTCATGAGATCAAGCCTACAGGTTAAAAGTGAAACTGTGTTTCCTATTTTTGATTCTAATGCAAGTATATAGAAAATCTCAATCTCTTACTAATAATGTAATAACAAGTCTCTAATAATGGTCTGAATGGCAGCCTCTTTCTTGCTAAATACTCTGGAATTTCTGTCAGCCCAGAGTGGGTAGGTCACTGCAGACAATATTAAACTAAAAGCCCTTCTCTTCACCTGTACTTCCTGCATGCCTTCCTCATGTCCTGTAGTCTCTGCACCTTGCATGTGATGCCGTACTTGGTCGTAATGGCCTCCAAAACTGAGTAACTGACTGACCAGTAGTAAAAGATATAGTCATGAGCCTCCTGATGGGTATAGCACAAAGGGCAATTCAGATCAGATGAGGCTGTATTTATCCTCTGAAGCCTGTCTTTTAAGGCAATCTGCCTAACCAAGCTGTCCAAAAACAAAAGGAATGTTTCAGCACATTAAGTTTTCCTCAAATAATATTGATTTCTGG
The DNA here is from genome assembly GCA_017589665.1 of Selenicereus undatus. NCBI lineage: Eukaryota > Viridiplantae > Streptophyta > Magnoliopsida > Caryophyllales > Cactaceae > Selenicereus > Selenicereus undatus. Next base: position 50,493,977 of record JACYFF010031955.1, on the reverse strand, counting down.
GTAATTACTGAGTAATCCGTGTAGCCAGATATAGTCACTGGAAATAGAATAATTTCCATTTTTATCATAGATCCAATAACCTCCATTAAAGGCTTCTGAGCTTCAAGAGTTTCCTCCAGCACCAGATTATCAGGCTGTGCATCCCAGAAGTCTCTTCCTTTTTGATAAATGCCATGAATCCATGTCACCCAAAGACAATCCTTCCCATTATGCCATAAGTTCTTGGCAACAGCTGCTATATTCCACAGAGCACAATTCTTGATCCCTAAAGCCCCACCTTTCTTGGGCATGCATAAATTTTCCCATGCCACAGGTGGCACTTTTTCTACTATGCAGTCTGCCCGACAAGAAGTTCCTACATTCACCTTCTATGCTTTCTATAACAGCTTTAGGTAGAATAAATAAAGATGTCAGTAGGTATGATGTGAAAACCAAAAAGAATTTATTAATTGTATTCTCCCAACACAAGAGGGACATTGCTGCCTCTGTAATGATTTTGTCCTGCAAAATTGGAAAGTGTTATCTACTTGCTCGATAGCTGGAAGAGCTACTTTTGAACTTCTACAGCCAGATTATATTCAGCAATGTAAGTTGGCTCGTACTGTACCTAGCTTCTTTTCTATGGAGTTGTGGGAAGTCATCAGTTTCTAATCTAGAGTTCAATGGAAATAGCCTTTCTACAATGTAGGATAATCCAGGGCAGGTTAGGGTTAAATCTGCCATATTCTGCTCTTTCCCTGAAGGCAACACTGAGGTTTATGGATTTGGATTTGGATATAAATTGTAAAGAAGGGAAAGTAACAAAAGAGTAGAAATACAGATTAATTTTATTTAATCTTGATCCTGTGAGCCCCCTCTCCTGATAACATGCTGAGTTCATGTTATGATGTGATACAGCTGACTGAATGAACAAGTTAGCTCCGTCTTTACTCGACTGAAACATGTCTGACTTGGCCAATCATTGGCTCAGTGCATTCCAGCCCAACCTGTTCAAATTAGTGAGCCTAGTGACCCTGGAATTGGCTGCTTTATGTATAATTTGGCCCACATTAACTTGGTTCAGATTGGTCCCTGGACTGGTCTATCCATGGTGGTTTGGCTTTATTATTGTGATGTTTGTTACCTCCGTTAATCTTTAAACAAGAAAGAAACTGAACTGTACAGCCTGGATTAGTTTTCATCAAGTTAATGTGCTTGGGCTACCATTGTAGACATCCTGTGCTCTCAACATGAGCAACTTCCAAGTTGTCTATTGTTAGGATTATGCAAAATATCACGTGCATTGATGGTTTCGTGGTCTACACTCTACAGCGCAATGCATATTCATTAATCTCTGTGATCTTGACCATGTTGCCTTTCATTGGGAGTGATTCAAGAGAACATGGGAATCAATTTGGGAGGATACATCCTTAGTTTAAAAAAGCAGGCGCTAGGCGACCACTGTGGCGCCTCACAGGGGGTGAGGCAAGGCGAGGCGAGGCGAGGCGAGGCGAATCCTTTAAGCGCGGCGAGGCGTGCGCCTCAGCGCGCCTCAGTTTGAGGCACGAGGCGTCCGAAGCGAGGGCTTTATTGATCTTAATTGAGAAGTGAAGCTATAGGCCAAAGAGGAGAACTTTGGACCATTAAAATCTCCAACTTTGGTAAACTTAACGCTAATCTTAGTCTTATATAGTGATTTCGAGCATAATCCCTCATGTAATTGACAAACTCTTAAGATTTAAACAATTTTTGAACTGTCAAGCATAGAGATCTAGTGGTGCCAATGGGGTCGAATATCCATCTTCAATTCTTCATATTGTTCCCGTGGTCAATCTTCACTAGAATTAGTGTAGTGGGCTCCAATTACCAGCATTCTTCTTCCATGCTGTGTGGGGGGTCGTTAGAAGTCTAGATGGATAGGGGCTAGGTTAGAATTTGTGCATATTATTTCCTTTTTCATTCATAGTTTTATTTAGTACAGATTTCCTGTAGTCGTAATTTGTTGTATTGTGTAAAATTCTTTCATTTTCCTTTTATCTTTTATTTAGAAAAGAATTAGCCATATATTTTTTTTATTTTATTATATTTTTACGAGTTAAAGAAGCCAATTTTTTCTTTCTTTTCTCACAACTTTGATTTTTTTCTTTCCTTTAAACTTATAGCAAGAATGTTTGTTACTTATTAGCATTTTGATTTGTATTTAAATAATATAATTTACTTTTTATTGTATGTTAAACTATTTTACGAACGTTTTTAACATTGTAACGGTTTATATTGACATCTAATTCCATATTGATGAGATCATATAACTCATTTGGGCAAAATCTATTTGCTGAGTACATTTTAGGCGTTTTTGTATAAAGGTGCGCCTCGCATCCGTGATGCGTGCGCCTTCGCCTCGAGGCTCATGCCTCGCGCCTCGGAACCCTTTGTGCCTCAGTGCGCCTTGCGCCTTTTTAAACTAAGGATACATCGCCAGCCCATCCAAATCCTGCTGCAAACAAAATTTGCTTTTAGCTTTCATAGCATTGGGTTCTTGAGTGGTTTGTCTCTAGTCATGGTTTTGAAGAGTTTCTTATAACATTATTTGTGTTAAGCGCAAAAAGGTGAAAATAAGAGCATTAGGATTTGACACCAAACTGACTTAGATTGAGCAAACGAGAGAATATAGGGAGTGAGAGCGAGGAGGGAGAATTCAAGAGGCAACCTAGAAAGATCAGTAGCTTGGGGAGGGGAATACATCGGTGGAGAGAGGAAAGAGTCAAAATATTGATCAATGTTTGATTGTCAATCTCATATCTTATGACCATCTGTCATTCTGTATTTCTGTCTATGGTATTGTACAATTCTTGAAAACAGTACACAGCAAAATGGATTTGGTTCTAAATATTGTAGGAAGGTAAATCTAACTAAAATACTCAATTTTATTAGCTAAATCTAACTAAAATACTCATAAATAATTTTATTAAATACTCCAAAATACTATGTAATAATATGTACATGTTATTTTAGAAGTGATAAACGTACTAGATTTCTATGATATTATAGTCTAGATTTCTAAATGTAGGCTTTGCATTGGTTTCAACTTCATTAATAGCATGGTGTTGACTGCTTAAAGGTAACATTGTCCTTAAATAGGAGTCTATGCAACCAGTAAGATTCAAAATTTAGGACGTAAGGGGCAACAGCTATTTTCCTGTTGCTCTTGATGTCAGTCAAACTGATTCATCTCTGAATTAATGCATTCAATCAATGTATAATGACTACTGAGCGTATGTGGTCAACATCTGTGCTTCTTTATCCTTAATCTATTCATGTAGATTTAAAAAATTTTGAGATAACCTGTTGAGAGTAAACTATATTGTGGTGCTTAGTAAATTATTATCAAATGCTGCATCCATGCAGGTTTGGCACTGGATAATCCCAGCAGTGAAGAGCTCTGTGAGCAGAATCAAGAGCAGGATATTCCAAGATATCCAGAGACCGAAGTGAAGGATGCTGCTGAATCCACTTCTGTTGCTGGCTTTGATAAGGAATTTGGCTATCTCTTCAGTGAATTTACGGAGTGGTACTCTAGCCGGTGGTCATGTAAGGGTGGGGACTGGCAAAGGAATGACGAAGCTGCTCAGGAGAAGTCCTTTAGGAAAAAGGTTGTGCTTAATGATGGTTATCCTGTCTGCCAGATGCCAAAATCTGGGTATGAAGACCCCAGATGGCAGAGAAAAGAGGATTTGTACTTCCCTTGTCAGAGCAAAAGGCTTGATCTTCCATCTTGGGCTATTTCCTGGCCTGATGAGAAGACTGATTGCAATGTTAACAAGTCAGCTCAATCGAAACCTCCTATTGTAAGGGGAGTTAAAGGAACTGTGATGCCAGTCATTAGGATCAATGCATGTGTTGTTAAAGATCATGGACCTTTTGTCTCAGAATCTCGGTTAAAACAGAGAACAAAAGACAAATATTCTTCAAAGGTAACCAAGCATCATTCTTCATCAAGTGATATGAAAAGGTTGAAAAGCGAAGATGCTTCCAAAAGCTTCGACGGGGTGGACACTATAGGTTCATGGAAATCTAGTGTCATCAATAAACCAAAAGACCGGCTTTGCACTGTGGGTGACTTACAGTTGCACTTAGGTAACTGGTTCTACCTTGATGGCACTGGCTATGAGCATGGTCCATATTCATGCAACGTACTTCAGAAAATGGTACATGAAGGTCACTTAAAGAAGGAAAGCAGTGTGTTCCGCAAAATTGACAAAGTTTGGGTTCCAGTTACCTCTCTGATTGAGGCTTCTCAGGACAATGCCAAAGTCAATGAAGACAATATTGCACCAACTGGTGGTACTTCTGAAACCTGTTTGGCTGCTCATGGTGGAAGCAGTTCCACATCTAGTTTATTCCATAGCTTGCACCCACAATTCATTGGATATACGCGTGGGAAACTTCATGAATTAGTTATGAAATTCTACAAGAGTCGTGAATTTGCTGCTGCTATAAATGAGGTATTAGACCCATGGATCAATTCTAGACAGCCAAAGAAGGAAATGGAGAAGCATGTTTTCAACAAGCCTACAAGTAAAACCTATCTTTGTCTTCAAAAGTCTTCCATGGGTATGTTTTTATTTTTACTATGTCCTATATCGTCGTCTTGTTTTGATGGGAGCTATTTGTGTCCACCTAAATATCTGCAGAAATTCTTTCAGATATTCTGCTAGATTTGAAATGCATCTGTTTTTGCAGACGGTGGGTATGAATCATTTCCCCTGTCGGCCCCATATGGAAACAGTAGATTCCCATATGGAAACAGTAGATTATTAGAGAAAAAAGTGGTGAAAAGATAGTGTAAGTGATAATGGATGATAAAGGGGACTAACTATGTCAGAAATTATAATGCATGCTAATTGCTAGAATTTGCTTTGTTCAATGTCAATTGGCCCCTATGTTTTACAATGCTTGGATAGATATGTAGCTCTGAGACACCTCCTTTTTTAATAGGTCTCCCGCGAATTGGTTGTCCTGGTTTTCTATTTGTCGCTGCACCTAGGTATCCTATTTTCTCTTTAGGTTGTTTCAATTTGATTGTTTTATTTGCCCATTTTCACGCTGAGCAATTATGAACCATTCCCACCAAGCCCCTATTACAACTTGTTCCTTGAACTCTTCACAGTAATTGTGAAAAAAAAGGATAGTACCCTTGTAAGATGAAGGATGTCACTTTTGATATTTAAAATAGTGCTTCACTAGGGTGTGCTTGTTCCTTTTTCACATATTATTTTGAAACATGTAGTTGGAGCATCATTTTGAATTTTTACAGCATAGCAGTTTTGTATTGATGTTTTGAATTGAGTCTTCCAAATTTCTTCATCTTGTGATTTGTTCCTGTAGCCTCTCTGCCCTTGCAGGGTAAGGCTGCCTAAATGTAGATCTCCTCAAACCTGTGAAGGCAGGATCGACACTGTGAGGAGTTGTTCTTGTTGTATCATTATTGGAACTATAGATTGAGATAATTAAGGAAGTAACCTTTTTAATCCTAATGGTCTCTTCTAGACAAATAGATGAAGTAGCACTGAAAACATAGAGCTAAAAGTATGATGGTTTTGGGCATAAAGGAATGAAAAAAAGAGCTGCTTGTGTGGCTTACCTCTTTACTACTTGCCACAATATGGATCATTTTACGTCCTTGATGCATCAAGGTGTCATTTCATTTCATGATTCTGACTATTCCATATTACTTTTTTTTGTCCTTCTGTTTCCTTGGACTTGGATTTGGCTCTATACAGAAGATGGGTCTTTGTTTTACGAGGATGACATAAACTCTAGGAAGAGACGTCGCACAACAGTTGATGGAGTTGAAGAAGGGTATGAAGTGGCTGAAGACTTGCCACCTCTCTCTTATAGTGAGCCTTCATTTGATGACTTGTGCGGTGATGCTGCCTTCTCCAAAGAAGATAATGAATGTTATCACAACGAAGTGGGGCACTGGGGTCTATTGGATGGGCATATTTTAGCTAGGATCTTTCATTTTCTCAGAGCTGATGTCAAATCCCTAGTGTTTGCTGCTTTGACTTGCAAGCACTGGAGAGCTGCAGTTGGTTTTTACAAAAGTTTGAGCATACGGGTTGACCTGTCGACTATGGGGTCCAACTGTACTGACTCTGTTGTTGGAAGTATCCTGGTGGGTTTTAGACATATTTGGTTTGTGCTCTGTGCTTGTGTTTGCTCTTGTATCACGATTTTCGCCCTTATATTGCTGTGTTTCCTTTTTTTCCCTGTGCAGAATGGTTACAATAAACAAATTATAAAGGCATTGGTTTTAGATGGCTGTACTAGTATTTCCTCTGCTGTACTTGAGGAGCATCTGCAGTCTTTTCCTTGTATATCATGTGTTGATATAAGAGGTTGCGATCAGTTTGAAGAGCTAATCCTCAAGTTTCCTCATGTTACTTGGGTTAAGGGCCACAGTCTGCAAGGTATTAGAGTTGAGGATTCTAATATGAAGATTAGGGGTTTGAAACAGATGGCAGAGCCAATTTTGTCAGCTTCAAAATCGTGTCACGGAAGTCACATCGATGAGTCTAGTGGCCTGAAAGATTATTTTGATATGGTTGACAGAAGAGGTGCAGCAAATCAGTCATTTAGGCAGAGCTTATATAAACGTACAAAACTTATAGATGCTCGGAAGTCTGCATCAGCGCTTGCGCGTGATGCACGTTTGAGACATTGGGCTATAAAGAAAGCTGGAAGTGGGTATAGGAGGATGGAGGAATTTCTTGTGGTCAGCTTAAAGGATATAATGAAAGGAAAGACATCTGATTATTTTGCTCCAAAGGTGATTTCTCTGAGCTTCCTTTTTATTTTGATGTCTTTGTATGTCTTGGATTTACCATTGACCCATCAGTTAATCTTGTTTCTGTAGGTGGCAGAGATAGAAAGCAGAATTAGAAGTGGCTATTATGCTCGGCATGGCTTGAATTCTGCTAAACAAGATATCATTAAAATGTGCAGGGAGGCAATAAAGTACTCTCTCTCTCTCTCTCTCTCTCACACACACACACACACACACACACACATGCACACACGTGCGCATGCACTCGCGTAACTAGTCCGTCACTCTTCCTACATCCCATTTTCTGCCAGATATAAATCTGTATGTTCACAGACCTTAAGAGTATTGTGCTTAATCTAGAAGTATGACAAGTTTATTTCTATGAAGCATGAATCGCCTTAACACTGCCACTGGGGGGAGGGTTGAGAGGGGAGTGAAGGAGGCTGTTCAGCACTAATATTGATTTTATCTTTTTTTTTGGTTGCAAAATCCAGATGATGTGTATTCTTGACTATATGCTTCAGTGCTATGGATGGGGTCCTGCTTCAGCATTACATCTGTCATGTTTTTTTTTTAAATTTTTTTTAAAAACAACTATGCATTAATTGGTGAATGCAGTATCACTTGAGAGAACAATAGGCTAGGGAAAATTGGGTTCTGCGGTAGAAGATGTTAGAAAAGAACAACAGAGATCAGTCAGTAGCACTGGCATTGACATAATGATGTTCCTTTTTGGTAATGGTTGGTTTTTTGCCTATTGCTTACCTGACAAAGTGTAATTGATATTGGCTTGCGAATTCTATATTTTCATTGTTATGCTTTGAGAATAGGTTGCGAAAAATATTTTCATGGATTTATTGACTAATTTGACAGCATGTTTTATTTTAGGTAAGAGCTGTCCTATTGATCTGCTTAAATGGTTTCTCTTTGTTTCTTGGTTTGTACGCTATTCCGTTATGGCTTGCATTCTGCACAAATGCATGAATCGCAGACCTTAAGAGTATTGTATGAATCGCATAACTAGTCCGTCACTCTTCCTACTTCCCATTTTGTGCCAGATATAAATCTGTATGTTCGCAGACCTTAAGAGTATTGTGCTTAAATTAATCTGACCATGCATCAACTTTATCAGACAAGGGCAAGTAATCTAGAAGTATGACAAGTTTATATCTTATGAAGTATGAATCTCCTTAACACTCCCACTGGGGGGAGGGTTCAGAGGGGAGTGAAGGAGGCTGTTCAGCACTAATATTGATTTTATCTTTTTTTTTTGCAAAATCCAGATGATGTGTATTCTTGACTATATGCTTCAGTACTATGGATGAGGTCCCGCTTCAGCATTACATGTGTCATCTATTTTTTTTTTTTAATTTGTTAAAACAACTATGCATTAATTGGTGAATGTCGTATCACTTGAGAGAACAACAGGCTAGGGAAAATTGGGTTCTGCGGTAGAAGATGTTAGAAAAGAACCACAGAGATCAGTCAGTAGCACTGGCATTGACATAATGATGTTCCTTTTTTGTAATGGTTGGTTTTTTTCCTATTGCTTACCTGACAAAGTGTAATTGATATTGGCTTGCGAATTCTATATTTTCATTGTTATGCTTTGAGAATAGGTTCCGAAAAATATTTTCATGGATTTATTGACTAATTTGACAGCATGTTTTATTTTAAGTAAGAGCTGTCCTATTGATCTGCTTAAATGGTTTCTCTTTGTTTCTTGTTTTGTACACTATTCTGTTATGGCTTACATTCTGCACAAATGCAGAATGAAAAATCGAAATGATGGAGGTGATATGGAGCATATGATTACCTTGTTTATTAAACTTGGAACATGTCTTGATGGCAAGACAGCTATTGACAGAGATGAGATGATGAAGAAGTTGAGAGATGATTCCAGTGGCAACAGTGGTTACAAGAAGTACAATAAATCAGTGACAGAAAGGAAGTACATGGCTCGTGCTGGTTCTTCTTTTCCTAATGGTAGTTCTGATTATACGGGATATTCATCTGACCGAGAGGTTAGAAGAAACCTATCAAAAGCAAATAAGAAACTTAGTTCAGAAAGTGAGTCATCTGATGAGTTTGAATTGTCTTCCGATGATGATGAAAGTGACACTGAAAGTGTCTCAGACACTCAAAGTGATTCAGATCTTCGGTCAGAAGGTGTTGCTTTGGAGTCGAAGGATGGATATTTAACAGTAGACGAGTCCTTTGACTTGATCCCTGATGACCGTGAATGGGGTGCTCGCATGACAAAGGCCAGCCTTGTGCCTCCTGTGACACGAAAATATGAAGTCATTGATCACTATGTCATTGTAGCTGATGAGGTGGAGGTAAAGCGCAAGATGCGTGTTTCATTGCCTGATGACTATGAGGATAAAGTCAAAGCTCAGAAAAATGGTTCTGAGGAGGTGGATATGGAGATTCCTGAAGTTAAAGAATATAAACCTCGGAAACAGCTGGGGGAAGAGGTCATAGAGCAAGAGGTGTACGGCATTGATCCTTACACGCATAATCTTCTTCTCGATTCTATGCCTGAGGATGTGGATTGGCCTTCTGCTGAAAAGCATGTTTTTATTGAAGATGTACTTCTTAGAGTACTGAATAAACAAGTTAGACACTACACTGGTAGTGGAAGCACACCAATGACATACCTTTTAAAGCCTGTTATAGAAGAAGTTCTAGCAACATCCAAGGAAGAGCATGATATGAGAACCGCAAAGTTGTGTGAGGCTCTTCTTAATGCCGTCGACAGCCGCCCTGAGGATAACTATGTTGCTTACCGAAAGGTACAATTTTTCTGCGAGTCATGATATGGTTGACTAGCCTGTGGTTTCATTTAGTTTTTTCGTTGCTTGCGATATACAAACAGCATAATTGAAGCTTATTGTTTCCCCTTGCTTTTCTTTCGATCTTGAACAGGGGCTTGGTGTTGTCTGTAACAAAAAAGATGGCTTCACTGTGGATGATTTTGTTGTTGAATTCCTGGGAGAGGTATGTAGCTGGATCCTTTTAAGTCTGTTTCATTTTATTAGCTCCTCGTAGCCTCATTTCTTACGTCACATTCATGTTCTTAAGGGCTAAAGTATTTATTTTCCCTGTTTATGATAGTTGGTGCAAACTCTTTTCTATATGCTGCTTTCTATGCTGTTTGTATGTTTGTGTAAATGTCTCTTTCCACACAGTTCTCCTGCTGGTATCCTTTTTGAAATTGTTTTGCTGAATTGTTCGCAACAGGTATACCCTGCTTGGAAATGGTTTGAGAAGCAAGATGGAATTAGATCTTTGCAGAAGAATAGTAAAGATCCAGCTCCCGAATTTTACAACATATATTTGGAGAGGCCAAAGGTCCTGCCCAAAACCCCCATCGTATTTTATGAAATATGATTCACGTTCACCACTGTTGATTGAGATGTTGATAAGTTTTCTGGTTTTTGGTCTACTGACTGTAAAATTCTCTCTGCAGGGTGATGCTGATGGATATGATTTAGTAGTTGTTGATGCAATGCACAAGGCCAACTATGCTAGTCGAATTTGCCACTCATGCCGACCCAATTGTGAAGCAAAGTAAGTATTTCATGTGTATCCTAATCTGCATTGTGATTTTGATTGTTGCAGTTGTAGCTCTTATATTGTTGTATTCGATTTGGATCTCTACTTTCTCATTGTTCTCTGATTGATGTCATCTCATTCATGATTTTATGAGTTAGAGAATTTTATTTACCGACCTACAGTGATTGTAATAGATAGGGTGGTGGATGGCCAAACAAAAGAGCTGAGGTTGTAGTGGTGCTATAATTTGATTAATTTCTGTTAATCAGAATGAAAATGCCTGTCTGTCTTTGAGCGTTCAAAAACACTGATGGCGCTTAATATATTTGCGAATATCTATGATTTTATCTGGGTTCCCCATCTCTCTCTCTCTCCTCCTGGGGAGGGGGGTTGGTTGTGGGGTCTATTGTTCTAAAATCTATGGTGCCAGGTTTGCTTCAAATTTTCTAATTAGATTGTCAATGCAAGTGCATGTAAGACTACTTATGCTTGTGTGATTGACACAAGAAAATGGGAGGATTCTTCCTTGAGAGTTAGGTTTACAAAGGGCATGTGAGAAATAGTTCAAAAGGTTTCCTTCGAAGTTTTCTATAATGTATCAACTTGTGAAGTTGTGATTTGCTTCCATGTTGTAATTAAGACAGTATTCTCTTCTTTTTCCTACCTTGGATAGATATATTATGACATGTAGTACTTTGATTCTATTATGTAGTAGGCTGCTTTTTTTTTTTCCATGATGAATTTCAAAGATCTATTTTCGGATGTCAAATGTCCATTGTTTTCTAGTCTCTCTGTGGCTGAGTAATTATGCTTTTCGGTTACATGTTTACAAAGAACAGGCTCTTCTGTGGTTGGTGAATAGATCAGTTAATCTATGATTGCTCTTGAGTAGTTTGCGAGTCACATTGACTCATTTGAACTCATAAGTTGGTCTCATCCGTTGATTTCCATATCCTATGTGCCTTTACAATTTTTCATTCTTTTTGGTTTGCCTTTTTGGCAACTTTTGCGTCCCTGATTTTATTCTCCTTAGGAGTGCAAGATGGTTTTGGATTACATGGATGTAACGTATTTAGCTGACCACAAAAGTGTGCGCGACTGGTGTCTTTCATGATGTGGGGATTCCACTTTTTGTGGAGTTTGGTTAGAAAAAGCAGCTCTCACTTACAAAGCATATTGGGTATCCTCTGTCCTATGAAATGTAGGATAAGGTTTTCAACATATTGAAAATTTCATCATATTCCATTTGAGATCCTATCAAAACTTTCTTACGACCTGATGGCTTGATTTTCTCTCATTGTTGTCGGTCTATTTGTTGCCATGTCGCTGCTTCTCTGATAAAAAAATAGATTGATGCCTGACCCGGCTTGGCTTTGTTTGTTGCTGATGCTATGTATTCAGAGTTACTGCTGTAGATGGTCAATATCAGATTGGAATTTATTCAGTGCGTCCAATTGGATTTGGAGAGGAAATCACCTTTGATTATAATTCAGTCACAGAGGTTTGTTATTTATCATGAACATCGTTAGTTCCTTTCTCTTAGAGACTGGAGTTCTATGTGGTTTGATGATGGTTATTGATCTTGGTGGCAGAGTAAGGAAGAATACGAAGCATCTGTTTGTTTATGTGGAAGTCAAGTTTGCCGTGGGAGTTACTTGAATCTGACAGGCGAAGGGGCTTTTCAGAAGGTATTCTAGTTTCTTGCAATGGTTTCAAACTGCTGTTTGTGGTGAACTAATTGTGTGGCCGTCAACACCTACTTTAATTCTTGAGTTTCCTTTATCTGGTGGAAGCCTGATCTGCTGATGTGTTGTACGTGTCTGTTAAGGCACTGTATCTGGGCGCGGCTTTGGTGGGGTTGTGCTTGGTTGTTATTTCGACGACCATCTTAAAATTAGCATTGCTTCATATTTGTTTATAGAAAATACTGATAAATTTGTAAACTGCCCTATGACATCCACAGGTGCTGAAGGAATGGCATGGACTGCTGGATAAGCACCGTTTGCTCCTGGAGGCTTGTGAACTGAACTGGGTTTCTGAAGAGGATTATATTGAGTTGGGAAGAGCTGGTTTAGGGAGCTGTTTACTTGGTGGTTTGCCTGATTGGCTGGTTGCATATTCAGCCCGACTGGTACGTTTGGCATGCTTCTGTCTATTTGGTGTATAAGTTTGACTCATGTATGTGCCATTGCATTCCTTTCTGGGTTCCTATGTTGTGGGTACAGTATTATTAAACTTCGTGCTTCTCTGTTTCTTTTTCTTTTCTTTTCTTATTTTTCCTCCCCCTATAGATAAGGTTCATAAATTTTGAAAGAACTAAGCTCCCTGAGGAGATCTTAAGGCATAATTTGGAAGAGAAGAGGAAATACTATGCTGAAATATCCGTTGAAATGGAGAAGACTGATGCTGAAATTCAGGTGAGTTAATAACAAAATTATGCAAGTATTGTTCACCGTTACAGCTGTCCAGAAGTGGTGTTTTATCAGATTCAATTTGATGTTGCATGTACAGGCAGAAGGAGTCTACAATCAGAGACTGCAGAACTTGGCTCTTACTCTGGATAAGGTATCTGTCATACCTTCACAAGAAGTGCTCATATGTGAAACTTTTTTCTATCCTGTGGTGTACAATGTTCTGTTTAGTGATGAGAGGAGGACATAGCTTTGTGTCCCACAATAAAATTTTCTGCGATATCTCCTTGGGAGTCACGAGTCTAAATTTGGAAACATCCATTTTACATGTGCAAGCGTTTGTTCTGTGTCTCCATTTAAGAATAGGCCATGCTTACATTGATATTTTGTCATTCTAAATATATCAATTTCTGTAAGCTTTGGTCTTTTTGGGCAGCAGATTCACATGATGTCTTGGACACTCTTAAGTGTAGTATACGATTCAAAAGTCTGTTGCAATCCTCATAGATACTAAGCCTATTGAATTCTACATGCAGGTTAGGTATGTCCTTAGATGTGTTTTTGGTGACCCAAAGACAGCTCCACCCCCATTACAAAAGCTTAGTGCACAAGAGATGGTGTCAGCAGTGTGGAATGGTGAAGGCTCTCTTGTTAGTGAGCTTCTTGATTGCATAGCTCCTCATGTTGACGATCGCATGCTACTGGACCTTAAATCCAAAATTCGTGCCCATGATCCTTCGGATTCAGGCAATATTGAGAAAGAACTGAGGAAATCTTTATTATGGTAAGAGCAGTCTAGCTAGCTGTTCATGGTTCTGTATCTTAATCTGGCAAATTCATTCTCAAGTGTGGAATCCTTCTTTTTAAAGGTTGAGGGATGAGGTTCGCAATCTTCCCTGTACATATAAAAGTCGACATGATGCTGCCGCTGATCTAATTCACATATATGCCTACACTAAGCATTTCTTTAAAATAAGGGTGAGTTTTCCGTGTTGTTTGGAAATGTGACCATCTATGTCTCATACTCTGGCTTTTTATTTGGGGTTGACTCATGTGCCTCTCCTATTTGCAGGAATACAAAGCTGTGACTTCTCCACCTGTTTACATTAGCCCTCTTGATCTGGGACCAAAATGTGCTGATAAGTTGTCTGGAGTGACAGATTATTGCAAGACTTATGGTGAGAACTACTGTTTGGGGCAACTGATATATTGGCACAACCAGGCCAGTGCTGAACCAGATCGTGTTCTAGCCCGAGCTAGTAGGGGTTGCTTGTCATTACCTGAAATTAGTTCCTTTTATGCCAAGGCTCAAAAGCCCTCTCGCCAGCGTGTTTATGGGCCTAGGACTGTCCGGTTTATGCTGGCCAGAATGGTAAGTTAGCTTCTTCTTTCAGTTTTCAAGTTTGCTGTCTAGGGTCCAGTACGTTCACCAAATATTAGCTGCACTTCATTTCAATTCCTCTGGCCAGATAATATTTCAGATGTCAGGTAATGTGGCTCTTTCATTTCATCTGTTTGAGACGAGAGAGTTCAATTTGATTCCCTTGTGAGCTGCCTTTGTGGTGTCCCTGGGAAGTCAGTGTTGCTACACCTCCAGTTGGTATAAATGAACTTTTGAATTCTGGGCTGTGTAGTCATTTGGTTGATGTTATATGGTAGACGAGCATACTCTGGCATCTCTTTTTATTTAAGCCTGATTATCTTTTTCTATTTTTATGTAGAAGTTGCCATCATTTTCTGTTCCTTGCTATCAGTATTTTGAATGGGATTTTTTCCTCCAGGGTGCACCCTTCTCCAACTCAAGTTGTGAACCTTGTTGCGAGCAAGGATTTCTATTGTACTTGTATGTGATGAAGCACTTCTACTCATCTAACTTGATGTTGGGTACCAATTTTACCAGGAAAAACAGCCCCAAAGACCATGGCCCAAGGACAGGATATGGTGTTTCAAGAGCAGTCCAAAATTTTTTGGCAGTCCTATGTTAGATGCGGTACGAAGTAACTCTCCACTGGAGAGGGAAATGGTGGTTTGGCTGAAGAATAGACCCGCCATATTCCAGGCCATGTGGGATAGGTGAGGATTGACCGCCTGACATTACTAATTTATCTCCCTTCCCTTCTCTCCTACCGGTGTTGATTGGTTGTTAGTTCAGAGCGGTGTTGATTCATTTAGTTTAGGGCTGCTGCTGCCTGCCTCTCCATGCGCAAGCTCTCTGTGGTGCCTGTGGCTGTGGCATCATCTTCATTCTTCTGTACAGTCTTTTTTTCCTTGTTCTTTTTTACTTCGTCCATTTCACGTGTGTAATTTGTAATTCATTGTTAGGTGATAGGAAATTTTCCCTGTTTTACCCTTTGTTAGGTCAGTTGGAAATCTGAACGCATAATGTCAATGAAAGAGGAAATTGATCAGCCAAGATGATAGTGTCTGTCATCTGCATTTCTTCTCTTATGGTGCCTGCATATGCATATTTCCATTGGAGTTGTCTGACATTCGTGTCACTGTCCTCTGTATGGCCATGTATGATATTGTGGACATTTATTCTGGTGTCTCGTGCTGATGAGGTTCGTCTGAATGGTTTTGAGAGCGGATAAGTGTAGTGCGTTTGTTTGGCCGTATTTGGACGTTTCGCACTTTATTAAGGAGTTCCAAACGGCAAAGGGGAGAAGTATATCAGCTAACAAAAATCAGGTAAAAGTATCGGTAAGTAGAGGGGGCAATCGCCAATGAGCTGGGTCATGATGCCTGCGGGCAATCCAGTATTGGCTTATTTTTAAATAAAAAAAATGCAAAAAAATAAATAAATTATATAATAATTATTGTTACGTATAGCTCTTAAAAAATGTAAAGAGTTGTAAGAATTGAAAAAACCTATGAGAAATGGTAAATAGATTATAAATAACATGTAAGAAGCAAGAAGGGTGGATTAAGGAATATTTATTATTAAAAAACTGTATACATAATTTATTGTCTGTATTTGTAATTGTTGGTCTTTAATAACGTATGTTAGTGAAACAAATTATTGTGGAACTAAATTACATGCAATGTTTTTGTGAAATTTATGAAATTAATTTTATACCTTTGCTTAGCTAATTATTTTCTAATAATTAATACAAATAAATTTTGGTCATCTATAATTTTCGTTCTTGATCAACAAAAATGTTGAGTTATTATATTTAAGTTTTGATGATAACAAATCCAAGTGTAAAAATTTGTCCAAGTAATATTACTCCAAACACGATCTCCAAACAGGCCTAACTGGTGTTTATAATCTTTATTGTATTAACTGGTTTGATACATGTGAGAACAAGTCCTTAAAACAGGTTTTACTTGGTGATTCTATATTAACTCAAGAACGCCATCTCGACAGTTGATTGTAAGGCATGTTCCTGAACTCTAGCAATGCAAAGAACAACCCCAGCAAACAAGGTGGCCTTGATGTTCACAGCAGCTCTACAAATCTTGGACAAGATGACTGGTTCAAAACAAGAAGTCTTGGGTATATAGGTTTTATTTATTTAGACTCTTGTTAATATGCCAATATTGAAAACGCTTTTTAAACACCTCTTGAATCAGTATTTGCGCTAAGTGCTTCAGAACACCAGTTGCGAACAACCCTGCAAACAGGGTGCCTAGAGTGTTTCTGAACTGAAGTGGCCATACCCGGTTATCTTTGAAAATTCATTTCGGTTGGCCAAGATCTCCAGAATACTTTCTTTAAACTCCAAGATTGCTATTTTTCTGGAAAGGATATTTCTTGAAAATATTATGGGAGATTTGCGAAAATAGGTTTTGGGAGATTTGCTAAAACTAAAAGATTCCTTTTGCCCATATTTTCGGATATGATAAAGTTTCAAAAGATGAAGATTTCTGGTTGCTTTTTTTAATCCTCTTCACGGCTATGGGAAGATAAGGGTTATCTATGAAGATAAGGGTTATCTCTTAAGATAACAAATCCCTTATACTTTGGGAAAAACTTGTCACTAGCCGTTGGGGAGTATTTTTTCTTGAAAATCGTTTTCCATACTTAGCCGATTCTTTTGGTCTTGACCGTTGGATTTTTGTGTATAAAATCTCAGTTCTTTCACTCTCCCAAGGAGCAAGAAAAGAAAGCAAGAGAAAAACTAGAAACACACAACATACGCAAAAAAAAAGAAAATTTCAAAAGTGGTTTTTCTAGTGAGAAGAATTTTTCGAGCTACACTTGAGAAAAGAAAACCGACACAAGTTGTGTTTAAACTGAGCTTTCAATATATTGGCATAATAGGATTCGCATTGTACCTTACATCTGCTTAGTAAGAAGCACCCCCAGTAAGGTGTTTGTTGACCTTGATCCCAGATCAGTCGAAAGTGAGAAAGTGTGTCCTAGTCGTGTGGACTTTGGACGTGTCCAATCTGGTGAAATTTGGACGTGGTGTAACCTGTCTTAGAGAAGGAGGTTACGTGGTTGCAAGTTGTAACAAGGTGTGTTTCATTTGTAACGAGTTAAGCCCGGTTTAGTGAAGTGGTTAAATCCTACACGAGGTAGGTCGTGGTTTTTCACACCTCAGTTGGGCTAGAGGTGTTTTCCACGTAAAAATTGTGTGTGATTTATTTTCCGCATTTATCTTGGTGATTTTCGCATTTGCAATAGTTGAGAATACCCTCTGCAAATAAGTCACAAGGGTATTTGTTATTTACAACGCGAAAATCAGACACCACAATTCACCCCCCTCTTGTGGTAGAATACTCACGATCTTAACAAGTGGTATCAGAGCAGGTTCTCTCACAAAAGGCTAACACCTTGAGAGATTGGAAGATGAGTACACCACAAGGAATTCTTGAAGGGCAATCCATTACTCGTCCACCCTATTTCAACGGCCAACATTATAGTTGGTGGAAGAATAGGATAGAAAACTATATACAGGCAGAAGATTATGAGTTATGGATGCTCATCAAGAACGGGCCCTTGTTCCCACCAAGGTGCTTGAAGATGGTAAGAAGGTTCCCAAGGAATCCGTAGAGTTTGATGCCGAGGACTATAAAAAGATGGAGAAAAATGTCAAGGCCAAGAAGCTACTATATTTTGGCCTAGGACCCGATGAATACACTCGCATATCTGAGTGTGAATCAGCCCAAGCTATCTGGAACGCCCTGCAAGTTGCTCATGAAGGTACGAGTCAAGTTAAACAATCTAGAATTGAGCTACTTATGCGACAATATGAGTTGTTTGATATGGGTGATCGTGAGACTGTGATGGATATGTATACACGGTTTACCCACATCACGAACGAGTTAAAATCCCTGGGAAGATCCTTCACCACTGAAGAGTTGGTGAGGAAAATCCTCAGAATTCTACCTCGTACGTGGGAGGCCAAAGTAACAGCCATCCAAGAGACTAAAGACATGAACAAGATCACCCTCGACAAGTTGATTGGTAATCTCCAAACCTATGAACTCCGAAAGAACTCACAACAAAGAGAGGAGCAAAAGAAGGATCGTGGGCTTGCCTTGAAAGCACATGAGGACACTGACTCTGACCTTGAAAATGAAGATATGACCCTAATGATCAGAAAATTCAAGAAATTCTTCAAAAAAGTCAAGGAAAACAACAAACGAAAAGACTTCAGTAAGTCCAGAAACACCCCCAAAGAACAGCTCACAGGGTGTTTCAAGTGCGGCAAACCAGATCACTTAGTCAAAAATTGTCCTCTGCTTCGAGAAGATCAGATGCCCGAACATCCTCGAAAATAGGGTCAAAAACACCCTGTAAACAATCTGGGCAAGCGATTCTTGAAAGCTATGCTGGCTGCTTGGGGAGATTCCTCTGAGGATGAAGGAGAATCTGAAGCTGAAGAAGGGGTTGTAGCACTGATGGCACAAAGTGATTCAGATTCAGATGATGAATAAACAATCAGCTTCTCAGATCTCAAGAACAAGGTACATGGTCTTAACAAAGCTACTTTAGAAGAACTTCTATATAATTTGATAGACACCTGTGCTGATCTAAAAAGAGAAGTTCGTGACCTAGAGCTTGAAAATGAAATTCTTAAAAATGAAAAACTCGGTTTACATGAGAATATTAACGTGCTTAGAGAAGATCTCTTTCTAAAAGAAGGCGATTATACTCAAGTTGAGAAAAAACTCTCTAAAGTGGAAGAAACAGTTGAATCCCTGCTAAATGAAAAGCAGAGCTTGAATGCCACCATAGAAAAATTCGAAACTGATCTTGCCACAAACAAACACTGGAACAAATCCTCACAAGCCCTCGATTGGCTAAACACTTATCACAGTAGAAACAAAACGGGACTTGCTTACAAGCATAAACGGACCGTTTACCCAATACATAGGAAGTATGTGGGATTACCTGAAAACATCGTTTGCTTTCATTGTGGTAAAACGGGTCATTATAGATACACTTGTCCTTTAAGAAAACATGCCAATGAAAAGAATGAAAGGTATGTGAAACAAATCTGGATTAGAAAAGATGAGCTTTACATGTCTAAAAGAATGGGACCCAAGTGGATCTGGGTTCCCAAAACTAACCCGTGATTTGTTTTGCAGGCTGAAGTGAGAGAGAACAACCTTACGAACAACCCCACTAACACCCTTGAAAACAGGCAGTTGTGGTTTGTTGATAGTGGGTGTTCACGACACATGACTGGTGAAAGATCAAATTTTCTCTCACTTACAACTTTGAATGGTGGGAGTGTAGCATTTGGAAACGGCAAGTCTGGGACAATTGTCGGTATAGGTAATATTGGTAAAACTCTCTCCCACTCAATTGATAATGTGCACTTAGTTGATGGGTTAAAACACAATTTGCTAAGTGTGTCCCAATTGTGTGACAAGAACAACCTAGTACTGTTTTCAAAAACACGTTGCTTGGTTGTGAATGACGACACAGGAGATGTTGTGTTGAGGGGGAAGCGATGTCAAAATGTTTATAAAGTTTGTATTTCCACTCTTCCCCAAAATAATCTGACTTGTTTAAATGCATTAAATGATGATATAATACTATGGCAAAAGAGACTAGGTCATGCAAGCCTGTCCTTGTTAAACAAACTTGTTTCCAAAGATTTGGTTGTTGGACTACCTTCCATCAAGTATAATGATGACAAGGTATGTGAAACTTGTGCAAAAGGAAAACAAGTCAGATCTTCTTTAAAATCTAAAAAGTGTGTAAGCACTACCCGACCTCCTAAGTTATTGCATATTGATCTATGTGGTCCCATGAGGATAGCTAGTAGAGGAGGGAAAAGGTATGTGCTTGTCATAGTGGATGATTACTCTCGATTTACTTGGACCCTGTTCTTGGCCTCTAAGGATGAAACTTTTGAGAATTTTATTGCCCTTCTCAAAAAGGTTGAAAAAAGAGTAGGACACTCATTGGTTAGCTTGAGGTCTGATCATGGTACTGAATTTGAAAATGCAAGTTTTACAAACTATTGTAATGAACATGGTGTTGATCATAACTTCTCAGCCCCGAGAACACCCCAGCAGAATGGGGTGGTTGAACGGAAAAATCGCACCCTAGAAGACATGACTAGGAAAATGCTTATTGCTAGTGGTCTTCCTAGGAACTTTTGGGCAGAACCTTTGAACACATCTTGTTATATTATGAATAGATGTATGATTAGACCTATTTTGAACAAAACTCCCTACGAACTCTTCAAAGGCAGAAAACCCAACATTATGCATTTAAGAACATTCGGTTGTAAGTGTTTTGTGCATAATAATGGGAAGGATGCTTTAGGAAAGTTTGATCCCAGGAGTGATGAGGCAATATTTCTCGGTTATTCTTCTCACAGCAAGGCATACAAAGTCTTTAACAAAAGAACCTTGTGCGTTGAGGAAAGTGTGCATGTGCTTTTTGATGAATCTAACTCTTTGAATGAGAATAATGCACAGGATGAAGAGTTTGAATTAGGTCTTGTCCAAAAGGAATTGTTGAACCAAGAAAAACAAGGTGAGAACACCCTGAAGAAAACAGGTACAGAAGCTGTTCCTCAAAATGGCAGACAAGGTGAGAACCAAACCGGGGGAAACACCGTTGAACCATGTTCGAAACCATATACTTCAGGAACCAGCTTTCAAACAGGTGCAGAAACAGGATCAGGAGGTGTTCTTGAGCCTGATCCTACACACACTTTAGTTAGAACAGAACATGTGTCTGTGGATCCAATTAATCCAAGATCATGGAAGCACCATAGTTCGCACCCTCTTGATCAAATCTTGTCAGATATTAATACTGGAATGCAAACTAGATCTAAACTTAAGAATTTTTGTGCTTTCTATGCTTTTCTTTCTAACATTGAGCCAAAAAGTGTGAATGAAGCTCTTGCAGATTCAGATTGGATCACGGCTATGCAAGAAGAGCTTCATCAATTTGAAAGAAACAAAGTGTGGCACCTTGTACCTAAACCTGCAGAGAGAACAATTATTGGAACCAAGTGGGTGTTCCGAAATAAGCTAGATGAGTCAGGAACAGTCACTAGGAACAAGGCAAGGCTGGTGGTTCAAGGGTACAATCAAGAAGAAGGGATTGATTATGAAGAAACCTTTGCACCAGATGCTAGAATTGAGGCTATTCGAATCTTAATAGCCTTTGCAGCTCATATGGAAATCAAGCTATATCAAATGGATGTGAAAAGTGCATTCCTAAACGGATACCTTAAAGAAGAGGTGTATGTCAAACAACCCCCTAGTTTTGAAAATGGTGATTTTCCAAATCTTGTTTTTAAACT
The DNA here is from genome assembly GCA_017589665.1 of Selenicereus undatus. Classification (NCBI taxonomy): domain Eukaryota; kingdom Viridiplantae; phylum Streptophyta; class Magnoliopsida; order Caryophyllales; family Cactaceae; genus Selenicereus; species Selenicereus undatus. The sequence continues at coordinate 50,472,480 of JACYFF010031955.1, read as the reverse complement.
TGACAAAGCACTTTATGGTTTAAAACAAGCTCCAAGAGCTTGGTATGAACGGTTGTCAAGCTTTTTACTTGAAAATGATTTTAGAAGAGGCAAGGTAGACAATACCTTGTTTCTAAAATCTAAGGGGGAACATTTATTGATTGTCCAAATATATGTAGATGACATTATATTTGGTGCAACTCATCATGAATTATGCCATGAATTTTCAAATATGATAAGGAGTGAGTTTGATATGAGCATGATGGGTGAGCTTAACTTTTTCTTAGGCTTACAAATCAAGCAAACTCCAAACGGCACCATGATCCATCAACAAAAGTATATAAAGGAGCTACTTAAGCGTTTTGGGATGGAGTCGGCCAAACCCATAGACACTCTTATTTCTCCTTCAACCAAGTTGGTTATGGATGATGGGAGTCCCTCAGTTGAGGAGAAACTTTATAGGGGCATGATTGGGTCACTCCTATACCTAACCGCTAGTAGACCGGATATTGTTTTTAGTGTTGGTTTATGTGCCCGTTTTCAGTCTAGTCCTAAAGAGACTCATCTTAAGGCTGTTAAACGGAAACTAAGATATTTAAAGCATACACCTGATTTAGCTCTATGGTATCCTAAAGGTTGCAATTTTAATCTTGTTGGATATACTGACGCTGACTATGCAGGTTTCCTAGTTGATAGAAAGAGTACCTCAGATATGGCTCATTTTCTTGGACCTTGTTTGGTATCTTGGGCTACCAAGAAGCAACATTCAGTTGCCATGTCCACAGCAGAAGCTGAATATGTTGCAGCAGCTTCATGTTGTGCTCAACTGTTGTGGATAAGACAACAGCTTAAGAATTTTTGTGTTGACACTAGATGCATTCCTATTCTTTGTGATAATACTAGCGCTATTAACATTGCCAAAAACCCATGTCAACACAAAAGGACAAAACATATTGACATTCGACATCATTTCTTGAGAGATAATGTTGAAAAGGGTTTAATTTCTATGAATTTTTGCTCAACGGAAAATCAAATTGCTGATATATTCACTAAGGCACTAGCTAGAGATCAATTTGAGAGAAACAGACTGGAATTGGGGTTGGTGAAAACACCCTGAGAACACCTGTTCTCAGAGGTAGATCAAGCTGACAAAAACACCTTATAATACCTGTTCTATTCCCTTGTTTGCAATTCTTGTTATTAAAACAGTGGTCTATGCTTAACGAATATGTGTAGTCTTGTGTGCTATTATGATTATATACTGCTTTCTTGGGAGATGGAGAAAGAGTATTCATGACAGACCTTGGAATGAGAGAAGCATGTTCAAGAACAGGCGGCTCGAACAGGTATGCCTTAATTGCCATTAATGTATGCTGCCTGCTTAAATTCTAGGTGTTCCCTAGGTGGCCCTTTATAACGGGTGGGGAGTTTAAAAAACCCCCTTGCGTGCGTCTGTCTTCCCCGTCTTGCTCTCTCTCTCTCTCTCTCCTCTGTTCTTGCTTTCAAACCCTAGCAAAACCCTCAAAACCCGAAATTCTTCCTTGCGTTAATGGCCACCAAAACTGATTCTTCATCAATCTCTGAGAGTAACAACATGATTATACCCTCGATTCCGGCTCCTCCTCGCCCAATTATCCACACAATCTTCGGGTATCTCACTCAGTTAAACCTCAAAAGTATTGGGCTTGAGTTGAATGATATTCTCTACTCCTTTGGTTGGGAATTAGGGGTGTATGTGGGAGCAATCCCTTGTCCCATTTCTTCTGAAGCAGGTGCTGGTTCTTCGGGTTTCCAAGACCAATTCTTGGAGAACCCAGAAACCATCGTTGGGAATTTTGAACCTTATTCTTCTGCACTATTCCCGGAAACAACTCAAAGAACAAGGGATGCGTTCTTCGATGATCTGTTCATGGATCTGAAGGAGGACTCTGGTGAGAAAACAGGAGAAAGTCCTGTCCAAGGGGGTGACTCTGTTTCTCTAGTCTCTCAAACTGGAGAGAAGAGGAAAATGGTAAAAATGGTGGCTAGGCGCACCCGAACGCCAAGAACACGACCACCACCAAGGTCTCGCCCCTCTCTAACTCCCTCTTCTCCTCCTTCTCAACCTTCTCGCAAATCTGCGAGAATTGTTTTCAGATCGACCCCCAGATCCTCTAAACCCTCTGCTCCTATCATCGAGGAGATTTCCTCTTCTACCGAAGGGTTCTCAAGTTCTAACTCTGAAGACACCACCTTCAAACAGGGGACACCAGTGTTTTTCGAGTCCTCTGAAGATCAAGCCCCTCCAAAATCAGCCACTAAACCTGCTGTGAAGCCCTCTCCTGCAAAAACACCCCTCAAGCGAAAGCCCAGAACAACCCCCCTACCAGAAGCTACCACCTCTGTTCCTGCCCCCAAACGCCCAAAGCAGTTCACTCCCTCTCCTATGTCTGACAAACATGCGCAGTTGCTTAAGCGCAATGTCGTCAGGGGGAAGGTAGTGTTTGTAAGCTTTTTTGAGGAACAGGATCTGGGGGTGTTCTTGACCAAGCTTCGAGCCCAAGGCTGGCTTGAGTTGTTTGTAAGCACCCAGCAAGGGTGTTCTGTGCCTGAGTTGGCTGAGTTTTACGCCAACTGCAGAGTCACCGAAGGGGTGGTGACAAGTTTTGTGAATGGGCAAGGCATTAGGATTGATGCGCCCTCACTTGGAAACATATTGGGAGTGCCCTCACAAGGTTTTGCTGTGTATGTGAGGGAAGATAAAACAGCCCTGGAACCAGCCAGGCTCCTAGAGGTATCAAAACGCCTCAGTCAGAAACAGGGCCTGAGAACACCCCTCTCGGTTAAAAAGGGTGATCTGATCCCTCTCCACCAACTACTTTTCATGTTCGTCATTAAGAACGTGATTCCAAGGGGTCAAGGGAGAAACTCAGCAGACCTTTTTGATCAGTGCTTGGTCGACTTCTTGGATAGGGAGGAACCCATAAATCTTCCGGCTATCATGATTCGCTACATTGGGCGAATTGCAAACACCACCCGGGCTCATGATCTCGGATATGGGTTTCTGCTGACAAGGGTGTTTGAGCACTTTGGAATAGTGCTCACACGGCGAGTGGAGGCCCAAGTCGTTGATGAAATTGGGATTGACACTTTGCTAGGGTGTGGCTATGAGATTGGGGAAGGGTCCGTCTCCAAACAGGGTCGTCGACCACCTCGACCACCTGTTTCTGGGCAACCTTTCATCAAGGTTGAGGCTGTTCTTGAGGACAATGCTCGCCTCAAGGATGAGTTCTCAGCTGTCAAGGCTGCTCTTGCTGAGGAACAAGCCCTCTCTGCCAAACGCCATGCAGACTTGCTTGCTCTTCTCTCCACCCTTGCCCCTAGCATTCCTCATCTGCAAACGAAACCACCCCCTGCTCCTTGATTGTCTAGCCTGATCTTTGTTTTTTTTTGTTTTGTTATTTTGCAATTGTACTGCTTTGCTTATTAATGAAATATCTACTTGCAGTCTCTCTTGCTTGTTGTTCCTTATGCTTTATGCTATGTTGTTCTTGCTTTTTCATGATGCCAAAAGGGGGAAGAAGAGTGAAAACCTATTGACAATGTATGACGATTGAATGTGACAATGTATGCGAATGAACCTGACCAACCTGACCTTGACTTACGTGGATCCATTTTGTGTTTTGTCAATATGGTCACTTGGTTTGTCATCATCAAAAAGGGGGAATTTGTTGAGTTATTATATTTAAGTTTTGATGATAACAAATCCAAGTGTAAAAATTTGTCTAAGTAATGTTGCTCCAAACACGATCTCCAAACAGGCCTAACTGGTGTTTATAATCTTTATTGTATTAACTGGTTTGCTACATGTGAGAACAAGCCCTTAAAATAGGTTTTACTTGGTGATTCTATATTAAGTCAAGAACGCCATCTCGACAGTTGATTGTAAGGCATGTTCCTAAATTCTAGCAATGCAAAGAACAACCCCAGCAAACAAGGTAGCCTTGATGTTCACAGCAGGTCTACAAATCTTGGACAAGATGACTGGTTCAAAACAAGAAGTCTTGGGTATATAGGTTTTATTTATTTAGACTCTTGTTAATATGCCAATACTGAAAACGCTTTTTAAACACCTCTTGAATCGGTATTTGCGCTAAGTGCTTCAGAACACCAGTTGCGAACAACCCTGCAAACAGGGTGCCTAGGGTGTTTCTGAACTGAAGTGGCCATACCCGGTTATCTTTGAAAATTCATTTCGGTTGGCCAAGATCTCCAGAATACTTTCTTTAAACTCCAAGATTGCTATTTTTCTGGAAAGGATGTTTCTTGAAAATATTATGGGAGATTTGCGAAAATAGGTTTTGGGAGATTTGCCAAAACTAAAAGATTCCTTTTGCCCATATTTTCGGATATGATAAAGTTTCAAAAGCTGAAGATTTCTGGTTGCTTTTTTTAATCCTCTTCACGGCTATGGGAAGATAAGGGTTATCTCTGAAGATAAGGGTTATCTCTTAAGATAACAAATCCCTTATACTTTGGGAAAAACTTGTCACTAGCCGTTGGGGAGTATTTTTTCTTGAAAATCGTTTTCCATACTTAGCTGATTCTTTTGGTCTTGACCGTTGGATTTTTGTGTATAAAATCTCAGTTCTTTCACTTCCCCAAGGAGCAAGAAAAGAAAGCAAGAGAAAAACTAGAAACACACAACATACGCAAAAAAAAAAAGAAAAATTTCAAAAGTGGTTTTTCTAGTGAGAAGAATTTTTCGAGCTACACTTGAGAAAAGAAAACCGACACAAGTTGTGTTTAAACTGAGCTTTCAATATATTGGCATAATAGGATTCGCATTGTACCTTACATCTGCTTAGTAAGAAGCACCCCCAGTAAGGTGTTTGTTGACCTTGATCCCAGATCAGTTGAAAGTGAGAAAGTGTGTCCTAGTCGTGTGGACTTTGGACGTGTCCAATCTGGTGAAATTTGGACGTGGTGTAACCTGTCTTAGAGAAGGAGGTTACGTGGTTGCAAGTTGTAACAAGGTGTGTTACATTTGTAACGAGTTAAGCCCGGTTTAGTGAAGTAGTTAAATCCTACACGAGGTAGGTCGTGGTTTTTCACACCTCAGTTGGGCTAGAGGTGTTTTCCACGTAAAAATTGTGTGTGCTTTATTTTTCGCATTTATCTTGGTGATTTTCGCATTTGCAATAGTTGAGAATACCCTCTGCAAACAAGTCACATGGGTGTTTGTTATTTACAACGCGAAAATCAGACACCACAATTCACCCCCCCTCTTGTAGTAGAATACTCACGATCTTAACAAAAAATAATAGTGAAATAACATAATTAAAAAGAATAAATCTTTAAACAATCTAATTAAATAACAATAAAATAATTGTGTGACCACAAAATTAATAGAACCAAATGTCTTCTAGACTTAAGGGGGCTTTTTTTTTTAAACATTAGTTTCATCTTTCTATAAGCATATGAAAAGTCCTTTTAATTTAAATAAACCCTTCAAGATAAAATAATAAGTTTTTTCAACAAAATTGAATAGATCCCTTCAAAATAAAAACTATTGAAATTTAACAAATCAAATTAATATTTCTAAGCTAATATTAACAAAAAAATAAACCCTTCAAAATATTAAACCAGCATTAATGAAATATGAAACTTTTCAAAATAGAGAGAGTAACATATTATTATTATTATTATTTTTGCCTAGAACAAGAGAGATAGTTATAGTTGGGTATAGATTGTTCTGTTGAAAAAAGATCTCAACAATTTCAGTGAGGGACTTAGATATGGATGAACCATCTAATATTAAGTTGTACGATGATAGCAACCCAATTACCAAAAGCCAACTTAGGGATGAAGTAGCTGAAATGCTTTCGCCACTTATATTTTGGTTATTTTTTTGCATAGTTCACGTCGAAACTTAAACATAAATGAAAAGTTTGTATTGTAATTTTAAGCACACATCTTTCTTCTTATGATGTATATCTATACTTGCTCAAAGACACAATTCAATTCGCCATATATGCTCATTATGTTATATTTCTTGAACAAATATAACATTCATCATGATAATTTTGAAGTTAAATGTTGTCGAATAAATGACAAAAAAATATATGTAGATTTTAATGTTGATAGTATATAAAAATGTAACATTGCCGTTAATTTTTGTATGTATACACAAATATTATGTTCACCATAATATTTTCAAATTTTAATATTGATAGTATATAAAAAAATATATACATAGTTCAATAAAATGAGAAAAAAAGAACTGACAACTAGAATGTTATAAAAATTTATACAATTTCATAAATTAAACATTGGCATAAACAAATGCAGAAAATATACATTGACCAATAATGTAGTTGTAAAAGAGGTGTAAAAATATGCATGAAGTTGTAAGCAGCTATAAAAAGATACAAGAAGTTGCAAAAATTTTATTAGGGCTGTAAGGATTTGTAGGTTGTAAATTTATTGCTCCATATCGCAAAAAAGAACAATGCTAAAGTGTTGATAGCAAGCTTAACTAATTGTAGCAAGTAAATTAGTATGATAAGTAAGTTAAAAAAGTATCTGGTTACTAAATAGCCCGTTAATGGATTGACCTTATCTAACCCAACCACTAATATGATTTATCGGGGCCGCTTGCTATTGAATGGGCTCATTATTAATCCAACTCTTTATTGACACTATTTTGAATGGACTGACCCACTTGATCCAATGGTACCCGACATGTTGTCCTCCCCTACTGGTCTTTAAATGTATGCAAATATCTTACTAAAAGGGGAAAAATCCTAGTATGCAAAGCTCAATCCTAAGTATCAACTCCTGGATGTAGAGGTGCGCAAAACTTGTTAATCGGAATCTTGGTTAACCAATTTTTCAGTTCAAGAAAATTTCAAACCTTAATCGAACCACAAATTTTAGTAAACCGATTTTCAGTAAACCAAAAATTTCAGTTCTTCGAAAATCCAAAAAATAACCGAACTGAAAAAGTCGATTACTAGTTTTTGGATCAGTTAACGGATTTTTCGATTCGTTTACAAGTTAATGTTCATCGATAATCTAAAAAGTGTACTTTTTAACCCACTTTTTTCATTTTTATGTTTAAATCTTTTTCAAAAAAGTAAATTTCAGCTACCATCCATAAATAATTAAAAAGTGTACTTTTTACATAATTTTCATTTTTTATGTTTAACTTAAAAAAAAAATTTAGTTTGGTTAACCGGCGGTTAACCAAATTTTAGAACTGGCCGAACTGTAACCGAATTGAAAACCAAATTTTTTTTTGGTTCGATTAACGTAATCGATTTTTTTAAAAAATTTGTTCGATTAACTGATTTTTTGGTTCGGCTTTTTCGAATTTTTTGATTAGGTTTTCAATTTCGATTTTTTAACACCCTTACCTGGATGATGATATCGAGTTTTGTGGCGATTACATTGTCATTGTGCATGCTTTGCATAACGTGCAAACTGTCATGTGCAAATTGCTTGCCATGAGAGCTGGCTTCGGTCTTCAAGTGCCCATGCCCCCCCCCTCCCAAAACACACATATATATAGGATTTTTGGAATTTAATAATTCGAATTTTGGAGGGTCTATAAGGCAATAATCTAAACTTAAGAAACTCTTATCAGTGAGTTGAACTTTCAATATATTTATTTCTAGTATCTCACCAACGAGTTGGACTTGGTAGACATATGATGTAGCGGTGGTGAAATTTGATGTGATGGTGGCAAAGCTTTTTTTTAAAAAAAGAAAATAAAAATGCACTTTTTAATTTTTTTTTCAATACATCAGCTTTCCATCCTCACTCTCTCTTCTTCTTTTACTCAATAATAACAATAACAACAACAACAACAACAACAACAATAATAATAATAATAATAATAATAATAATAATAATAATAATAATAA
>JACYFF010031955.1:50401721-50423462 GCA_017589665.1 Selenicereus undatus | reverse complement strand
TCCAACGAAATTGAATGCGGAAATAAAGGACACAGGATTTTTACGTGGAAAACACCTCCAACCCAACTGAGGTGAAAAAAACCACGACCTACCTTGTGTAGGATTTTAACCACTTCACTAAACGGGCTTAATACGTTACAACAGTAACACACCTTGCTACTAATTGCAACCTACGTAACCGTCTTCCCTAAGACTGGTTACCCCACGTCCAAAAGTCCACTTGACTTAGGACACACTCACCTTACTTTTATAAAAGAGAGATTACAAAGAGAACACCCTATTACAATACTTCTCAACTAAGCTAATATAGGGTACAAATGAAGTCCTAGTATACCAATCTTGAAAGCTCAAAATATCACTCTCTTGACTCGGTTTTTCTCTTGAAAATTAAAGCACTTGAATACTGAATGTTTTTCACTTCAAAAACCGATGCTCAATAGAAGTGGAAATTTGCCTTTTAAATAGAAATAGTTGGGCGAATTTGAAAAAATACTTATCCCATAAAAAGAGGAAAAAATGTGAATGTAATTCCCTTAAGTTAGATGGCTAAATATTAGCCACAAACTTTCAGAAGTTCAGCCCATGAGTTTCTCCAAAAATCTAGCCATTTGCTAAAAATAGAGAAGATGTTATTAGAGGATAAGGCAAGGCTAAAAAATAGGCTAAAAATCCTCTCCAAGTTTTCAAAGCCAAAAATAGTCATTTTGGACTTTATCACTTAGCAGAAAATCTATCCAAAAGGTTCAGAGATGTTAGACCAAAAATCAAAGAAAAAATTGAGTGAAATAATTTTTCGCAGTTTTAGTCTGGAAACACCCTGGTCGCCTTATTTCTAGGACTGTTTCTGAAAGTTGGTCCAAAAAGATTTTCAAAAGAGCAAACTGTTTTAAGTAAGTGATAAGTTAAGACTTTCTAATTGGCATATTAACAAGAATCTAATAAAATAGAACCATAGCAAACCTAAGACTCTTGTTGAATCAACCACCGCTGCTCCAAACACTCTGCAGAACTGTTCTTACGGCTGTTTCTGAAGTTCAGGAAAGTTTTGCCAGCCAACCTATCTTCAATCCCTGTTCTTAAGGCCTGTTCTAGAACATTGTTAACCAAGCAAATTTTAAAGCATTGAGAACAGTAAGTTTAACCTGTTTGGAACAACAACACTTGGATTTGTCATCATCAAAACCATATACATCATAACAATTTCCCCCTTTTTGATGATGGCAAACCAAGCAACCATATTGACTTTCAAAGACAAACAAAGTGATTAGTGCCAATTATTCATAGGACCGAAAATTCACTGGGGGCTGCTAGTATTGGAAAATTTTCAAGAAAAACGACTCTTCCATGGTAAAACTACAACAACATTGGTCATCCTATCTTCCCCCTTTTGGCATCATGAAAAAGTAAGGAGCAAACAGTGAAACAGAGGGTGTTTGCAATCACCACTACTTGGGTAATGGAGGAAAACCAACATACGATACACTCAAGTGTTTTGGTACGGTAATGAAATTGGCCATCCTAGTCACACATAAGCAATGCACAACACAAACAAGCAAGGCAAAACCAAAAACAGGATAACTTATTATTTGCCAGAGGGTGCAACAGGGAGTGAAGAACCAAATTACAGCAAAAGGCAAAATCAAGAGAAGAGCAGAATAGAACAGAACAGGACAGAACACCCTACAAGAACAGTTCACAGGGAAGGGTCAAGGAGCAGGAGGGGAGAGCTTTGCCGAGAGGGAAGTGAGAAGGGCTAGGATATCTTCATGGCGTTTGGTGTTGAGAGCCTTTTCCTCGTCCAGAGCAGCCTTCACTGCATTAAGTTCTGCATTCAAGCGAGAGTGGTGCTCTAGAACAGCCTCAATCTTGTCTTAGGAACTACCAGGAACAGAAGGACGAGGGGTGTTTGTCTCCTGTTCAGAAGCAGAACCCTCAATCAAGGTGTACCCACAACCCATAAGGGTGTTGCTCCCAATTTCATCAATAAACTGAGCTCCCACCCTTTTTTGCAATTCTACCCCAAAGTGCTCAAAAACACAAGTCAGTAGGAAGCCATACCCAAGATCATGTCCCCTTGAGATGTTTGCAATTCTTGCAATGTGACGAATCATGATGGTAGGAAGATTGATTTGTTCTTCCCTGTCCATCAGATCCACAAGACATTGATCCATGGCATCTGCCTGGTTGCGGCCCTGGCCCCTGGGGATGACATTCTTGATGATGAACCAGAATAGCAACTGATGAATGGAAGTCATGTCCCCCTTTTTGACTAACTGGGGTGTTTGCAGGCCTGGTTGCTGACTGAGTTTTTGGGAGGGCTCTAGAAGCCTAGCTGCCCCAAGAACTATCTTGTCTTCCCTGACATACACATCAAAACCTGTCGAGGGAATCCCCAAAATATCTCCCAATGACTTCGCATCAAAGCGAAGTTTCTTCCTACTAACAGTGCTAGTCACTATTCCTCCTGTGGCTGAGCAGTTGGCATAGAACTCGGCCAACTCGTGAACAGAACACCCCAGCTGGGTGTTCGTGAATAGCTCAAACCAACCCTGGGCTTTCAGCTTTTGCAGGAACACCCCAAGACCCTGTTCCTCAAAGTACTGGACTTTGATGATTTTGCCTCTGACTGTTCGTATCTGAAGTAGTTGACAGAGCTTAGGATGGGGTGCTGGAGAGGCAGATTTCTTGGCCTTTTTAGGGTGAGGTGCAGTAGGAGGATCTTCAGTTCGACCTTGGTTGGAGGCTTGTTTGTAGGAAACTTTGCGTTTGCTGGGGGTTTTTGTGGTTGATGGCTTTAAGGAGGGTAAAGTGGAGGCTCATTTGGGAATGGGCAAGGCAGGCTCAAATGAAGGTTCAGGCAGGGGTTTGTCCTCTGAGGATTCCAAGAACACGGGGGTGCCCTGTTTGAAGGAGGTGTTCTCGGTATCAGTTTCAGAAGAACTTGAAGAGGAGTCAATTTCCTCAATTACAGGAGAGGACTGTGCTACATATTGGGGTGTAGCCTTAAAGGCTATCCTGGCAGATTTTCTTATTGGTCTGGGTGTGAATTGAGGTTGGGCAGGGGTTTTGATGGTCTCTTCAGTTTGGCCAGTTTTGGGCCCTGATGGTGTCCTTGTTCTCGGCATCCTACTGGGCCTAGCCACCATTTTGTATCTTTTTCTTTTTTCACCGGTTTGCGGTACCGGTGTTGGCTTTTCAATTTCAGCAAGGGACAACTCCAATTTTTCCCCACTTCCCCCTGTATCATCCGAATCATCCCTCAATTCATCTCCTAAGTCATCTTCGAACACTGGGTCGAAGGTTTCAGGCCCTGTTTCAGCCCCTGTTTCCTGTTCTGAAAACAACCCGAAAGGGTATGACTCGGCTTCCCAAATGTCACCCAAGTCACCTTTAGGTAAAAAGAACTGACTTTTGACACCCATATCCTCACTTGATTCCCCAATTTGTTCCTTCCCCAATCTCAAACATGCACCCAAATTCCCAAACGGAACCAAGTTCCACCCAAAATTATAGGGGATGTCATCGAAATTGAGACCTATGTTCTTGAGGTCTACACTTTTTAGAAACGCAAACGGCTTATAGCAAATGGGGCGAGGAGGTTCAGCATGTTTACCTTCAATTAGAGCCGTGAAGAGTTGAGAGAACAGGGCTGTAGTTGTTGGTGCTGCTACAATTGATGACCTGCTGCCCTGAATCGAAGACACAGAACTCTCATTGCTGATGTGAGACGCCATTTTTGCAAGAAGGGAGTGAGAGTTTAGGGTTTTGTGAGAGCTATCACGGCAAGCAATTTGAGGTGAGGTGAGAGAGGGAGACGAATATGGGAGGATTTAATAGAGAGAGGAATGGAAAATCTTGGAAGATTTGCCTGTTGCAACGGCTTTATCACTTAATGCTAGCCGCGTGAGCTTTGGGAAGGGTGAGGAGTTTTAATTTTCATCAACTTGTTGCAACCATTTGACAAACAAGGGCACACCTGTTTCTGACGCTTGTTCTTGAGGATACTGCTCGGTAACATGGGACAATAAGGGCAATCTCATTAGACCTCAACGAGTGTCAGCAAGCTGCAAACCACACATATGCTAAAAATAGCACACTAATTGATTGCAAAATTTTTGTTTAACATATTGAACCTGCAACCTTTAAACATTACCAACAGGGTGAGAGAACAGGACGATCAGGCTGTTTTAATCAAACCTAGGTCGAGTCTATTCTTCTCAAACTTTTCTCTACTAAGTGCCTTGGTGAATATATCAGCAATTTGATTTTCGGTGACACAAAAATTTATTGAGATTAATCCTTTTTCAACATTGTCTCTTAAAAAATGATGACGAATGTCAATATGTTTTGTTCTTTTGTGTTGACATGGATTTTTAGCAATGTTAATTGCACTTGTATTGTCACAATAAATAGGAATGCATCCTATGTCAACACAAAAATCCTTGAGTTGTTGCCTTATCCATAGTAATTGAGCACAACAGGATGCAGCTGCCACATATTCAGCTTCTGCTGTGGACAAGGTAATAGAGTGTTGTTTCTTGGTTGCCCAAGATACCAAACAGGGTCCAAGAAAATGAGCCATACCTGAGGTGCTTTTTCTATCAACCAAAAAGCCTGCATAGTCAGCATCAGCATAACCAACAAGATTAAAGTTGCATCCTCTAGGATACCATAAAGCCAAATCATGTGTATGTTTTAAATATCTAAAGATCCATTTAACAGCCTTTAAATGAGATTCTTTAGGCGTAGACTGAAAACGGGCACACAAACCAACACTAAAAACAATGTCAGGTCTACTAGCAGTTAGGTAAAGAAGCGACCCTATCATGCCCCTATAATATTTGTCCTCAACTGAGGGACTCCCATCATCCATTTCCAACCTCGTTGAAGGAGAAATGGGAGTATCAATGGGCTTGGCCGATTCCATTCCAAAATGCTTAAGTAGTTCCTTGACATATTTTTGTTGATGTATCATGGTGCCGTTTGAAGTTTGTTTGATTTGCAAGCCTAAGAAAAACTTAAGCTCACCCATCATGCTCATTTCAAACTCACTCCTCATCATTTTTGAAAACTCTTCACACAAATCATTGTGTGTTGCACCAAATATAATGTCATCAACATATACTTGAACAATCAACAAGTGTTTCCCCTTAGATTTTAGAAACAATGTATTATCAACCTTGCCTCTTCTAAAACTATTTTCCAATAAATAGTTTGACAAGTGTTCATACCAAGCTCTAGAAGCTTGTTTTAGACCATAAAGCGCTTTGTCAAGTTTAAAAACATGGTTAGGAAATTCTTTATTTTCAAAACCAGGGGGTTGCATCACATACACCTCTTCTTTAAGATATCCGTTGAGGAATGCACTTTTGACATCCATCTGATATAACTTTATTTCCATGTGAGCTGCAAAGGTTACCAAGATGCGGATAGCCTCAATCCTTGCAACGGGTGCAAAGGTTTCCTCATAATCAATGTCCTCTTCTTGGTTGTAGCCTTGAACCACCAGTCGGGCCTTGTTCCTAGTGACTATTCCGAACTCATCAAGCTTGTTCCGGAACACTCACTTGGTGCCAATGATTGATCTATCCTCTGGCTGTGGTACAAGGTGCCACACCTTGTTCCTTTCAAACTGATGAAGCTCCTCTTGCATTGCCGTGACCCAATCTGTATCTGCAAGGGCTTCATTAACATTTTTTGGCTCAATATTAGAGAGAAAAGCACAAAAAGCACAAAAATTTTTGAGCTTGGATCTGGTTTGCACTCCTGTATTAATGTTAGACAGAATTTGGTCAAGAGGGTGCGAACTTTGGTGCTTCCATGGTCGTGGAGTAAGTGGATCCACAGACACGCTTTCTACTCTAGCGGGAATACTTGGTGAAACAGGTTCAGGAACTGTTTCCGAGCCTGTTTTGGAGCCTGTTCCTGAGCTTGTTCTGGAGCCTGTTTCCTGGCCTGTTCTAGAAGAATTACGCTGGTTTTGATCCAAACAAGGTTCAACAGAGCTTCCCCCTGTCTGGTTCAGACCTTGCCCGCCTTCCAAGGAAACAGCTCCAGGCCCTGATCCATCCTCATGACTCTTACCATTCTCACGTGTGAGCAACAAGTCTTTTCTAACAAGACCTAGCTCAAGGTCTTCCTCCTGTGCATCATTCTCACTTAGAGAGTTAGTTTCATCAAAAAGTACATGCACACTTTCCTCAACACACAAGGTTCTCTTATTAAACACTTTGTATGCCTTACTGTGCGAGGAATAACCAAGGAATATTACCTCATCACTCCTTGGATCAAATTTCCCTAAGGCATCCTTCCTATTATTATGCACAAAATATTTGCACCCAAATACTCTTAAATGCATAATATTGGGTTTTCTTCCCTTGAAGAGCTCATAGGGTGTTTTGTTAAGAAGAGGTCTAATCATGCATCTATTTATAATGTAACATAATGTGTTTACAGCTTCAGCCCAAAAGTTTCTAGGAAGACCACTAGCAACAAGCATTGTTCTAGTCATGTCTTCTAGAGTGCGATTTTTGCGTTCTACCACCCCGTTCTGTTGGGGTGTTCTTGGGGCTGAGAAGTTGTGGTCTACACCATGCTCATTACAATAGCTAATAAAGCTTGAATTCTCAAATTCCGTACCATGATCAGACCTTAAGCCAACCAATGAGTGTCCTACTCTCTTTTCAATCCTTTTGATAAGTGCAAGAAAATTTTCAAATATTTCATCTTTGGACGCTAAGAACAGGGTCCAAGTGAAACGAGAGTAGTCATCCACTATCACAAGCACATACCTCTTTCCACCTCTGCTCATGATCCTCATTGGACCACAGAGATCCATATATAGCAATTCAAGCGGTCGGGTAGTGCTTACACAATTTTTAGATTTAAACGAATTTCTGACTTGTTTCCCTTTGGCACATGCATCACATACCTTGTCATCATTGAATTTGATGGAAGGTAAGTCAACCACTAAATCTTTGGTTACAAGTTTATTCAAAAGTGAGTGGCTTGCATGACCTAGTCTTTTATGCCAAAGCATAACATCATTATTTAAGGCACTCAAACAAGTCAAATTATTTTGGGGAAGAGTAGAAATACGCACTTTATAAACATTTTTGTGTCGCTTCCCCTTCAACACAACATCTCCTGTGTTCATATTAACAACCAAGTAACGTGTCAGAGAGAACACTACTAGGTTGTCTTTGTCACACAGTTGGGACACACTTAGTAAGTTGTGTTTTAATCCATCCACAAAGTAAACATTTTCAATTGAATGGGAGAGTGACTCACCTATCTTACCTATACCAACAATTGTCCCGGATTTGCCGTTTCCAAATGCCACACTCCCTCCTTCTGAAGTTGTAAGTGAGAGAAAATTGGATTTTTCACCAGTCATATGCCTCGAACACCCACTATCAACATACCATAACTGCTTGTTCCCTAGGTTGTCCCCTGAGCTGTTTGCTGGGTTGTTTGCTGGGTTGTTTTCTCTCCCTTCAGCCTGCAAAACAAATCAAAGGTTAGTTTTGGGAACCCAGATCCACTTAGGTCCCATTCCTTTAGATGTACAAATCTCATCTTTCCTAACCCATATTTGTCTTACATAAACTGTGTTTCTTTCAATGGCAGACCTTTTTATAGGACACACATACCGATAATGCCCCATTTTACCACAATGAAAACAAACAATATTTTCAGGTAGTCCCACATATTTTCTTTTAACAGGGTAAACGGTGCGCTTAGTCACAAAGCCTAATCCCTTTTTGCTTCGGTTAAAGTGAGTGTTCAACCAATTTAGCGCCTGTGAGGACCTGTTCTAGCGCCTGTTTGCAGCAAGGTCTGATTCTACGTGTTTTAATTTTTCAAGCAATTTACTGTTCTCAATAAGCAGGGATTCAACCTTCTGTTTCAGTTCAAGAGATTCCTTTTCCAACTTAGTCAGATTTATGGAACAAGTCACTTCTTTCATGAGTAGGGTCTCTTTAAGCACACCAATGTTTTCGTGTAAGGCAAGTGTTTCTTTGTCAACTTCAAGCTTTTCCATTTTGAGAGTTTCATTTTCCAGTTCTAGGTCTCGAACATCCTTTTTTAACTCAGCATATATATCCATTATAGTGTACACCAATTCTTCAAGGGTTGATTTATTGAGACCACGTACCTTGTTCTTGAGTTGAGTCAGACTATTTGTTGATTCATCATCTGAATCGGTGTCACTTCTTGCCATGAGTGCTATATCAGCTTCCTCAGCTTCAGACCCTTCCTCATCCTCGCTAGAATCACCCCAGGCCGCTAGCATAGCTTTTGAGAATCGTTTTGCTGAGCTGCTTACACCTTGTTTCCTACCCTATTTTCTAGGGTGTTCAGGTTCTTGTTCTTCCTTCAGCAATGGGCAGTTTCTCACAATATGGTCTAACTTTCCACACTTGAAACATCCGGAGAACTATTCCCGAGAGGTGTTCCTGGCCTTGCCAAAGTCCTTCCGTTTGCTGTTTTCTTTAACTTTCTTGAAGAACTTCTTAAATTTTTTTGTTATCATGGCAATCTCCTCCTCATCAGAATCAGAATCATCTTCTAAGGCCTTTAGTGCAAGGCCTCGATCTCTCTTTGTCTCATCTTTCTGCTGGAAATTTCTTCTAAGTTCATACGTTTGGAGATTTCCAATCAGCTCATCTAAGGTGATCTTGTTCATGTCCTTAGCTTCTTGGATGGCCGTTACTTTCGCTTCCCAAGCATGAGGTAAAATTCTTAGGATCTTCCTCACCAATTCTTCGGTGGTGAAGGATTTTCCCAGGGATTTCAACTCATTCGTTATGTGAGTGAAGCAAGTGTACATGTCCATCACATTTTCACGATCACTCATCTCAAACAGCTCATATTTTCTCATAAGCAATTCAATCCGGGATTGCTTTACCTGATTGGTCCCTTCGTGAGCTACTTGTAAAGCATCCCAGATTTCCTTGGCAGACTCACTTTCAGATATGCGAGTATATTCATCAGGACCTAGGCCGAAATATAGAAGTTTTTTGGCCTTGGCATTCTTCTCCATCATTTTGTAATCTTCAGTATTGAATTCTTCAGGCTTTTTGGGGACTTCACTTCCATCTTCGATCACCTTCGTGGGAATGAGTGGTCCATTCTTGATAAGCATCCATAATTCGTAGTCCTCAGCTTGAATGTAGTTTTCAATTCTATTCTTCCACCAACTATAATGTTGACCATTAAAGTATGGTGGTCGAGTTATGGATTGACCTTGAAGTATGCCTTGTGGGGTACTCATCTTCAAGGATCTCTCAAGGTGTTAGCCTTTTCAAGGAGAACCTGCTCTGATACCAATTGTTAGTTTTGAGAGTACACAGCCACAAGAGGGGGGGGGGTGAATTGTGGTGTCAGATTTTCGCAATGTTTCTAGCAAACAGTCTTACACCCTGTTTGCATAGACTGTTCCTGAGTTGAGCAGAAGTGAAAATCCAACGAAATTGAATGCGGAAATAAAGGACACAGGATTTTTACGTGAAAAACACCTCTAGCCCAACTGAGGTGAAAAAACCACGACCTACCTTGTGTAGGATTTTAACCACTTCACTAAACGGGCTTAATACGTTACAACAGGAACACACCTTGCTACTAATTGCAACCTACGTAACCGTCTTCCCTAAGACTGGTTACCCTACGTCCAAAAGTCCACTTGACTTAGGACACACTCACCTTACTTTTATAAAAGAGAGATTACAAAGAGAACACCCTATTACAATACTTCTCAACTAAGCTAATATAGGGTACAAATGAAGTCCTAGTATACCAATCTTGAAAGCTCAAAATATCACTCTCTTGACTCGGTTTTTCTCTTGGAAATTAAAGCACTTGAATACTGAATGTTTTTCACTTCAAAAACCGATGCTCAATAGAAGTGGAAACTTGCCTTTTAAATAGAAATAGTTGGGCGAATTTGAAAAAATACTTATCCCATAAAAAGAGGAAAAATGGTGAATGTAATTCCCTTAAGTTAGATGGCTAAATATTAGCCACAAACTTTTAGAAGTTCAGCCCATGAGTTTCTCCAAAAATCTAGCCATTTGCTAAAAATAGAGAAGATGTTATTAGAGGATAAGGCAAGGCTAAAAAATAGGCTAAGAATCCTCTCCAAGTTTTCAAAGCCAAAAATAGTCATTTTGGACTTTATCACTTAGCAGAAAATCTATCCAAAAGGTTCAGAGATGTTAGCCTAAAAATCAAAGAAAAAATCAAGTGAAATCATTTTTCGCAGTTTTAGTCTGGAAACACCCTGGTCGCCTTGTTTCTAGGACTGTTTCTGAAAGTTGGTCCAAAAAGATTTTCAAAAGAGCAAACCGTTTTAAGTAAGTGATAAGTCAAGACTTTCTAATTGGTATATTAACAAGAATCTAATAAAATAAAACCATAGCAAACCTAAGACTCTTGTTGAATCAACCACCGCTGCTCCAAACACTCTGCAGAACTGTTCTTATGGCTGTTTCTGAAGTTCAGGAAAGTTTTGCCAGCCAACCTATCTTCAATCCCTGTTCTTAAGGCCTGTTCTAGAACATTATTAACCAAGCAAATTTTAAGGCATTGAGAACAGTAAGTTTAACCTGTTTGGAACAACAACACTTGGATTTGTCATCATCAGAACCATATACATCATAACAAATTCTCTCTGCAAAGTAGCAAAAATTTCTTGGGACCTACGGAATCTTGGGCTGCTAGCCTAAAAAAGGCGTAGAAATAATGGACTCTCATCAACGAAGCTGATCATCATCTAGGAAGTCTTCAATGGGCTTCTCCTTTGAACATTTGACTTTTAAGCCATATCCAGTAATGGATGAAGTGAACGCCTCTGTTGACACAATACTGGAAGGAAGATCATCTATGTATTGTCTTTGTTCTCCATATGCATATCTTGTTGTCAAAATGTGAAAAATGTCTCAAATGAAGTTGATGACAGCTTATAGATATGGATTTCAACACCAGAATGAATCGGTGTTTGTTTCATGACCTGAAAGACAAAGGATTGATATACACTATCATTGATGAATCCCTTCAAATCTACCACTACTTAGCATGTGTTTATCATGATTAGGGAGAAGTCATGTCGTAATACATGTGTAAAGCTTTCAATTCTCTCGGAGTATTAGTGATTTTCATATTTGCTGCAGAATTTGTCTCCTAATATGTGGATAATGAAACTGAAGCTAGCGTGAAATTTTTC
Source organism: Selenicereus undatus (assembly GCA_017589665.1). NCBI lineage: Eukaryota > Viridiplantae > Streptophyta > Magnoliopsida > Caryophyllales > Cactaceae > Selenicereus > Selenicereus undatus. Next base: position 50,412,238 of record JACYFF010031955.1, on the reverse strand, counting down.
TTTACTTTATGTTGTTGGTACCTATCTAAGTCTAAGCTGGATTGTAATCTTTGTTCCTTTCAAGAATTTGACCATAAGATTTTTAAAGGTGAACATCTACATCAGGGATTCCTAGTTAGAATAATTATTTCTAGTTTTGTTGTAGTCAAAAGTCGTATTGATGTACGATTATTTTATATATGATAAGATATTACATGTATTTTAGCAAAATGCGTCACAAATTTTTTTTGTATCTTGCATCATATGAAATAATTCACAATCACTTCAATCCCAACACCCAGGCCTTCAGAGATGATTTCGTCATTATTAGAACTAGATTATTACTTCTACCCTTCAAGTGATCCATATCCTGTTTAAATAAAATTCTAAACATAGATTTGAATTTGAATTACATATATATAGGTTGCTTTGGACTGTAATTTTAAATTTCGTATTGATTACATACACATAGGTGAAATATCAAAATTTAACCACCTTTTTTTATTTCAGTTATTAGTCTTTGACACAAATTGATCTCGCGTTCATCATATGTATTGGATTGATCTGTACACCTCTGAGTCAGGATAAATCTTTTTAACTGTATTAGTTCAAAAAATTGGTATGTATTCACCACACCTATTTACAATATTCACAATGCCAATTGCATTAGTTCGCTAAATGAATTGAAATGATTCACCCAATAATTTAAAAAACGTACAATAAGAAAATCGGTCAGCATAAAATAGGTGTACACCTTCGTAATACATATTGTAAATTCAACGAAATTTACTAACAATTGAATCAAAATTCCCTTTCTGTTTACATCCACCAAATTTAGGGTTACATTCACTAAAAACGACATTAATCATAATCATTGGATTAAACAAATTTACACCTCTAAACTTTAATATATTTATTGTTGATGGTAAACCATTCCACCACTCCATAAACAAACCAGTTCCCAACTAATTGTTTTTTTTTTTTTTGAAAAGTCATGAGAAGAGGGGAGGGGGAGGAGCTTAAAATTAAAACGCAAATTAAAAGCTCTTTGACATGAAGCAACCACTACAGGGAGAGAGAGACATTTAGCTAAGAAAAATATAGAGAAATAATACATCAAAAAAATAGTTGTCTCAACCCCCCTCCCAAAAAAAGATCAATCTTTTATTGGACTGGGACTAGGGATGGCAACGGGGCGGGTTAGGGATGGGAGGCATATTCCCCATCCCCGTCCCCACTAAGATCCCCCGTCCCCACCCCGTTCCCCGTTGCAGGGAAAAAATTCCCCCCCGGTCCTCGTCCCCAGATTTAGCTAAGAAAAATATAGAGAAATAATACATCAAAAAAATAGTTGTCTCAGCCCCCCTCCCAAAAAAAGATCATCTTTTATTGGACTGGGACTAGGGATGGCAACGGGGCGGGTTGGGGATGGGAGGCATATTCCCCATCCCCGTCCCCGCTAAGATCCCCCGTCCCCACCCCGTTCCCTATTGCAGGGAAAAAATTCCCCCCGGTTCTCGTCCCCAGCGGGGATCTAATTCCCAACGAGGATTTTTCCCACCATTTTTTCCCATCCTTTGTGATAGTTATATTACAAGCCTTGAATAAAAGTCCAATTCGTCATGCCTAAACTTTAATCCAATTAATTGTATAATAAACTCTTGTAGGTTCCATGCAACGTAAGTGTAACAAACTTCATTAAAGTTTACAAGCTCACCTAAATTAAAGCTTAACAAGGTCATACAATGTAAGTCTAACAATGCACAAATTACACCAAACAAGTCCATAGAATTTAGGGTTTTTTCAACTTAATTTAACGTTATAACCTTAGTATTATGTTCACAAATAAAGGGCTCATATATAATTTTAAATTAATATGCGATGACGGGGATGAGGAATTTTTCCCAATTAAGAACAGGGAAACGGGGATATTTCCCTGAACGGGGAAGAAGGGACTGGGCCGGGGTAAATTTTGCCCCATCCCTGCTCGGGCATTTATTTTTGTCCCTATCCCTGTCCCCATCTCCATTGGTGATAGAGATTTCTCCCCAATGCGGGGCGGGACCCCGATGGGGGCAGGGATTCCCCGCCCCATTGTCATCCCTAACTGGGACTACCTTAGAAAACTCAAGAGCAAATGAACTAGCTGATGAATGAACTAGGATTAAGAGTGATTATTCAATTTGTCGCTAGTCTCCAATACTTTTTAAGGTTCTATAGGATAAACAACCCCACTTGTGCATTGTCAAGCGGTTAACCCTATCAAAATTCTACAACCAAAATGAATCCCCTGCTTTCGCTACATCCTCACTTTAACCAAGGAGACACTCAATTTCTTCAAGCTTCCTAATTTATAATGTATACACACCAACCATTTGGACATCCTGTTTGTCTCGGTGCTCACATAACCACAAAACAAGTAGCTTCTTGTCAACAAGGTGCAAATATCCCTTCATAGTAAAAGCACCTCTATAGCAAAATGCTACAATGATCAATTAGAATAATTATAAATTGGATCACGAGATCATGTAATAGATAGTGTAGAAAAGCAATGCAAACAGTAAAAAGTTCCACAAATAACTTCATAAAGCACTCATCTGCATTTTAAAAAAAAGAAAATTGAATAATGCCAAGCAGTGCAAAATATTTGCAGTGTATCAATCCTTGTATTCAATATTAATGGTAGATGAATCAGGAAAACAATGGTTTACAACTCTTGAGCAAAGAAAAGGTGTCACAGTAATTCTATTAACCTAGTATTTGTATAATACAATACATGACTTGTGAAACACAATATACTGACAACATTGGGACAAGACACCTATTGCTAGGCATGAAAACATAAATGAACGCAAGACGAACAATACTTATAAGTGAACATCATGGACTTACGCAAGACAAACAGTAATTCCAAGAGAATGATTTAAAATTCACTACCTAACGCACAGAAATTCACCATTACAACTCCATAAATTTACTACTCCAATAGTGAGATCACGCTCATCGAGAACTCTGAGAAATTTGAACTGAATTATCATACTAATTTCATGAACCCCCCCCCCCCCCCTAAATGTTGATTCTTCACATAAAGGTTTTGTTCCCACTGATTATTGCCGTCATTTTATTAAAATGATTGGCTCATCAACTTAATCTGTTTATTAAGTGATAACATAACCGATATATTCCAAGAAGGCCACCAAAATAAATGAATAAATTCACCAAAATCAGGAAAAAAAAATTTCTGGTCCACTGAGGCTTAGTGTAATTATCTGGCCTCACATTTTTGGAAAAATATTTTTGGGACTCATTAGTTTAATATAATACTTTTCGGGGTACAACTCTTTGGGTTAAATGATTTCTCGATGACAAATATTTATTTTTATGACACAGAACTTCAAAAAATTCTATTTTTGACCTAGATGGGGTTCAAAGTGGAGATATTCAAATTATTGGTGCTAATTATCATAATCTACTACTTATATCACAAACATTATATTTTCTATGATTAGAGGCTCACCATGCTTAGTAAAATAATTAAAGCTTAATTAGACAGTTCTGACCATTACCTACCCTTAGTCGGCTTTAGACCCTAACATTCCTCTAACTTCTAGTTTATAAAAATCGCTAATCTCAACCACACCTCCTTTAGATTAGGTACAATATAGATTTGTTTTGTTTCCTACCTCGGACCATAGTCACTAATCAAATTTTTACATTTTTAAGGATAGTAAGACTTTAATAAAAAAATCATAATATTTAGGACATAAGATTTGAGTGAATAACATTCCCTACTGAAAAATTTCTTTTATTAAAAATTTGAAAATGGAAATATTACAATGGAAAGATTTGAGGAGGGACTCAAATAATTAAGATCATCAGAGACGCTTGCTCATAGAGAAATGTAGATACCCAACTTCTCTTTTACTCTAGTATGCTGAAATGACTATGGGCCTGTTCTATTTCGCGTTTTAGATAGATAGATAGATACAAGGAGATGTAAGGAGCTGTAAGGAGCTGCAAGGAGATGTAAGGAGCTGTAAGGAGCTGTAAGGAGATGTAAGGAGATGTAAGAAGCTGTAAGGAGATGTAAGGAGATGTAAGGAGCTGTAAGAATATGTAAGAAGCTGTAAGGAGCTGTAAGAAAGCTGTAAGGATAGATATAAAGAGTTGTTGAATTGTAAAAGAGTTGTATAATATAATTTGTTTTAAATGAAAAATAATAATATTAAAATAATATACTTAAGAAGCTGTATTTTGTATTTTTATTTTATTTTATTTTATTTTATTATTATTATTATTATTATTATTATTATTATTATTATTACTACTATTATTATTATTTTCATTTTTTATTTTAATTTTTTACTTTTTTTATTTCTTGTATTTTTTGTAATTTTGTAATTTTTTTTATTTTTTTATTTTATTTTTTATTTCTTTATTTTGTTATTTTTATTTTTTTTATTTTTTAATTATTATTTATTATTTATTATTTTTTTAAATTTTAATTTTAATTTTAATTTTAATTTTAATTTTAATTTTTGTTATTTCTTAATTTTCTATTTTATAATTTTGTAATTTGTAATTTGTAATTTTTATTTTTATTTTTTATTTTTTTATTTTTAATTCATAATTTTTTATTTTTTAATTTTTTAATTTTTAATATTAAATTTTAATTTTAATTTTAATTTTACTTTTTTAATTTTTTATTTTTTTTAATAAAAAAATGAAAAAAAAATAAAACTAAAAATTTTTAAAATTTTGACAATTTTAAAATTAAAAATTAAAAATTAAAAATAAACATAAAAATAAAAAATAAAAAATTTTAAAATAAAAAATAAAAAATTATAAAATAAAAAATTAAAAAATTAAAAATAAAAAACTAAAAACAAAAAATAAAAAATAAAAAAAATGAAAAATGAAAATTGACAAATAAAAGAATAAACAAAAAAAATAAAAAATAAAAAATAAAAAATTTAAAAATTTGAAAATTACAATATAAAAGTTTAAAAATTAAAAAAATAAAAAAAATTCAAAAATTGAAAAATTTAAAAATTAAAAATAAAAGATGAAAATTGAAAAATAAATAAAAAAAATAAAATAAAAAATGAAGAACAAAAAAATTTAAAATTTAAAATTAACAATTAAAAATAAAAAATAAAAAAAATAAAAAATGCAAAATCAATACACAATAAATAAAATGAAGATGTAAGGAGATGTAAGGAGATGTAAGAAGATGTAAGGAGATGTAAGAAGATGTAGGGAGATGTAAGGAGATATAAGAAGATGTAAGAAACTGTAAGAAGATGTAAGGAGATGTAAGGAGATGTAAGAAGATGTAAGAAGCTGTAAGAAGATGTAAGCTCTTAGCTAAATCCTACAAAACGCGAAATAGAACAGGGCCTATGTCCATTCTTAGCGCTCAGCCTCTCCTTTCATGAAGGAGATGAACTACATAGATACCCTAATTGCTACAGTATATACACTGATATTTTCATATAACTATAGTTGCTCTCACATGGCTAAAGTAGACTACATTATTTGACTAACTTAACACTCGACAAAATAGTGCAATAATGATGAAACAACTTTCCGAGCCCTTAATCCTGACAAGACTAGTCATTCATATTAAGATTCTATATGATGTCTTCCAATCCTTCATTATCCAGATAGTCACCAAAGTCTTCATCAAGTTAAAGATGCTTTAGATCCCCTCTTTCAAATAAGAAGATATTTCTTTTTTTTTTCTGATAAGAATTTTCCAACTCCAACATTAAAGAGATAATCAAATACATCTTCTGAAGTGGCTCCTTCTACCTTTATATATTTGCTAAGATCATTATGATAAACGAAAGTAGTGTTCATGCAATGCATTAGTGTTTTTTCTTGTTCAATTAATGTCTACATTTGATTATAAATGTTGTACAAACCAATAGCTCCTTCTACCTTTATATATTTGCTGAGACCATTCTTGCCATTGATCACTGAGATCGTCCAAAAATCAACTAATTGAACAAGAGAGGGTTGATTTTCCAATAACCATATCATGAGAGGGTTGATGAGTAGCCCATAGAAATGGTATAATGCATTGGACTCCTTCTATTTCTATGGATAACCCTTGTATTGCTTCGTTGTGGCTTATTATGCTAATAGTAGCTATCCTTGTAAAGGATTCTTGGCCTTTTTCCACATAAATTATCAAAATAAACATCTTTTTTTCCCCCTAAAATCAACAGAATAACCACTATCGATGTAGACACATAATTCATATATATTATATCCCTCTAAGCATACGTTTATTGGGATATAGATGTCATTAGGGTTTGTATTGGTGATTTCATATCATATTTACATAGTTATATTTTTTTACTAATTCATCCTTGTATATTGGCTCACTAACAGTTCTTGTCTTACATCTAATGACTTTTCTATCTAGACTCATAGTTCAGTCTACACAATATCTTGCGTTTCAAAACTCATTTTACTTATTTCACTGGTCATACTAATTGTATCTTCTTCTTTAAGCTCTTCTTTAGCTATTGAAGATCCTTCTCCCCATTCTGATCTCGTACTTATGCTTCTTAATAATTGAAATTAAATGGTAAGTTTACCATTCTCATCAATTTTTATTATATTGTTATTAGTTTTTGTGAGATTGGCAAAGCTAGATATCCAAGACCTATCGATCTTTATCTCCTGCGGATTGAATTTTATCCTTTGAATTTTTTGCATTGACGTAGGACTTCCAAATTTTTCTGTCTCTATCATTGTTATCTTAGTCTTTGGATCTATAATACTATCTAATTTGTAGGTTATTTTCCAAAAAATTCTTAATGGGTAACCTCCTGTTTTCATATCCTTTCCAACTATTTTTTATCTTAAGGGATAGGAAGTTTCTAGCAAATTCATCATTTGGGCTCACATAATATTCAGGTCAATAATTGAATCCTACTGATCAATTACATAATTTGGTCTTAATTCTTATGACAATTTGATTATTAAATTTGGTATGCTTAATATCATAGAACAAAGTGTAAAGATAAATGTTTTTGTCATAATACTGTAATGGAGTAATTTGCACTTGGACACTTCTTACATGGATATACCTACGCTTTCTATCTTTGTTATGCTTAAGGATATTTTTTCAATTAATGAGATTAACTTCTCCCACATCACAGTCTTTTATTTCTAGATCTGCTTTCATAATTTCACATACGTACTTACTTTTTTAATTGAATGATGGATTTTTTTTTAATAAATCATGTCTTTCTAAATTATAAGAAGGACTCAATTTCCTTTGACTTCTTCATTCTCATTATCTACAACAAGTTCTTCTCCTTAAAGATCACCAAGACTAATTGAACTACCTTACATCATGTGAGTAGTTTCTTCATAATAACCTTCTTCATATTCATCCTCCAGTACAATGTCAACAATTCCATTGTTGTTTTTAAGGCTTAGATCAAGTGCTTCTTCTTTGCTAAGCTCAAAGTAACCTAAACTATCCAAATTTTCTATAAACTTGTTGCTCCTCCTGTTTTTATATATGTTTGCATAATAATCTACTTCTCCGCACGCCCAATACTTACAGTTGTTTTTCCCGGCAAGAAAATAAGTGTCTTTTCTAAAAAAATTCATTTTTTAGTGTGTGATTTGTTACAACATTTTCTTTTATATTTCTCTCCCCTTTGCTTATTAAAACTCTTTTTATTATAAAATATTCTTTTTCTTCTCCTCGTAGGTTTCTTTCTCCATTGGAGAGGATGATCCCAACATGTTAGAAAGTGTTTCTTCATTTTCTTTTGTTTTTGGAGATCAAGACACTGATCATTGACCCATTTTCTTAAATAAGAGATTCTTGTACCAAGGGTATCAATGACATCTGCTTTCTCACGCCATGTAATGTATTTTTCATTGATTATAGAATTGATTGGATATGGTAATTTTTCATAAAATATACCAAGATTGGTTTCATTATGCCCAATTTTATAATAATATAGAATAAATTTAGTAATATAATTATTCAGATATCTTATATCCGATAATTTTATATTGTTAATCATTATTTGCCATTCTTTAGCCCTTTCTTCGGAATCAAGTTTGGCTCTGATAAATTTGGTTTCAATTTCCTTACATAAATTCTTGAACATTGCAAGTGGTGTTTCCATCATTGTTAATACATTTTTACCTTCCTCATTTAATCAATCATTCCAGTTAGCTATAGTGCCAGAAAAACTGTATTGGATATAGTTTAGGAAATTTCCAGCAGACCATGTAGTATTCAAGTGTAGGACACTATTCATAGCTGTTTTCTAACTCCCAAATATTTCTTCTCTATTATGAGCTCTATCGATGTTTAAAATATATCCAGTTTGACAAATTCGGGTAATGCTAATTTCGCCGAAGGACATGATTTTGTGTGGGACGAACCTAAAGGAAAAGTTAGTTGTATGTCCGGTTGGAGCATTCCTGGGTCTCATAATATGGTTATTTCTCTTAGAAGATTCACCAAATTCTTCAGGTTTAGAAACAACATTGTTGATTAGATTGAATTGGATTCATCTATATTGAGTTCTTCTCAAATCTCATTGGTTTCATCTTCAACTATCAATTTACCATATTTTTTTTTTATCAAATTTCTTCCTAATTTTTTTTCTGAAGGAACAACATTGAAATCCTGTAGTTTAATTACGTTCATCTGCTAATATATTATTTCTTCCAATTAGACGTTATTTGTCTCTTCATGGTCGTCGGACAATACATCTTGTTTTTCAACTATTGTACCCATAATTTTGTTTAATTCTTCTGGATTTTGTTCTTTATGAAACGAATTATGTAATTCCTCGAGGTTATACTACTTATACCCCATCCTCTTCTTCTTTCTCTGCCTTTTCAGATGATTTTTCAATTGATATTTCGGTTGATTTTTCTCTTACTTTCTTTTTGGATTTTAATATCATGCATAGGAAATGAATTTTTGGTTTTTGGAAATGATGTTTATTTTGAAATGGAGTACTAACACTTAAACCAGATTTTCCACTATGTCTGATTTCGTTAATTAAAGAAAGATATATTACAAACAATTGCTTCTTAATCTCCTTGACTTCAGTCTTTATTTTTGCTAATTTGGCTTTTAGTTCTAAAACTATATCAATGATATAGTTTAATTGCGGTGCTACTATGGTGGTTCCTTTCGGTAAGTGCACAATATGTGAATAATTAGGAATAGGGCAAATAAATGGTGATTCAAGCATTAAATACAGTTTATTTAGCTTAATTAACTATTAATTAATATTAATTATCTTAATTATTTTTGGTCACATGGTTCTGATTCCAAATGAAAGAAGGCTTCAAGTAGTACTTATAAGAAGAATATCACATGCATAAAGTTGAAAATCTTGAAAGTAAGTTTCTAAGGATTAAGGTTAAAAATAAAAATTTCAAAAAGTTAGGGTACTACATATAATTTAAAAAGTTAGTATGGTCAAGTTTCGTCCTATAAATGATCACCCCAAAGTTGGATGGCCGAAAAATTGACTTGGAAGTTGTGGGTTCAAAAAATTATTCACCCTAACCTTGAGGTCCGAAATGGAATTTATTCCCAAATGAGTGTCAAAGTTTAAATACTTGGCACAATTTTAGACAGAGAGAGCAAACGGAATTAAAGCTTCTACCGTTGCACAAGTTGGTGGTTACAGTGGTGGCAGCTGCTGTCAAATATTAGCAATAGCAAAAAGACGCAGGGCAAAGATGGATAAAAGAGCCGAAAACAAGGTATCTTCGGCCCCTATAACTACAACTACTATGAGACACAAAATAAATTGGTTTTCTGACCTGTAAAACAAACAATGATAAATTAAACAAAACAAAACGATTAAACTTGCCCGTAATGAAAACACAGATTTCATATTATTCAAACAATAGGAAAAGTGATAAAAGAATGAAATAACAGGGAAAAAATTTTGATTAAATTTCCCCAAAATCAATCTTAACAAGAACGAATGGAAGAAGCAAAAAAAAACAAGAATAACTTCATGCAAAATTAATCTAAAAAAGCACAAATAAAAATCAATCCAAGCATACATTCACCAAAAAGAAGAAGCTTTCATTACAGAAAATCGTCCGCCGAATATAAAATAAAAAAATTAGGAGAGCCATTAATCTGAATTTAGACAAAGAATAATCACGGAAGCAAAAGGGGAGACTGGGTTTACAAAGTCCAAAAGTACACCATAACTTAGAAAAATCGGCCAAAGAAGAAAATCAAATCACGAAAAAACATCAATCGCAACAAACCGGCGTAATATCTTCGATCTTCTTGCAACTCTCTCATTGAATTAACTAAAGCTAAACCTAAAAAGCGAAAACGATGAGAGAGATAAAAGAAAGGAGAGAGAACACAAACACAAACATACACACACGCGCGCGCACACACACAAACACACACACACACACACACATATATATACATACGTATATATACATATACATATATATATATATATATATATATATATATATATATATAAATATACATACAT
>JACYFF010031955.1:50190348-50220586 GCA_017589665.1 Selenicereus undatus | reverse complement strand
GACGCTCTTCCGATCTGTATCTTGTTTAGCTGGACCAAATATATATATATATTTGTGTGTGTGTGTGTATCCATTGATGCTTTGCTTCAAGCAGACTCTCCATGTTCCTATAATATCATGGATTTCAACCCTGCTACCAAATATTATATTTTGTTAGGATATTTCATAATAAACAAATTTATCAATTGCGTAAAATTAGATTTTTCATTAACCATTTTATTCTTTATTTATGTTACTTCACATATGCGGGAATATTTATTATTGACTATTTTTGAGGTTAAATATCGTATAGGGTAAGGCGTGAAATTATTTTTCTAATATGAAAAAACGAGTCACTTGACGCAACTCATGAATTTTTTTATTTTGATAACTTTTTCAATAGTATTCATGCATCCAAGTTATTATATATCGTTTTTTTAGTTACAACATTATTGATGAAAATTTTAATAGGACTTAATTGCTTTTGTATGAAGTTCATGAACACTTTATTAAAGTTATCAATATATATTGACGAATTTAATGTAAATGTGCTGAATATTTTAACTTAAACATATATTTCTTCTTTTTCTAAAAAAACAATGATGAATATAAGAATTTACTAATTCATCTAAAAAATATACAAATAAAGGATCTAGTACATCAAATGCTTACAGGGTCAATTTTGTCACGAACCTATGAATTTTACAACTATGCTAATGAATTTCATAACAATATTGACGAATTTTCCGAAGAATGTCTACACTTGTCAACAATCATCATCTTTTTTCAAATATTCATCATCCTTCTTCGCATATGCATCAATTAACTCGCTAGGAACTTTCATTGGTTTTTGTTGAATAATCATCAGCATAAATTCATCGATTATTAGAAAATATTCATCAAAATAATCAGTATGTTCATCACTAAAATCAATAAATTTATAAAAATTAATAGTGTACTAAAAATAAAAAAAGTCCAAAAATAGTAAAATAAATTCATATTTATCATTTGAACTTAAAAATTCTTCAACACAAACATGGATTCATCGCTAGAAAATAAAAATTAATCAAGAAATTCACTAATTTAAGAAACACTAGTAAATCAAATTCAAACAATCAATTTCAACTAAATTAAAAATGACAATAGCATCTCATATTTGTCTAATGTCTTCCCACTTTTGATCATAACAAAAATAATGACTAAATTTTAGAAATTTATTGAAATAAACAAACATTCATCGGCAGAGTTTAAAAATTAATGATAATTCAAAAGAAGAGATAATAAGATTCAAAGATAAAATCAACCAAAAGAAGATCAAATGTTTCAGACTTTTTGGTAAATAAATTAATTATGTATTCACCAATGTCCAAAAAAAATTAATCATCAGTAAAGATTAAATATTCACCAGAATGTATGAATGTATTTTCTTACAAATGATCAATATAGTCAAATTGATTCATTCTTTGAATTCATCAATTTTTTTTTTTTGTGTGGATATTCTAGTAATGTACTTGATTTGCTATCTGTGTTTTTCTCCATATAGTTTGTCCAATCTCCATCTCTATTTGCTTCTACAAATGCTGCTATGGTTTCTTGCAATTTTAGAAGCTTTCTTTTAGTTTTTTTTTTCATTGTCTATGCTAGTACGATTGATCAGAAAGTTTTGATCTACTTGTACCTTTTCTTAGCTGAATATTTTGCTAATCCCTCAATTTTGCGTTGATAGTACTCAAAATTTATTAAAAATCTCATATTTATGCTGCTTGATTGTCATTTCTGATATCTTGAATTGTTTTGTTACATTGAATGAATCAATTTAGAGTTGATTTTCTTGAATTTGGAGAGAGTATGAAACAGAGGGGCATTTCGATCGTGCCATGAACATCACCTTTTGGAGAGAGAAACAAAGAGTGTTTCTATTTTGTGCATTAAAATGAGTTTTGTCTTTAATTTTTAGAGCTTTTATAGTATTGTCTAACTTGATGAGCTATTTTGTCTTTTTTTTAAAAAAATTTAGGTGGGACCTGAATACTAGATTATTATACTTCTTATGTCATAAATTAGCATATAACAATTCAGTCACCTAATGTTCCTCAAATCCGAAATGTAAGAAAATCAACATAAACTATTTATCTAATATATCAAAGCATCACTAGATATAGCTCATTTTCGTAATTTATTGCATGCACCCGGGTGGACATCTCATTTGTCCAACCGAGCCCACAATGTTGCATTTTTAGGTCCCAGGCAGGTACTAGGTCTCTCTCTCGCATATTTGTTCTTTTTTTAAAAAAAAACCCTCACAAGTGAACAAAATCACGGTTGACAAGTGAAGAAATCATGGTTTCGCGTTTTCCTTCATCCTGCTGCTTTGTTCCATTAATGCAACTTTTTTGCTTTGTCGATTCCTTCAGTTTTTTAGTAATTATTCAATGTCTAGCATTGATCTTAACATCGCTGTTGACGTTGAAGATTCATCAAATGCGAATTCTTCTTTAGTTTTCATTATGCTCTTGTCGATCTCTGTTTTGGTTTTCAATTTTGGAGTTTTATGTGTTTTAATTTGGGTTCTGATGACCTAATTTCAAGATTTTCGAATTGGATTACATTCTTTGTTATGATTCTGTGTGTCGAAATATGATGTAGTTGGAGGTTTGAATATGTATTTGGTTTTGCGATTAGTTGATCTGGAATGATTGTTAGAATGATTGTTTTTTGGTTTTAGTTGTATGTGTTATTTCTAATTGTTTATTCACTGTTATTATACAATGTTAACAATGTTTTTCCGTTTGATTTTTGAATATACCTCATTCTTAGTGAATTTAAGTTTGCCTAATATGAGAAACAATAATTCACCATAACTAGTTATATGCTCATTAAATATAGTAGTTAGCTCACTAAAAAAATATTTTTAGCTCACTAGGATTCAGCTTGTACTCATCAATTATATTCGGTTTCGTGCTCACTAAATATAATCACTATAATAAGTTTTGCACCTAATAGGAAAAATAATATCTCACTATAATCAGTTGTGCTCACTAAGTATAGTTGTCAGATCACTAGGAAAAGAAATATGTTGGCCCACTAAGTTGAATCTGTGCTAAGCAATTATATAGTGTAGCTTATTAAAAAAAATATGTTTGCTTTTGTAGAACATTTCTTTGCTCACTAGAAAAAGAAAATTAATGTTCATCTCACTAAAAAAATATGTTTAGCTCACTAGGATTTAGCTTATACTCATCAATAATGCAGTCTGGCTCGCCATAAAAATTATGTTTGTTTCTGCAAATGATTCTTCATTTCTGTTGTCGACATTAGATCATTCTGTTGCTGAGGTCATTGATATTGATGATTATGTTAGAGTTTTGTCTAATCCTGTTGGTGTTTCAAAAGGGAAAACATGACTTCTAAGTGCAATTGTGTTGTGCCTGATAATGGTAAGATTGTTGCTACTGTGTCTAATTGTGTTGTGGCTGATAAGGGAAAATGTGTGGCTATTAATGTTGAATGTGTTGTTAAAGGGAAGTACGCTAATGAATAAAAAATGATTGGTAAAATGGTCACCTCTTTAGATGTAACAATTAAGGTGTACAATGAGTATGCTTTTCATAAGGGGTTTTCTATAAGATGTGCTAAGTTGAGGAGGAAAGCGGGTTCACAGGAGGTGCGTTTGAGGGAGTTTTGTTGCAGCAAACAAGGTTTTAAAAGGTGTCACAGAAAAAAAGATTAAGACATTTGCTAAACAGAGCAGTAGGTACAATTGTAAATTTACGTTGAAGCTAAAGGTGAATGACTTTGTAAGAAGCATGACATGATTCATAATTTCATGAATTGCTTTTGGAAGATGAGGTTCATAAGTTGAGGTCACACAAAAAAAGTTGAGAAATCTCATGTTGATTTTTTCCAAAAGATGAGAAGAAATGGTATGAAAGTTTCTCACGTGTATTGACTTCTAAGGAATGAGGTTAGGAGGTCCCCATTACTCGGAGTTTGTGAAAGGGATGCCTACAATAGTGTTGGAAATGAAGTCAAAAGGACTTTAGATAGGGGTGATGCAAATCATTTGATGTGTATTTTAGAAAATAGGTGTGTCAATGAGCAAAATGTTTTCCATAAGTTTAAATTGGATGAAGATGATTGTTTGACGAGCTTCTTTTGGAGATATTCGCAAATGAAATATGACTATTTATTGTTTGGTCTTCTCCTTGTATTTGACACGACATATAGGACTAGCCGTTATAAGATAATATACGCACCTTTTGTTTGTATGAATCATCATGTGAAGAATGTTATGGTCAAATGCTTTTGATGAATGAGAAGGTTGAGAGCTTTGTTTGATTGTTTGGAACATTCTTCGAAGCTATGGATAATGTATAGCAAAAAACTATGATGACGGATCAAGCATTTTTTATAGCAAATGCTATTGAAAAGATCTTCCTTTTGGCAAAACATAGGTTGTGTACTTGGCACATCTTGGAGAATTCAAAAAAGAATATTGATCATATTAGGGTTTTGGGTGGATTTGTAGATAAGTTTGACCATGTTTTGATGAGATGTGATATAGAAACAGAGTTTATTTTTTGTTGGCACATGTGAGACCCTTCTATTCTTGTTTTTATTATCTGCTCACCAAGGTCACATGTATTTACTCACTAACTTATTACTTTCTTCTCACTATTTTTACTGTGTTAAGCTAGCTGAAGAGTATAAGTGTGCTGAAAATGCTTGGTTGGTTAGATTGTATTGGTCAAAAAAAAAATGGTGTCTAACTTTTTGCAAGGATGTTTTTTCTGGTGGCATGTTATCATCACAGAGAAGTGAGTCTACAAATGCTTCTTTGTCAAAAAGAGTCAATGTCACTTGTGGTTTGTTTGACTTTTACAATATATTATGTGATGTTGTGACTGAGTGGAGGATTAAGGAGAAGGATGAGAATGTGAAAAATAAGGATGGGTTCCCCGAGATGTATTTTCCATATGTTAGCATTTTGTAGCATGCTTCGAAAATTTATACGAACAACTTGTATAAAGTTTTTGCTAATGAATACATTAAAGGGAAAGGGTGTTATCAAGATCTTCTTTGCTTAACTGCTCCTTATGATACAGAGCATACATATGTTGTCTATGAGAATCGCTTTTCGAAGAAGTTTGAGTTTGTGGTTAGGTTTAATGTTCCATATCAAAACATTATTTGCAATTGCAAAAAGTACACTGAAGAGTGGTATTCTTTGTTGCCACTATTTTCAATGTTCATTGTGTGCCTAAAGTCTTTGATCAATATATTTTGAAATGATAAACTAGGCTAGCTACAACCCCTGGGTTGTAGAAGAAGCGTCAAGTATTAATGTTATTAGTGTTCCTGGTTCCATATGGAGAGTTCAGATGGATAGACAGTTTGAGTCATTGCCTCTTGCAAGTAAAGCTAATGCCCAAGCAAGAAAGCTATGTGAAGAAGCTTTTACTAAGTTAGAGGCTGATGTTGGTGTTGTTGTGGGTTTAGTTTAAGTTTGTGATGCAAAAAATTATCAACAAGCTAGTGTTGGTAATCAAATCATTGATAACCCTAAGGGTTCTAGAAAGAAAGGTAAAGAAATGTAAGGAGGAAGAGTACGTTGTAGAAGATGTTAAACATTGTAAGATCAAGGAAGATAAGGTTTTGTTTAAGGAATGGAGGAGATGTATCACAACTTGAGGTTAAATTCTATTCACAATCTCAGTGAATAAGTTATATTTCTCATAACAATATGTTTTGCAGTTTACTGAAATTGCTGATAGGCTCACTAGAAATACATTGTGTTTTAGTTGACCAAAAGTGTTCATACGCTCACTAAAATGGTGCATTGGCTCACTACATTTTTTAGTGCTCATAATGTTAGTCAAACAGGTTCCACTCACTAGATTCGTATGTTGGCTCACTAAACATATGTATATGCTCACTAAAAATATGTTTTTCATGTGATGGTTTAGGGTATTCCTGTAGGTTGATCTAATCCGGAAGGTGCATCTAATTCGGCAGTAGATTTTAATGAAATGTTTTAGAGTTTTTGGTTTGATTTTTGATGAAAGGTTGAGCAACCAAATGGGGGCAGCATTCTTACCAATCAGATGAATCCTCCTTTTGAAGCTCCTAGCATTCAAGGGTAATTTTTTTCTTTGCCATTTTTGCTGCTCCTGCAAGGGATGTGCTTTTGTTTGAGTTGGTTTTTATATTCTAATAAAAATATAAATAAATACGCTAATTTATTGTGTTTCATAGGTTAGCTGTGAATCAAGTATGAAATTTTGGTATGATCATAGTGTTTTGGCTTTCTATGTTTTTATGGTTTTCTTTCCTACTCCCTAAAAATTATATTTTGCTCACTATAAGTCATGTGTGTTATGTAGGGTTGAAGAGATTGCATTGGCTTCTAGCATTAATGAAGATTTTGCATATAGCACATACAATAGTTTTTTTTTTTAACTCAACTGTAAATTTGCGTTTGATTAATAAATTGTGAACCTTTATTTTTATTCATTATGATTTCTTTTCTTTTTTTTTGTTATGTGATGAGATTTATTTATTTCTTTAAATTTAGTAAATCATGTTGAATATTTTTTAAGCTTATAATATGGTGCTCACTGCTAAAGTGTCATAGCTCACTAGTTTTGTCCTTTAGCTCACTAGAATTTACAAAACTTTTTTTTTGGGTGATTTAACACTATAATAGAATAGTATTCTTTGATAAAGAGATTGTGGACACTTCAATATATGAATCACTTTGGTAATAATAGTTGTAAGTTTATATTATATTAGTGTCTAGATTAGTTTGTGTTGTTGCTCACTGTAGAATCCGTGGAGCTCACTGGTTTTCCCTGCTAGCTCACTAGTTGTTACAATTTATTTTTTTCCTTTGAACCATAGTAAAAGATATGAAATATTTAATATTGGTGATTGAATATTAAATGCTAAATAATAGTACTTCACCATCATTAAGGTTAAGCATAGTGAAAGATATAACATATTCAATATTAGTGTTCATATGATAGTATTGCGTACATTAGTTCCAAAAATTAGCCTAACTAAAGCAATGTTAGTGTTCAAGAACTTGATCATATCTCAAGTTTCATTAATTATGCTTTCAGCACTGGATTTTGGCTTGAATTTGTATTTATTTTTGCCTGTTGTTTATCATAGAACTCCTTTGCGAGCCATTTCACTCTATTCCTATATGTGCTCTTCATTGTTGATGATCTTATAGTAGTACCATACTCTCACTACATCAAGCAAATTCTTATCCTATAAAAAAAAGTTGTAAAGTTATTATGGATTTATTTGTTGCTCTTTAATTAATAAGTTTTATACTTGTTTCAAGACATTTTTGAAGACTTACTTCATTCTTCTTGAAACCACAGTCCCATTCATCTATTTGGCCAAAGTATGGCTCCATGTGCCTCATACAAAATATCCCACAGTGTGTGATATTATTTGTTGTTCTCCACGGCATTCTCATTCTTATTGCTTTCATTTTCTTGACAGCTTCATGTTTTGGATGAGAGAAACAAGGCTCAGATGGTTTGACCATGTGAAGAGAAGGAGTGTGGATGCTTCAGCGAGGAGATGTGAGAGGATTTGTAATCCCGGAGGTAAAAGAGGGAAGGGACGACTGAAGAAGAGTTTGGACGAGGTGATTAGAGAGGACTTGAAGGCCGTAGGGTTGACGAAGGACATGACTCAGGATAGTAAACTATGGCGGGATAGGATTAAGACCTTTTATTATAGAGAGTTAGCCTCGTAGGTGCCCTTGGTTGCAATGAGGTAGGTTTGGTTGTGGTTGTTCGTATGTTGTGTTTGTATGCAGGTAGTACAAGCAACTAGGAAGAAACATTGTTGGCATACCTTGCTGTGTTAAGGTATAGTACATTCCCCTGATATGTTGTACTTATATTACACAGTTACTGATACCTGATTTACTAGTATTTCTTAGGCAATTCCCTGCTGCTTTTCCTTAGTTTTGCTCTATAAAATGTTTTCACAAAAGCATTTCTCTATAAAATGTTTTATAAAATCCTATTTTGTGGATCTTTTGGAATCAACCTCTCTATAGGCGAGGCTACCGGTTGAGGTAAGGTTGCCTACATCTGGATCTCCCCAGACCCCACGAAAGCGGGACCCACACTGGGACGTGTTGTAATAGTTGTTGTTGTTGTTCATATTTTGGACGGCAACACTATCCTGAAGAAATCTTCCAAAAGCTTTTGTCTGTGTACAAGCAACATTTGTTATAGTTTGTCAGTATATTGCAACACAAATTTGTGTATTAGCTCATTAAGCAACATGATTGATAAGAAGAGAACAGTTTGTCCAGCATTCATTTTCAACTCACTAAATATGTTTGTCAGCTCACTAAATATGTATGCTAGCTCACTAAGCAACAGTTGCCCAGCATTCATTTTTAGCTCATTAAATATGTTTATCAGCTCACTAAATATGTGTGTTAGTTCACTAAATATTTTCTTCAGCTCACTGGAAGACATGTATAGCTCACTAAAAGAGACAGCAGATAAAAACAAAACATTGGTTTAGTAAATAAGTTGAACTTATTAACTACTTGTCCAATAAATAAGTTTGTTATGTTTTCACCTCATTGGAATACATATACACCTTCATAAGATACAAGGTTCATATAAACAGTAGTAACTTCCCAAATGACTAATAATGTTCTTAGCTCACAAGTAATGTTCCTCAGCTCGCTAACAATGTTCCTCAGCTCACTAGAATAGAAGTATTAGTCACTAAGAGACATTAGTGACATAAATAGCAGTAGATGCCCTCAAATACTTTCAACTCACTAAAGTATAGTTTCAGCTCACTTATAGCTATGTGCCTTAGCAAATGCAATTATTGATTTTTTTAAAATTAAATGAATGAGTAAACACTTGAACATACCACTAATACATGTGTTTCACCATATGTGCTTTTGTATGAAGTTGTTAGGTGTATGTTGTCCATTATGTCAAACCTTTCTTCCTCTAAATCAAAGTAGAAGACGAAGAAGTGCTTCTTGTGGCATACCGAGAAGAACACCTGTAAATTGGAAGATGAATAATATCATATAATGTGGTAGTCTAATACACAACTAAATGTATTATATTAGTACCTACCAATTGCAACTGTTTGCCCATTATCCATTTACCACATCTGTGAAATTCTGTCTTCGGTGTTGTTTCAAAATCAATAAACCACACCTCTTCTGACTTTGCTACATTTATCATGGGGTCAAAGTTGACTGCATTTTTGCATTAGTATTAGTAGATGTTTAAGTATTTGAATATGTAAACTGAAATTAGAATATAATTACCATTCCTGGAGAGCCTTCATTTTTTATTTTTTATTTTTGGTCTCAAAGTTGTTGAGGATAGCAGCCCTAACATTAATTACATGTGCATCAATGTATTCCCTTGGATGCATGGTTGACAAGTAATACAGATTTGCAACATGTGTTTCAATGTTAAACAATTCTTCACTGGTATAATATCAAAAGAAAAAAGTGTAAGTTTATATTCAGTGTTACTTAAGCTTTTGTAAGTGTTTTTTTGTTTTTAGTTTTTTAAATCTAGGAGTTTTGTGCTTACCTAGATTCAATGTCCTTTGATTGATGAAAGACATAACCAATGACCATCTTCTCCTGGCTTGACAATTCCCCTATAAGCTTTGTGATTCTTTCCATAAAAGGAGAGCAATAAGGTTTTGTCATGGGTCCTTTGCATCTCTTTGATTGATGTCTTGTCTTCTTGTTATGCTCTTCTTCTGCAAAACATTATATCACAGTTGATCATAACATAGCTCACTAAATAAAAATTATGGCTCACTGCTCACTAAAAATGTGATATGCTCACCAAAATATATGTTTTGCTCACTAAAAATAACGTTATGCTCACTAACAATAATGTTTTGTTCACTAAAATTTATGTTCTGCTCACTAAAAATAATGTTCTACTCATTAACAATAATGTTCTGCTCACTAAAAATGCATACAAGCTCACTCAAATAGGATCATGTTCACTACCAACAAAGTCCTCTTTGCTTGTTGCCACAGCCATCTAAACGTGATGTATGCTCACTAAATGTGTCATTCTAGCTCACTATAACATGTAATTGTCAACTATCAACAACTTGCCCATAACTGCTAAAAATTATGTTCTGCTCACTAAAAATAACATTCTGCTTACTAAAAATATAGGATTTGTTCAATTTTCCAAAATTCTTTCCATGATTATGTGTTGTTATCTTTTTGTTATCTACTTTTTCAGGAGATTTTTGCTTTGTTTGCTCACTCTGTGTTCTTTATGTCCTTCTCTTTCAATCGTTTCTTCCCTAATTGATGATTTTGTTGGGGCTATCCTATCCTTGTCCATTGCTCTGACCGTGTCTCTGGCATGGGTGGTGGTGTCTCACATGTTTCTGGTGGTGGTTGTGTTTCAAGGGCTTGTGGTGGTAGTGGGGGCTTTTATGTCTCAACAGTTGATGGGGGGTGGTGGTGGTGTCTCAAGTGTTTGTATGGGTGGGGAGGGTGGTGATGTATGAAGTGTTGCTAGGGTTGCAGGTGTTGGAGGAGCTGGGCTTTGACTTTTATCAATCAACTTGAAACTTGGCATGTCATTATCTCTTTTTCTGGAACTAGGACTTTTCCTTCTTAGACTTTTGCCTTTTGGGTTGCTGGTCATTTGTTCCTGCTTTACAAAAGCATTCTCTAATTCAGTTATTACCTCCAGTACAGCAGCTCTATTCCACCATTCATCATCCTAAATAAATGGTGGTATCTCAAGACTTTCCCCTAATTTTTATTTTTATTTTGTCCTATTGGTGGTGATTTTGAGATTTGAGCTTCAGAATATGAAGAGAACACGTGTATGGCTACATCTCTTATTTTCTTGAGTGCTTCATTGTTATGGTACCTTTTTGATAAACATTCCATAAAGGTTTTGTATCTCTTGAATGCACTCGCTAAAGCCTTTGTGACTTCATCCATTTCTTTCATACCTTTCTACATGTTAACATTTATTAAATATTGTAAGATGTTATATACACATTTATTTAATTTAATTTTCTTCTTTTTAATTGATATAATTGAATTAAATGCTACTTCTAACTTTGATGTTTCATCATTTTGTGAACATGTCCTTGGTTGTTCATCCTTTTCTGGCTGAATTTTTCTGGCTTGTGCAGTATGCTTTTCTTTGTTTATTTGTATTGGAGGCTCCACTCTGCCTTTTTCAAAACCCTTTTGTCACTTCTTTACTACCAACTCGATTAGCTTTTCTCTCTTGTTTCACCCTTTCCTTCAGCTTTTCTATAGTCCAGCCCTTGATTGTTGGGAATTTTCTCTCAGTAGTCTTCTTTATGAGGAGAACTCTTTCAAGATATCGCATCTACAGTGGACATGTTTATTCTAATCAATTTAGTATTTGTTGTTTAAACTATCAACAAGTTCTCCATAGCTCATTAAAAAATTATCTCTGCTCACTACAATATATGTTATGCTCACCCAAAAAGTATACTAGCGCACTAACACAAAGTAATATTCTCTAACAACAATTCCTATTTGCTTGTTGGTATACATATGTAAAAGTGATGTGCGCTTACTGAAATGGTCATTCTAGCTCACTGCAGCAGAAAATTGTCAACTATGAATAAGTTCTCCATACCTCACTAAAAATGATGCTCTGCTCACTAAAATATTTGTTCTGCTCACTAAAAAGCCAGATTAGTTTAGTAACACAAAGTAACGTTCTCTAACAACAATTCCTATTTGCTTGTTGGTATAGGTATCTAAATGTGATGTGCACTCACTAAAATGGTCATTCTAGCTCACTATAATAGACAATTAGCTCACTAAAAATGATGTTCTGCTCACTAAAAATGTAGACCAGCTTAGTAACACAAAGTAATGTTCTCTAACAACAATTTCTATTCACTTGTTAATATAGCTATGTAAAAGTGATATGCACTCACTAAAATTGTCATTCTAGCTCACTGTAACAGACAATTATCAACTATGAACAAGTGCTCCACAGCACATAAAAAAAGTTCTGCTCATGAAAAACAAGTTTTGTATGGTATACCGATAAAAAAGAAGGAATCTTACCATCAAGAATAGAATAGGGTCATCAAAGTTTGAAGCTCTCTTTTTTATTAATTCACAAAGTCTATCAATGGTGTATTGGCACCAATCAATTGTTGCTATATCGTCAACATTTGCAACATTCTTTGCAAAATGGGGTGCACAATGTATATTCTTTGATCCATTGAAGAAACATGATATGACGTACAAAGCAAAGTTTCTTTCGAAACTTCCCCCTACATCAGCCTGGTTCAATATGTACTGTGGCATTTGGCTGAACTTTGGTGTCCCATCTTAAGGATTCCATTCCTTCCTCCATGCTAAAAGGACTTCATTGTATTTGAGGTCTTTTGGCTTCTTCCCATAAAACTATTCAACCTTCCTTCCACCAAGTGGGAGTGCCAAGGTGAGATGCGCATCCATTGGTGTTATCTCTATCTCTTCTCAGTAGCTATGTATAGTGTCACTGAGTAGGGGTCAAAATTATCCATAAGCCATTTACATAGATCCCCTGGTAATTCAGTTACTTGTAACTCTAAGAATCCTCCAAAACCCACATCTCATATTGCTTGTTTCTGTGCCTCATTGAACTTGTCTGTCATTACAATAAACCCTGCTGGTGACATTCTGGTATGGAAAATCTTCTTATGTTTTGTGTCTGTCTCTAAAGGTTTTTGCATAGGCTTGGGATCTTGAAAACCAATGCTAGTATTTCCTTGTTGTTTTGGGGATTTCTTTTAATGATCACGTTGCACAACTGAAAGTTATCCACGCTTTGCAGGACTTGGACTTTTTTGGACACTCCTTCTCTCTTTTTCTGCTTTAGATCTAGCACACTTTTTTGATCTCAGTTAGAGTTACTTTGAGCTAGGTTTTAATGCTTGTTTTATTTTCTTCATTCTTTTCACCAACACTTCATCTTCAGACTCAGTTTCATCTTCATGCCCATGTGGAGGCATTTCATAAACAGTGTCCTCTACTATGTCATCTATTTCTTCTGAATTTTGTCAATGAATGTCTATTATTGTTTTCTCTGAGCTTTCTTCGGGAGTGTTTTTTGGTACTCTTGGGGATCCTCTAGTCTGCATTCTTCTTATCCCCTATTGTGCTTTTCTTTTCCTAAGCTTCTCTTGCACAATGTTTAGATTTGTTTCCTCATTCTTCTTTGCCTCCTTTTTTGTTTTTATCTGCGCCACTTTCTGCTTTTTTCCTACTATGCGAGTTTTTTTATTGAGGTGGTTCTGCTGCTTTTAGCCATGTATGTTCTGCCTTTTCTAGTTCAATGACTCTTGATTCTTCCATAGCATGCACATTTTGTTTTCCAAGCTTAGTTGTTGGTGGTGCTTGCATTTGTTCATCTTCTGAACTTAATGGACTGTTACAAATGTTCCTATTCTTTTGTGCTTCTTGTTTCACCCATCTCTTCTTCACAATAGTACTTGATGATCCCTTTAGAGCTTTTTTCTTTTGGCGTGGACACTGTTTCCTACTCTTTTTTAATTGGAGGTTTGGTTACCATTGCTCGTGTAGCAGGATTGTTCTGAAACTATAGAGTCTGTTCTTTATTTGTATGAGTGTAATGTGGAGCTATCTTGCTTGCTTCTTTTGTAACTATACATGGTACTTTATATAAGTAAACAAGATGAATTTTTTAATACTACTTACTAAAGTAATAAGAAAATGCATAACTCACTAAATGTGCAACATTTATTCTAATGTAGAGCTCTCAATACATGGTTATAGTTCAGTATACTTTCTGCTCACTAAAATAAATTGTCTACTCATTAAAAATGTAGTTAAGCTCACTAAATATAAATTCATAAATATAATTTACCTACTGACTAACATATGAGATGAACTCGCTAATAATATGAAATAGTATACCAAAAGAAATTGAAATGCTTAACTGCACATGGTGCATTATAACAATAAATAAGATGAATTGCCGATACTGCTTACTAGATATGTCTCATAGCTCACCAAACCATAACGTATATCTCACTAATTGGCAATAGTTAATCTAATGTGGAGCTGTTTAAAAAGGTTTATAGTTTCCCTACAATTTCTGCTCACTTAAGGTAACCTTCTGCTCACTACATGTAAACCTATATAATTTAGACATACCTTGTCCAGCACTAGTAGTAATATCCTCTTTCACTCCTTCATTTGTATCAGTTGTCTTATTTGCATCCTTCTCCATTTCTGTTGGAGATGTTTTCTTTGGCTTCAATTAAAAAGAAAAATATGAATTCAGTACAGTGAAAGTACTATATTGTGTGTGTTTAGATATATTTGAAATGTTACCTGAAGTTCACTACATCGGAAGAAATGTCTCTGACAACTTCCATAATAATTTCTTGAGGGTTCGTGCTTGAACCTTTTGTCTTTGATCTATCGATAGTATTACATGTAATGTTAATATTACATTACATGTCATAGCTCACTAGAATATAAGGAATAACTCACTAAATTCAAGTCATAGCTCACTAAAATATAAGGTACAACTCACTAAAATATAAGGTATGACTCACTAAAGCATGTTCGTTGAGGAAATTTATGCTGATGTTTAGTATTGTCATTGTGATAGCAGCAAGGCATTTTCCTAATTTAGTGCTCACTGTTTGATGGCTCACTAAAATAGCACATATAGCTGACTAACATGCATATGTTGTGGATAATGACTCTTTCTGTTTTTTTTTTTTTTGGGTTTTCCAAAGAAATATAGGTAAAAGTGTTTTGCATGATATTAAACAACAGTAAATTAAGTGTTTTATTGTGAATGTGTTGTCAGAAAAATTAAATTCTGATTTATGGCTCACTAAATATGCACTCTGGCTCACTAATATTAGTTTTAAGGTTTTTGGAATACTTTTGTTGAGTAGATTTTCCTTCATTACTTGCATATCTATTCTTTGATGCTTCTGCATGGTGAGTTTCTATCTGCAAACATTGTAAAAGTGCGATTATAATAGCGCGATTTTCTTGAACCCTAGAATCTTATTTCGTTCAAGCGGATTCAGTGTTTTTGTTCGAACATGCGAATTAATTACGTTTTTTTGGTAAATCTGACATCGAAATACTTCCTTCAAGCTTCAGGAACAATTTGTAGAAGATTATTAGCTAGAATCCATGAAAAATCGTTGCAGAATTTTAGCAAATTGAGCACGAATTTGAGCAATTTTTGCAGAGAGTGAGGGCAGTTTGTGAATTGTTTCCTTTTCGTTTGAATTGACGGTTTTCTAAGCAGTTTTTACTTTTATTTTTGTTTTAATTCGGTTTCTGACCTGGCGCGTGCCATGTGTAATAATAGTGAGATCGGTTGTACATTTGAAAATATACAATTGGGTGGGCCATGCAGCAACTAGACCTTGCAAATGAGTAATTCGGCTTGGGTACAGGTCGGTTTAAGTTTGGATTGGTCCATGTTTTGGGTTAAGTGACATTTTTGATCGGTTCAATTTTGGTTGGGTGAACTTCGGTTCAGGTCGACTTCAGTTCAACTGATTTTTGGTCTAATACGCTTGTCATGTAAAAATAAGCAACTTTGTAAAAAATTTTGAATTGAGTATGGTTCGGTCCGTGTTAACTCGGATTTCGAGTCCACTTCCAGTAAGCGTATTTTAGATGTTAAGTCTGATATGGAAACGGATTGTTTGATTTGGACTTTAGATTTCAATTAGGTCTGCTTTGTCAGATCTCGTAGCAACTGCCCGTTTTCTTCCTTTTTGGTTTTGAGGCCATGCGACCTCATTTCCTTTAACGATGGGTCAATTCTCCAGAAACAACAGGGGTGTTCCGTTTTGGTTCAAAATTTTCGAATGCGAACAAGCGGAAAGGCTTTTAGGCCTGTACGTGCACTAATTAGCTCACTACAGCATGGTGTTCCCCCCCCCCCCCCCCTCTTTAATTTTCAATGGAGCTGCTCTTGTGTTCTTAATTACAATCCAGATTTTGTCCACAGAAAATCCCCATCCTCTCCCTACACCCAACCCCTTGATGCAGCATGTCCATAGGGGCAAATCCGTCTTTCAACTGCCATGCCTCCTACCACTAGCATCTGGTGTGCAGAGTACAAATCTGATATCTCAGCTTTTGTGTCCGACGACACGGGGTAGCCACACGCAGTTCATCCCTTCATTATCTCCTCCAGCCCATTCTTTCGTCCTATCTGTCCGATCACCCCCACCCCAATCCCACGGCCTCAATTCAATCTGATTTTTGCGGTGTCACTGCCAGCTATAGTTATCGCGTAACTTGTACCCAGCCAAAAGCCACAATCAGATAAAAAAGGAAAGAGCTTTTCTTTTTTCTTGAATAGTAAAACAAAAAGAATTCTCTGCTGAGTACTGCTACTATTTCCTGACCCTCTCCCTTCTCGCCACGTGTACCGCTCCCTGTAACCTCGAAATGCCGGTATCTCTGTTTCTCTCTCGAAGCGTCCCTTTTTGTTTCATCGCCCTTCTCATTTGCCCCCACCGCTCTCGCCTCTCTCTCTCAAGAGACGAATTGAAGAGATGGAAACAGAGAGCTCAAGCTTTAACAATGGCGGCTCCGAAATTTCTTTCTTATCTCTATTAATGGCGGACGACACTATCACCGAAACCCAAAACAAGCTTCTTCTTCGAGACAACCTTCCTCCATTGCCCCCTTCATTATCTTTCGACACCTCCCGGACTCACTTTCTCTCTCCTGATTGTAACAACACCCTCCTCTTCCAAACCCCAGATTACTTCCCAGCCTTCAATCCTCCCAGCTTTCATGGCGATTACGGCCTGAAAAACCTCAAGATAGAGCAGCCATTAGCTTACAGTAATCAAATTCAAGACAACCTCTACTGCACTTTCTCTTGTCCGGCTCCTGCGCTGGATTTTCCGGCGAGCACCTTGCCGGAGCTTCTGTCTCTGGAGACCCATACTCAACAAGCCAACGAGCAGGCGATTGCGAGGAAGAAGCAGCGGAATTCGCGGCAGAAGATGAGCGAGAAGATCAACAGTCTGGGGAAGCTCCTCCCGGGGAGCCATCCAAGGCGGCTGAGCGCGGTGGAGGTGCTGGAGGAGACCCACAAGTACATCACCTTCCTTCAGGCCCAGGTCGCGGCACTACGAACCATGCCCACCGAGTCCAGCCTTGTCGTCGCTGGAAAAGGGACGGTGGCGAAGGGAGGGCTGGGGCGGCTGAGTAGGCAACAGCTCCTGCAGGTGGCGGTCAACTCGCCGGCGGCTCAGTCGCTCATGGCGGAGAAAGGGTGGTGCATTGTCTCCGCTGAGCAGGTAGCGTTAATGAAGAAGGTTGAGGCCAGGAAGAAGCTCATTCAACACCTCTTGAATCATATCCCTCTCTGAAACTTAATCGAGCATCATCTGCGAATATTATAACAGTACAAATATCACAGGGGAAATTAAATCTAACATGTTTTATTTCTACGTGAGGGTAGAATTAATTAATTAAAGTTGGATCACGTTTAGCGATGTCTGGGTTCGCCTGTTCATTTTGGTTTAAAACTTCATGATTTTTTGATCGGCTAGTCACGTACGTACGTATATCATGATAGCTCTTTTGAGATGATAGTGAAGCGTGAATTTAGTCTTTGTGTCTAAGACGGTGAGTTAGTTAATTTCATGTTTTCGAGCAATAATGATCTTATTTGGTAAATGATTATTAGTTGTTAATTATTTGTATTAGTTGTTAACTGTTAACTATTTGCATTAGCTCTTTATAAAACGAGTGTTTGATAAAATTAGTTGCTTTTTAAAAAAAATCTTTTTTTTGGTGGGAATGAGGGACTATGCCCCTAAGTTTTATTAATAACACAAATAGCGTAGCCAAGCAACACCACAAGTGTCATTGACTAATGTTGTAAAAATCTGCAAGTATACGGTTTATCATTGTAGGAATTACGGATGCCGTCCTCAGGACAATTGTGAAATTAGATTGCCAAAAATTTTCTAATCTAAATTAAAACTAGAAGCATTCCAATCTAATTACCAAAAAAATTGGATTGCTAAAATTTCTAAATCAAAATACTAAATTAGAGTACCAAAAATAGATGCAAAATCACTAAATTAGAGCACAAAAAACAGAGACAAAATCAGAACGAGGAACCAACTCCAAATAAATGCAACCTACTAACACTTCACCGCAATTAACCAACCAAAGCTTTCCATGATTCTCCGTTGCCGCAGAGTAGAACGAAGCAACTTGAAACTGAAAATTCTGAATTACAATTTTGATTTCCAACCAAGTAAACAAACTCAAATTCAAGTTACACCAATTATGAACTGAAAACCAAAACTTAAAACTCAAAATTGTGAGAATTGAATGAAAAAAAATATGAATCGAAAACTACTCCTCTTCTCTACTGCCCCCATTGCTTTGCTTTTTGAGTTCTTTTGATGGCTGCTCAGAATGCCTTTTCAGCCCCCCTTGGAATGCTTGAAATCGTCCCATTGATGATGGTGAGTAATGATGGAATGAATGAGGAAAGAGAGGGCTTCGATTTTGGGTGTGAGGGAGGCGAAGGGTCGCGGGGAAGATGAAGAAGCACGGCCAAATGAACGGGGTAGATCTCAGTGTTATGGGCAGCGAGAGATGAAGACGAGAAGATGAGGAGCCCGGGAATGGGGACGACGACAGGCTGCCCTGTTCTGCTCTGTTCATCTCTTCTTATTTCGAATTTGCTGGACTAGTGAGGAATGAAGAAGAAGACGAATGCCAGCGGTCAAGTGAGGCAAGCATGACAGACCAAATGAAGAAGAGAGCTGGACTGGGCGCTGGCTAGGGTTGAATTCCCGTTTGGGCCGGCCCACATGAAAGAAAGGAAAAAAAAAACAGAAAAGCCACAGACTTGGGTTCAAGGAGATAGGCGCACCTGGGCCGGCCCAACAGGGGAAGGGAAGGCGGGGGAGAGAGAATGGGGGAAGGAAAAAAAATGGGTTGGGCCATGCTACTTGGGCTGCGAATTGGGCTTGAGATTTGTCATCTCTTCCACTTTTTCTTGCTCGATCCAACCCATGAGCTAGTTGTTTAGTTTTTCCAAAATTTTCAATTCCTATAAAATAAACAAAATGACATTAAAATTCTAGTTTTACAATTTATTTCGAGCAATTATTAGATCATAAAAGGGTATAAAATATCACAATTTTAGGTTGAACAAATACCCCCACACCGAAGTTTTGCTCATCCTCGAGAAAAATAAAAAAAATAAACATCCTAGAAAAAAGGAAATAAAACCCTAACTCTCTTTTGTATGAATCACGGTTGCACTTAGTATGTGCAACAAGCCCTCTAAACCCCTAGGTTACCCCTAGTGGACGAGTAAGATCTCGTGAGAGTTTGCGGAAGATATACCCACAAAATCAGTAACCAAAAAGAAAGTCAAAAATCTTTTTATTTTTTCACAAAAATTAATATGTACAACACCGGGGAAAAATATATACACATTCTAACCAACTACATCACTCAAGCAAGCAAATGTCACGGATAAAAAAGTCTCACATCGGAAAAAGTGTGGGAGGGTCCTAGGTTTATAAACGGTGACACTGCACACCCCATCAGACCGGCCTTTTGTGGAGAGGGTAATGGCCCCGTGACAAGTAGTATCAGAGCCAACCCAGACCCGACTCCGATGTCCCGCCAAGCGCTCCAACGGGCGGGGTAGGCAGGGGCCCCCATCTGTGACGAGGGCGTCACAGGATTGGGTGGAGGAGAGTGTCACGGATAAAAAAGTCCCACATCGAAAAAAGTGTAGGAGGGTCCTGGGCTTATAAACGGTGGCGTTGCACACCCTATCAGACCGGCCTTTTGGGGAGATGGTAATGGCCCTGTGACACAAAGCACTAGATCACATATAAACAAAATGTACACATCAAGTAACCTTAATTCTATTAATGACATCTATACACAATCTTTCATGCCACTTAGAAATTATGTATAAGCATGACTAGTAGAACCTCACTTTAGGGAAAATATAGAACACTCCCACTCATGTGTTTAAAATATAACATGGATCACTTAAATCTCTTCTAATCATGCAAACTACCATAGGCTTGATAAGATTTTCAATTCTCCACCACTAAAATGCAAAATGCAAAACAATAATCAAGAGGACTTTAAGAGGGTTGTAATGGGGCTATGGTTTAGGGCAGGAGAGAGACAATCTATTTGGGAAAATGAGGAGTTAAAAGCCTAGGCTAATGAGCAACCAATGCTTACATCAATAACTATAATGAGCACTCACTCTCTTAAACACATATTAAGAACACACCCCTTAGAAATTATGAAGTGGCCATTGGAAATAAGTATACATAGATACATCCATGCCAAACATTCTTATTCACAACTCTTGAATTTTTTTATTTTTTAAATTTTTTCAACTTTTTTCTTTTTTTTTTCAATGGAAACTTTTTCATTTGAACTTTTTCCATTTTTTTTCATTTTTGTAGCTTTTTTCTTTTTTTTCTCTTTTTTTTCATGAAGGAAATGAATGAATGGCATGTACAAGAGCAAAATAACTCAATTTCCAATTATCACCATGAAACAACAACCACCATTTACTTAAATTACCCACAAGCTATCCACCAAATGATGAAGTGTTGCTCCACTAGCCTTGGCTTAGAGGTAGGGAGATGTATTTAGGCCATGGCTAAAATGAAGGGTTCATAACAAAAACGATAAGGCTCAAAGGGGTTAACGAAGGGTGGAGCAGTCAAATTCGGGTGGCAATTTGGCTATGTAGCTTGCAAAAACAAATGAATACATCTATCATATTATCATAATACACATGCTAAATGTGATTTCAAATAGAATCAAAGCAAGTTCTAGAGATGTAATCATGAAAGAGACACACATGAAAGAAAAATGTGAGACTAAAAATGATGAATTAGTCTTTAAGGCTCTAAATCTCACGGGTTAATCTACCAAAGTCAAGCTTGTTTAGAAAGAATGTCGGGGTTAGGATTGTATATAAACATCATTCTTTAGGACTAAGTTCTATCAATGCACACTACATATACATACAACCTAACACTACGCGTACAAGAAAATATAGCCAACCAAAAATAGCACATACATTCCCCAAAAACAAGAAACAAAAATCTTTTTTAGATTTTCAAAAATTTTGCAATTTTTTTTCATTCATTTTTGGCTTTTTGATTGATTTTTTTAAATTTTTTCAAAGTTTTCCCACTCCCACACCTAAATCTCACAATGTCCTCATTGGGAGTAGAAAGAAACATGAAACATGAAATAAAATCTAAAAAGAAAACAAATAAAAACAAGACTCAAAAACAAAAAGGACATGACTAAAAAAAAAATATACAGCATATATATAAAAAAAGAGAAAAAGAAAAGCAACCAACTATGCAAAAAGGAAAGAAAAAGAAAAAGGAGAAAAAGAGAGAAGAAGAGAAGAAAATTCTCAGCAAACCAAGTTGGGTGCTAAGTACACCTGAGCTATCTCAACACAATCATCGATCATGACTCGGCTCATGGAGTATCAGACACTCCACATCAAACGGAACGTTGCTATTCAAATCAAAACCCATTAGAGCGCGGAGTAGCTTATCAAATAGGCACAAACAACTCTTAATAAAATTAGGACAACAAAAATTAAAGAGTTGGCGCCAAAAATAGTACATCAAGTAAGGGCCCGCTTCAACTTGTCAAATAGTTGTGCCTAATTAGGTATCAGATAGATGTACTCAGTAGTAGCCAGTAAAATGGTCATCAGCCTAGAGATGTGATTGTCATAAGGAATGAGCAGTGTAGGCAAAATAGTGCGTCAGAAATTCACAAGTCTCTTGATTTCAAAAGGCACAATAGTCCGATCTAAATCAAATTTCTCAATGACAAGATTATCAGACTCGACAAATTCAGACTTGCGATATTAAAAAAAGGAGGTCAGTTTGGATGAGGTCAAAAGAAAAAGATTCATACTCAGCACACAGATTCACATCCAAACCCACATTGACATCAAACACTCATGAAAAAGATTTATATTCTATGCAAAGAATATCATCATCAAATTGCAAATTAGTGGACTCAACTTTCTCCTTACATGACTCCTGTAAAATAGCATCCTTTAACTCATCAAAATCACGATGCTCAACGTCAGGTGTGATGCTGATATCTAACTCACTAGCACTCTTAAGGTCTTCACCGTCCTGAAACTCACAAAATTCGTTCAAAGTGGTGGATGGGTTGGAGGAAATTAGAATATCACCAATGACATCCTTAGGTGAGCTAGTGTGGTGTGCAAGGCCCTATGATAGAGACTTAGGGATGCTACTCTCTTGTTCTAGACTAGGTGAAGGCATCTCTTTATTCAAGTTAGGCCTAGCAAGAGAAGAGGGTTCAAAATCATCATAAAGACTAACTTCAGGTTTAGAAGATCCTAAACTAGAATTAGACTCTTGCAAATTAATATCCTCTCTACTTTGATTGAAACAGTGAGAATATTCAGTAATCCTCTTTTTCATGTTCTCTATTATTTTATCAGTCATATCATTAATCGTCTTTTCCACAATTGCCCAAGTAGCATCAACATAATCAGGATATGGGAAATTACAAGCATCATGATTAGAAGACTCACAATAATCGCATAAAACAAGAGATACATAAGAGTAAGATGAATCATGTGAGCTCCTATAGTAATCCTGGTAGTAAGGATTAACAGGAAAAGCTGACTCGTTGTGAGTAGGGTATCTTAAGGTGCTTCTAGCCTGTTCAAACCCGTACTTGTCCTAAGCTAATTTCTCAAAGAAATGTCATACCTCATCTTGAGTTCTAGACAATAATCTGAGTAAACCTCCAGGGTACATAGACTCTACATAACCTCTAGACTCAACATTTAGACCCACAACAATGATCTCACAAATTTTCCATTTTTGAAAACATTGATTCCATTGAGCACGATAATCGTTAAGTCTTGACAAATAACTCCAAAAAAGGTTCATACTCAAATTGTGGGAAATTGAAAACTGGCATGCTTGAATTTCTTTTCTTTTTTTTTCAATTTTAAGAATTTTTCAATTTTTTTAGGGTTTTTAAGTTTTTCAATTTTTTGCATTTTTTTTTCTTTCTATATAAAAAGAAAAACAAATCAAAGACCTCAGGACACTAATTATAAATAATCGACTAAAACAAAAAAAAGCGCTAAAATAATTAAGTAAACAAAACAAAATAAACTGACAAAAATAAAACTATGTTCCCATAATAAGAGAAAGACCAAAAAGACTCAAATAACATGAAGTAACCTAACATGACAAATAGAAAATAAACACAAACACAAAATAAGAGCATTTTTTTCCTAAACTGAAACAGAAACACAGAAAAATCTGCACTGATAAATTCTGTTTCAATTCCTGCACAAAAATCACATCAAGTTAGTACTAAAAATCAAAATGAAGTTGAAACCAAAACAAAAATGATGCAAAACGACTCTAATTACTAAACTACGTTGCGACGCAACCTAGTTTCACATCGCCATCCCCGGTAACAGTGCCAAAAACTTCTTGTAAAAATCCGCAAGTATACGATTTATCGTTGTAGGAATTACGGATGTCATCCTCAGGGATGATTGTGAATTAGATTACCAAAAATTTTCTAATCTAAATTAAAACTAAAAGCATTCTAATCTAATTGCCAAAAAATTAGATTGCTAAAATTTCTAAATCAAAATACTAAATTAGATTACCAAAAGCGGGCATCAAAATGAGAAAGAGGCACCAACTCCAAATAAATGCAACCTGCTAACACTTCACCACAATGAACCAACCAAAGCTTTCCATGATTCTCCATTGCCGCAGAGTAGAATGAAGCAACTTCAAATTAAAAATTCTGAATTAAACTTTGGATTTCCAACCAAGTAAACAAACTCAAAATTCATGTTACACTAATTATGAACTGAAAACCAAATCTGAAAACTTAAAACTGTGAGAAGTGAATGAAAAAAAAAAAATGAACTGAAAACTACTCCTCTTCTCTACTGCCCCCATTGCTCTGCTTTTTGAGTTCTTTTGAAGGCTGCTGAGAATGCCCTTTCAGCCCCCCTTTGGATGCTTGAAACCATCCCATTGATGATGGTGGATAATGATGGAATGAATGAGGAGGGAGAGGACTGCGATTTTGGGTGTGAGGGAGGCGAAGGGTCGCAGGGAAGATGAAGAAGCACATGCACATGAAGGGGCTAGCTCTCGGTGTTCTGGGCAGCGAGAGATGAAGAAGAGAAGATGAAGAGGCTGGGAATGCAGACAACGCTAGGCTGCCCTGTTATGCTCTGTTCGTCTCTTCTTCTTTCGAGTTTGCTGGGCTGGTGAGGAACAAAGAAGAAGACGAATGCCAACAGTCACGTGAGGCAAGCATGACAGACCAAATGAAGAAGAGAGCTGGACTAGGCGCTGGTTTTTGTTGAGTTCGCATTTGGGCAAGCCCACATGAATGAAAGTAAAAAAAAGAAAAGCCATAGACTTGGGTTCAAGGAGGTAGGCGCACTGGGCCGGCCCAACAGGGGAAGGGAAAGCGGGGGAGAGAGAATGGGAGAAGGAAAAAAAAAAACGAGCTGGGCCATGCTACTTGGGCTGGGAACTGGGCTTCAAATTTGTCTTCTCTTCCACTTTTTTTAACTTGATCCAACCCATGAGCTAGTTGTTTAATTTTTTCAAAATTTTCAACTCCTACAAAATAAACAAAACAACATTAAAATTCTAGTTTTACAATTTATTTCGAGAAATTATTAGATAATAAAAGTGTATAAAATACCATAATTTCAAGTTTGAACAACTAACAAAGGCTTAACTGAGTGGTGGCAAATCGAAAAGAACAAAAGGAGACACCCATGTTTGCAAAATGGTCTGCAATGCAGTTCGTTTCCCTGTAACAGTGAATTAGCGAAACCGTCCAGTTCGTATTGTGTAAGAATTTTTGATATTCTCTGATCAAGAAGAAATAAGGTTGACCTTGATTGACTAGGATCTTGATTTTGTTGATAGCTACCTCAGAATCCATGTGGACAAGTAATCTCTGAACACCTTTTTCCCAGGCCATTCTTAGCCCATGAAGTAACCCCAGTAATTCAGCCTTGACAGAAGTACATATGCCGAAGCAAGTCGAAAGTCCACTGACCCAGTTGTTAAGGGGACCCCGAATCACTCCACCCCGACCTGCAGGCCCGAGATTACCACGAGAGGCGCCATCCACATTCAATTTAACCCATCCATCGCAGGGGGCAACCCACCGGATCAAACATTCTAATATTTTTTGAGCCTTGTCATTGGTAGGCAGGTTCAAGGCCTTCCAAGTCTCCTCACATTTGTTTCGAATAAAATAGTGAGGGTTTACGGGTGTAGAATCAGAGTCATCAAAGCACACTTTGTTGTGCCATTTCCAGATCCTCCATGCAGCCGTGGCGAATAGCGTAGCCCATGTATCAGCCTCGCCCATTGCCAGATTGAGATTTTAGGACAATCAAGTTCTCAAAGGAAGAGTAAAGAAGTTATCTTGGTTGTTGACAGGAACAAGGTTGAGCCAAGTAGCTCTAGCACTTGGACAATCTTGAAGTACGTGTAGTGCAGTTTCCTCCACGGTGGGACATGACTTACAATTTGGATTGGAAGGGAGACCACGAGAGCATCTATTAGTATTAGTCATCAACCTATCATGAGCTGCTAGCCATAGGAAAAAACGCACTCGCTCTGAAGCTTGTAGCTGCCAAATAAGCCGCCACACTGGGTCTTTATCTTCACTAATACTGACCCATATGATAGTCTGGATTTTATGGATAGATTGCTAGAGGTCGATGCAACCCAAATAATCTTCATTTTCGATTCCAGGGAACAAACTGTGTGAAGTAATGACTTTTTTCATATTGCTCGGTATTAGATCAGTAAAGATATCCCATTTCCAACCATGGTCAATGCCCCACATTTCTGAAACTGTATTTCCCACTATTTCAGATGGAATATCGAAAGTAGTCATTGTGGAATGCGGTTTATCCAGAGCCCATTTATGATGCCAAAATAGAGTTTTCAAACCATTGCCTACCTCAACTCGAGCACCTTGATGGACATACTTGATGTTATCAACAATCCCCCTGTGGGCATTAGAAGCATCCTACCTAGGTGTGAACATCTCCAAGTCACATCTATTATTGCAATATTTAGCATGTAAAACCCAGGACCAGAGCTTGACTTTCTCTGTAACAACCCTCCAACCCAATTTAGACAAAAAAGCCGCATTTGTCTATCGCATTGAGCGCAATCCTAGCCCGCCTCCATTTTTACTCTTGATAATATTGTCCCACGCCACTTTATGGATCCCTTTATGCTCATCACTTTCTCCCCAGAGGAACTTTCTAGATTTCCTATCAATTTCATCACAAAGTGATCGAGGTAGTTACGTAGTTTGCATTGCATAACAGGGAATGCATGAAATGGTTGCTTGAACCAAAGTGGTGTGCCCAACTGCTGATAAAAGACGAGCCTTCCACCCAGCCAGGCGTTTGTTGACTCGATCAGAAATGTGTTTGAAAGTTTGTCGAGTGACTCGGCCATTAATAGTAGGCATCCCAAGGTACCGATCCAAGTCTTTTGTAACTGGAATATTCAGGATTTCACTTACTTTTTGCCGGACTTTTGGACAGGTATTCTTCGAAAAGAATGCTATTGATTTACTATAAGAGATTTGCTACATTGAAGCATGCTCTAGAACTTGATGTATGACTCGTGCTTGTCTACATGTCGCTTCCCCAGATAAGATCAAGTCATCAGCGAAGAAGAGATTTGTAAGAGAGGGACCACCTCGGCTTGTAAAAACTGGTTTCCAGCTACCATTATCGACACTTTCAGTAATAATATGGTTCAACCGTTCCATACACTAAACAAATAAATAAGGAGAGAGAGGATCCCCTTGATTGACCCCTCGAGACGGAGTGAATCCCTCTGTTTTTTCTCCAATCCACAGCGCACTAAATGTGGTCAAACTGATATAGTTCATGATCACATCTACTAACCTTTGAGGTAGGCGTAGATCCATCAAAGTTTCACGAACAAATGGCCATCTCAACCGGTCGTAAGCTTTTTCAAGATCTATTCTAATAGTCATGTAACCTTTCTTGCCTAACTTACAACACGTAGTGTGTAGCATTTCTTGGACAATGATCACATCATTTGAAATTTGCCAACCCGGGACGAAGCTACTATGGGTTGGTGCTACTACTTTTTCCAGCATTGGTTTAAGTTTGTTCGCTATAACTTTAGTCACCACCCTATAAGCCACGTTACACAATCCAATGGAATGGAGTTGGGTCACCAATTGTGGGTTATTAACTTTAGGTATAAGCACCAAAAAAGTTTCATTGAATCCATCAGGGAAAGTGCACCCTGGTAAAATGTTCAGCACAAACAAGATGAGATTGTTACCCACAAGTGCCCAATTCTTTTGGTAAAATAGGGCTGAGAAACCGTCTAGCCCTAGGGCCTTCAAACCCCCCATTTCAAGACAACCTTCCTCACTTTGCTACCAGAGAAGGGTTCTTCCAGTTGACTTCTGTCCTTAGCAGATAAAGACGGGAACTTGTCACAAGGAAAGAGATAAGGTTGATATGATTCTGCCTCATCAGTATAAAGTTGTTGGAAAAAACTCCGACCCATATTCTGTAATCCATCATCATCCCAAAACCAATTTCGTTGATTGCCTTGAAGTGCCTCTATTCGATTAACACGCCGCTGAACAATAGTGCTGGTATGATAATAGCAAGTGTAACGGTCTCCCTCTCTGATAGCTTCGACTCAAGATTTTTGGAATCAGTGGAGCTCCAATTGTTCTAAAATTTTATCAAGGTCTTGTTGTAGTTTAGATTCCAAATCCGCTAAAAATTTATTAGGACCATAAGCCAAATTTTGTTGAACGCCTTCAAGTGTAGCCCAAGTCTCTCTCTTGTGGTGGAACAAATTTCCGAAGGTAGTTTTGTTCCATTCACCCAAAGCAGATCTGCCCAAGAAGTGGATATAAAGGTACATCTTGCTTCCACTTGGACTGAAGAAAATCATCAAACTCATCATGCGTTAGCCAAGTAGCATGGAACCGAAATTGTCAAGGAATAGATCGGGTATGAGTGAAACCAGTAGTAGACACAAGGATGGGACAACGATTAGAGTGGCTTTATAGAAGATGGCGTACCCCAGCTTCTTCAAAACGTAAACGCCAAGTATTATTGCACAACCCTCTATCTAGCCGGACAAACTTACGGGTGTAAGGGTCTTTGCCCCTACTTCAAGTGAATTGGGGTCTAGAATAACCCAGGCCAAGAAGCCCATTATTATTTATCCAAAAGTCAAATTTAGCGCATATTCGAATAAGGCCATCCCCACAATTTCTCCTTTCTTCCATATTTTTAGTTTCATTAAAGTCTCCGGCTAATACCCATGGCCGAGAATTATTGGAAGCAAAGGTAGAGAGCTCAGACCATAAAGTGTCTCTGCGTAGTTCCTGTGGACTGGCATAAACTGCTGAGAAAAGCCAAGGGGCTCTTCTTGTTTCCATGACCTCCATTGTAATAAATTGGTCAGTGGAAGTAACCAAAGTCAAGCAAATATCCTCATCGCACCAAAGGATCCAAATACCCCCACTGAAATCGTTTGCCTCAACATGATATTTTCCACCAAAGCCAATTTTTTAGCACACCACATCTGCAGTTGCACCACTAATCTTGGGTTCCACTAATGCTAGCACCTTTGGAGAATATTTCCGAATCAGCTGTTTTAAAGCAAGAAGGAAATCTCAGCACCCCGCCCCTTGGACATTCCATACAAGAATATTGAAATCTTGTATATTCATTGAGAATATTAAAGGAGGGTTGAAACAGACAAAAAAACACCCCAGTAGGTGTCAATTCTGACCGCTTGAATTAGTCGGCTCATGTAAAGCATTTTGAGGCTATCTTGATCCATCAAGTCAACATAACGACCACCTCCTGGTGCAGGTGAAGAATCAAAGAACCATCTACCCCACTTTCGCTCTTGGGGTGGGTCCCTAGAATGTAATAGAGTGAGGTGGGTAGGTATCCTCTCTAAATGGTACATCTTATCACCAAAGGTGCATAGGTTTGACAACTCGGGTGCAATGTCGCTTTGTGGTGTTGGCGTATTAGGTTGACTAACTTGTTCCTTAGGAGGAAGGTTATCCTTTTGGTGGGCTTGATAATTACCAGGATGGATGGCATTCGGTTTGGCACTGGTAATAGCTTCAGTTTGGGCTAGTGGGTTGGACGCAGGAAAATTAATGCACGCAATTAAGGGAACTTGATGGCCAGTTGCGGCAACGTGTTGATCATACTTTGTTGAGGCGGGTGCTTGCACGTGACTTTGCTCGAGATTTTCCTCCACCAAAGTCTTCTTATTCAAAACAATATTGTCCTTACTAATATGAATATTACACTCCATATTATTATCAGTTTCCGTAGAAGTCGCATTTAAATCTAGTGTTTCCTCTACAATCTCATTCTTATGAATCACTTGCTCATCTAAATCCCGTAAGATATGGAAACGAGATCTCTCTTGAATAGGAGGAAGATTTTGGGGATTGCGTGGATTACTCATTGTAGATTGTCTAGCACCATTACCATACTGGCCACCCTCATTTTGGGACCTTCCAAACTCAGTCTCCTGGGGGGGGTTGGTCTCGAGACGGGTTGGGTTTCTTTGCCTGCCTGGGTCGAGTTGATTTTTTCCTCACCGGTTTCTTCCCAAACATCCATGGACCAAATTCCTCCATGTATTCCGGTCAGTTTGCTGGAATCGCAAATGTTGTATCACCAGGCCTTTCGTCAAGAGGATGATTTGCCCCATTATCATCTAAGAGGATGGGACAACACTCATCCTTATGTCCTGTTTCATTTCAAGCATATCAAGCAAAGCCCTTTGTTAGGAATTAAATCAGGATAATAAGATGTGACAACGCAAACAGAATTCAACCAAGAACACAACACAACAATGAAAAAGAATAAAGGACACAGAGAATTTTTTTTACGTGGAAACCCAATGTGGGAAAAAACCACGGACGGCGATAGCACACCGACAAATTTCACTATGAGCAGAGTATTACACCACAATCACTTCAGTGATCAAGAGCAGAATTACAATACTCTCAATTGTATTCTCTCTCAAA
>JACYFF010031955.1:50136774-50161718 GCA_017589665.1 Selenicereus undatus | reverse complement strand
ATATATATATATATATATATATATATATATATATATATATATATGTCAATAAAGGTATATCCTCCTAGAAGTATGTAATAATTTGCCAACCTAGAAAATCGAGGACCAAAGAAATTTAAGGATTATTGACTTGGAGAAAATAAACCAGAAGCCTAAAAGACTAGTACTAGCCAAGTGGGGAATCATTCATGGGACCAATCTATTAGAGCTAAAAATGTTTCTCACTATTTTTTAATTAGATAACGTACTTATTGATACGGCCGCAAGCGCACGGTGCCGTTGTAGCTGTTCAAGGTCGATCCCACAGAGACTAGGTTGAACTACTGGGTTATAATCCCTCAAGATATGCTCAGCGAATCAAGATTCAAATGGTTTCGAATTAACAATTTCTAATACAGTAATTCTAAATCAATTAAGGAAAAATGTCTAGGAATTCATATAGTTATGAAAGGTGATTGGATCAAAATGATAAA
Organism: Selenicereus undatus; assembly: GCA_017589665.1. Lineage (NCBI taxonomy): Eukaryota > Viridiplantae > Streptophyta > Magnoliopsida > Caryophyllales > Cactaceae > Selenicereus > Selenicereus undatus. The sequence continues at coordinate 50,161,245 of JACYFF010031955.1, read as the reverse complement.
CATGTGATTTTCTCTAATCGATTAATTTTGAGGAATTGCAATCTATACAGAAATTTAGTCTATTCTTTCGAAATCGATTAAATTTGCCTAAATTAAGCAAACGTCGCTCTTTCAAGCTAATTTGACTTAATCTAAGTTTAATATTTTCGATTACTTAATTCGAGTCCTCCCAACTTGACAATTTCTCTTTCGAGACGATGCAACAATAGGTTCTAACAAGCAGTCCAACAACCAAATGTCGTCTTTCGAATATTCACTCGATTGTTTCAAGTGTGCAAGTAAATTTTGGCCAAAAGTCAACTCACAACATATCAAACACTTGATAGAACGAAATCAAACCAATAATGAAGATAAGCACAATTGAATAAATTAAAACATGATCCAATAACAATTCCACAAACTACTAAATTCCTAGACTAAGAAAACTACTCAGACATGATAAAATTAAACAAACTAAAATGATAAATACAAAGAGAAAAGAGAAGAGAAGAGAGAAGAGAAAAGAGATGCTGAGCCAAGATCGTGCTTGAACCGTCATTGCAAGGCCGGGGTGGAATCCTTGCAAATCTTCACTTTAAGTCACTCTTTCTCTAATCTAATCTACAATAATCTAAGAGAGGAAAATGGAATGAAGATTAGATAATGGGGTGTGTGGAAATGAGAAGAGAAGAGCCCTTTTTATAGTGAAAGTCCAGGAAGCTGAAGAGCCACGAGACTTAAAGGAATTAAAACTGCCAGGAAGTCAAAAAGTCGCGAGAAAATAGAAAGCCTCACGGGAAAGAGGTCCACCACGGACCGTGGCCTTCACCACACACTGACTGTGGTCTCTGCTACCATGGTGTTCTTTTGTTCTTCTTTCTTTTTACGGCCATGGCAACTCAGGGGCATTCGTGGGGAGTCAAAATACACTCATTTATGGGTCAAAACGAGGGCAAAAAGGTCCAAAACTTGCAAAACACAAAAAAGAACCATACCCGAGCGTAAAACGGGAAAAGGAGTATAAATGATCACATAAAGCATATAATTTTCCCTAAAAATGCAGCAAAAATGACCCTAAAATGATATATATTTTAAGCAGTTATCACTTATGTTTCTTACTTAGTTACATTGCATGGTATTGGTCTATAGTTCTACACTTTGTCACATTAATTAATGTCAAAATTAACTAAAAATTTTTGTAGGCTAAACTAGCTCAATTGTGAAATTTTTTTAAAAAATTATTATTGGAGGTTAGGTTTGAAGTCTATTCATAACAAGCTCTATACCTTATTTGTAGGAAGTCAATAAAGTTTATCACCTTAATAACTAATGAGTATAAGCATATAAATGAAGGTTTTTATGTCATCATCATTTCTTATAATGAATAAAACATATTTTTGTAAAGAGTTTTTGATGCCACTCATTTCGCAAACGTGATAGATGTATGCATACATTAAACAAGCCAATATTTTTTTGCAAAAAAGGAATTGATTACTATAGCAAAAATGAGGTTTTTTTTATTATGCATAAAAAAGATTTGTAAATACACTAGTTCACATACTTTTCTTTAAAAAATGGCAAAAAGATACTAAAACCAATGTGTATGGATCCTTTTTCATATATTTATTGTTAGGGAGAGAATAAAGATTTGCATGAGAAAGCGAGCCATCGGCTATAGTAATCTTAGAGAGAATTACATTTTGACATTCCAGATCGCGTTTGCTTGAGAATGTAAGATTAATTGGATTATATAAATTAATCACAATATTATATTTTCTCGAACAGTTAAGAACAATACTAGTCTGTGTGCTCTTTCCATCTATTGGGAACTTGGGGCTAATCACCTTTTTATGGTCAACTCTTTAAAGCTTTTAGTTTCACCATTACATTCTTTCTTGCTATTAATTTTTTTTAATGTGATCCGACATTTGGCTGATATTTTTTAATGAGAGTCAGGTATAATTATAATCCACCAAAATAGTACAAATATTCGTATAAATAATAGAATTTGATGATAAAATGATATTTTATGGTATGTTCTCATGGAGATCCCTTAAGGAAGTATGTTTAAAGCATTCAAATAAGTTTAGATAAATCACATTCAGTATCCAAAGTCCAAGAAAAGGCCTTTATTTTGCTAAGGAACACAAACAGCAGGTTCCAGGTTAAAATTAGAATACAAGCTCGGTTTTGAGTCCTTCATTACTTCAACTTATATGAGATTTAATTCCAATATCTTGCCAGTTCAGGAAGTCATCTTTCCAATAAAGCAAGTTCCAAGTCATTAGGACTTCATTTGCCCACCCAAATTAGCCATTAAATCCAAACTATCCAGACTGCCTGATTGAACCAGAATGTACCCGGTTTTGTGCGCTTAATTGCGTAGGCCTTGTTGAGGTTTAAGTTTGATATTTTTTTGATATTTGGTTCCTTAAGATCTTATCTTTCAGGGCATATAAAAATATTTGGGTTAAGTCTTGTAAAAATAGGAGAAGCAAGTCAGTTTTCCAAATAATGTCAGCAAGAACCTGATTTTGACCAATCTGCAGTTTCTAAGGAGTTGGGGCAGCAAATCAAGTCCAAAAGCTGAAATTCCACTTGCAAGAGTTAGGGGATATCCTAAGTTTTACCCCCATGCAAAGAAATCCAAATCATGTTGACTTTTTGCATGTGAAACATGGTGCCCAAAAACAGCTAGAAACTATCCGGTTAGAGCTAGTTGATGCCGTGGGGATTACTAGCCTTCTGCCCATCTAATCTAGTCTGAGTAGCATGTTTAGAAAGGTAAAGAGATATTAGACACAATCATAAGCCTTTCTCATCACCCAATTGAAGAACCAATGAGAAACACATGAAGAAAGGTATAATGAACCTCATTAGTCAACCGCAAAGTGCAAGGGAGACAAGACCACTTTTTACTTTTCTTTCACATATGGGCAGTAGCTTGCTTGCTTACTTACTTACTTAGGTTGAATATAATTAGTATAATCCAACTTATTTTGGCGCATAAAGATTGTAATTAGCTTGATTAAATCATGTTTAGTTAAAATCGATTTGACTAAGCTAGATTAGGCTAGATTAAGCTAGGTTAGAGGTTTCCTAACTTTGAAGAAACCTTTTAACCTTTCCTAGGCAGCACATGAACATCCATATAAGGGCCTTTAGGGACCTTATTTTGTACTCAGCTTATTATCTTTGAAATTGAAAGTGAATTGAGAGCATTGCTCCCTTTCATGTCTTAAATTCTTACTTGCTTATCCTAGTCTAGGCCAGATTAGGTGGTGACCAACCGAGTCTTAAGTCTTGATTACGTGGTGATATCTGTATCCGAGTTAAGCTTAAGGGCCCTAAACTCAAACTTAGTAGTGATATCTATATCTAAGTAAGAGATTAGATCACATTTATCCTTCCCTCAATTTCGGATTCCCCTTAAACTCACCCTTGATTTCAGTTTGCTTATCTTTGCATTGAAATCAATCTTGAGTGTTGGTTGAATTCCCCCCCACAGATACATCATGTTCATACTGTGCGGGTGTTTGGCAAACAACTTTTTGGCCAGAAAGAGATTTTTTGACCAAATGAAGAAACTAATTTGGGTGTTTGGTGAAAAGGATTTTTAGAAGAGCTTTTTGAATCTTAAAACCTAATTTGAAAAATCTAATTCCGCGAGCTATTTGGAAGAGTTTTTTAAAGAATTAGTTTTTTGTTTCACAATTTCATAAAAAACAACTAATTTTACTGAATAACTTTTCAGCAAACAGCTAATTCAAATAGTCAATACAAATGGCTAGCAGCTAACAACTAATATAAGCAGCTAGAATTGTCAATTCGGGGGTGGGTAAAATATAGATCGGGTGTATTTCAAGTTCGGATAGAATACGAGTCGGATTTGTTTCGAGTGCAGTAGAATACGGGTTGGGTGCATTTCGGTTTTGCAAGTTTCGGGCAAACCCAACGGATCATGATTGCTATCTTTTATACTATTCTTGAGGAAATAAAACTGGATATAAACGCTCAAGTTACTTGAATGCATATTAAATGCATCTTTACTATTTCATAACGAAAATCCTATGTATATTCGTTGACTTAAAATTGACAAAAATGAAGGGGAAAACAAAGCTATTTATACGTAATGCGTTCATAACGACAAGTCTATATGAAATATGAAATAACTATTATAGATATTAAATGAGATATAAAATCTACTTCTTTTTTTGAACATGATCGTGGTCGTGATCCTCGGAAAGCTACTTATTTTTCACCCTTTGAACATGATCGAGGTCATCATTCTTGAAGAAGCAAATATACAAAACATGATAGTCTTAAGTGATCAAGTTGCCCTAACAATAAGCCATACACTAAATTGTCTTACCACATCACTACAAGATAGTCAAGTGACAAAGTCATCCTGATAGTTAGCTACAAAACATGAAGTCTTAAGTGATCAAGTTGCCCTAACAATAAGCCACAAAATAACCAAATCATAAAAAGACAATCAAAGCATTCTTCAATGTCAATCTCCCAACATTAATAAACTAACTCATTAATTAGAATTGCCAAATTCAGTTTGGTCACCCAATTCTAGCTCTACCTCTTCTTCTTCCTCTTCATCTTCTACTTCTTCTTCATCCACATTCAAAGTGACTTTAGAAAATTAAGCACATACACCATTGATCTCTTGGTCATCCTCATCGACATCACCAAATATTTGCAAGTGAAATTAATGTACTTATTATAAAATATACCATGTATATAAAGCAAAAACAGAAAAATATATATGTTTGTAAAACTTATCCCCATTAATCTTATATCCAATCAACCAACTACGCATGGTAACCAATGCTTCCACATTTTCGGGTTTAAGAGAAGCTCTCCACCTGGTTAGAATCCGACCTCTCATACTAAAGCAAGACTCAGAAGCCCAAATGGTAATAGGAATACTCAAGAGGTCTCTTGCCATGTTGCTCAAAGAGGGGAATTGATTTTTGTTCATTTTCCACCAACTTAAGATGTCTAAGTCGATGGTATGATCCAATCTATACTCACCCAATCACTTATTTAATTCTGAAGTTCTACAGCTGAATACTCCAACATTATCAAAATTTGCAAAGCCCTACACAAGATAAAAATATACATTAGTATGTACTATGATAATGTTTTTTTATAAAGATCAAGTGGATAATAGAAATCAAATTATGGGACTTACCACTAGGTCATCCTTTCCTCTCCTTACACCACTCTCATTTGCTTGAGGTTTTTCTTTCACATACTCATAGAAGAGCTTGTACAACTGATCTTTCAAAATGATGGACTTCAACTCAGAAGTTTCGGGATCAAGTGTTTGAAAACAATGCATGATAAATTAAAACTTGTACCGAGGATCCAAAATGGTAGCAAAGGAGAGAATCATACCATGATTATCCTAATAGTCCTTAAATCTTCCCCTCATCTTTGTTGCCATACTCCTAAGAATAACATCCTCACAAAAAGTCCATGACGATAAAAGGTTTTCAATCCTCCACACATTTTTGAGATACAAGTTTGCTATTGGATATTTTATACCAAATATAATAGTGGTTATCTCATCAAAGGGCTGAAGAAGATCACAAATTTTCTCAATTGTAGACCACTCTTCATCTGTGGAAAGATTAGGAAAGTTGGAAGTAGACCTTTTCATCCACCTCACACTTACAAAGGCAACTTGATAAGGCAGTGCTCTCCCTAGCATCTTATAGTTGGAGTTCCACCTAGTTGGACAATCCAACCATAAACCGTTAGCAATGCCAAGACCCAATGATATTTCCTCAAATTTCAACTTTCTACCTTAAGAACCAGTCATATATTTCACTAAATAATTCACCTTACTGATTCCCATATCAACCAATTTTAAACCCTCTTTAACAATCAAATTTGACACATGTGCTCCACATCTAGCATGAAAAAACTCACCAGCACAAGGCAAATGAGCATGCACATTAAGAGTATCATGCAACATGTCTTGCATATTATCATTTGCCCTAGCATTATTCAACGTGATTGTGAAGATTTCTTACGAATTTTCTGCTCCTTCAAAAGGCCATGGGGTTTTTCATGCAAGGCATTTTCATTATGGGGAGGGCGACATATGAACAAAACTTAGAATCTTAAAATGCAAATTCCAATTTGCATCAACGTAATGAGCAATGAAATAGAGAAAACCATGGCCCACACAAGAAGTCCGCATGTCAGAAGTCACGCAAATCTTACTTGTAACTAGACTCAATGAAGCCATAAGCCTTTTCTTTTCACATTTGTAGCTCTTCAAACAATGACTTTTAGCTGTGTTCCTAGATATTGGAGCACAATCCTCATTCACATAAGCATGAAGAGTTCGATTTCCCTCATGCTCTACAAATGTATAGGGGTACCCTTGTCTAATTATAGCGTGTGCAATCAATTCTTTATACTCTGATTGATTAATTTTTCTAGCTAATTTTCCATCTTTACCTATCATCATTTGACCTATATCACTACTCAAATGAGCACTATAACTTTTAGCATGACGTCCAAAGTTGGATGTACCATCACTAGAATCTCCATCAACGGGTCCTCCATTACAATATTTGCAACAAGCACAATCCTCACCATCGGGAAAGTGCGTACCCTTTTTTATGTTATAATTCTTCCACACACTAGAGGTCCAACGTCTTTTCTTGCTTAAAGGAGAATCATTATCTACTCCAACTGTAATTGGTGTGCAAGGGGTAGGCTGCATATAAACATTTCAATTAAAAATCACTATGGAATATTGATAGGGAAAAAAAAAACTAACAACAAAATAAGGTGTCTAAGGTTTGTAATTGCATGCTTACAACCTCAAAAAAAATGGAGGGGGAAAAATACTGAAACAGATTACTGGGTAATTAACAGAGGGAAGGACAAAAGATTGGTTGCAAAGTCACTGGTTACAACCCTTCATTATTGTAAATCAGGCGTCCTTGGATAATGTCCACCCCAGCAATTTGAATTGCCGACAATGCAAAGGCAATAAGGTATAAAACAGAAAACAAGAAGAAGGTTACAAAATGGTAGCACCTGAAGTGTTGAAGTTTAGCTTTCCTAAGTCTAAACATACATCTCAATTAAATATCCCCTCCCCACACACAATTTTAAATTTCTTTAGTTTATCACTAAGAAATGAAGTTTCATAATCAGTACCTTCCTAATAAGCAAAATATCAGCACAATGTTTTTTGTGCAGTGCAAAAGAAGAGTCTAGTGATCACCAGTAACCATTGCACTTGAGGGGTAGATCGACTCACAAGCACTATTGCGACCCAAAGGAGATGGAGATGAACCACCGCCGCCAGATGCTCATCTTCCACAGTCATCGGAACCGCTTGTGGCAACTCGATCCTGGGGCGCTATAGAAGGTGACTAGAGGCACGACTGAGTGAACTAAAAGCTATTTTTTAAGGTAAGAGATGGAGGAGAATATGTTGCTTCAAGACGAAGGAGATTGGGATCGAGAGGTCACTGAAAATGAAAGAGCTCAGATGGAGATGTCACTCATATTTGATGAGGTTAGAGAGGAAGAAGACCATGGAGATGAAGGTGATTAGGGTTCGGGGAGTTCAGTAGTTTAGGCATTATGTGTGGATGCAAACAAAAGGCGCCTGCCCCTGTGTCACGAGTTAATAATTCACTCGAACTTAGACCCATGCGGCCTAGCAAACGTTGCTTGGAACTCTTACTTTGTTTGCTAGTAAGCCTTCAAGGATGCTTAACTTAGACTTGAATGGCTAAGTAAGCACACACATACTCTAGGGGAACTTAGAGAGAGAAAGTAGAGAGGGAATGAGTTTGGGAGAACACTTCGTATTACACTTGAATGCTTTCAATGGCTTGGTTACAAATGAGCCCCCTTGGGGATTTATATACACATCCACTTCCTCAATGGACGGTGAAGATCTACTTGATCTTACGATTATTATTTCTCTTTTAGAATATTCTATACAAATATCCTATGTGTAGAATAGTATGGAACATTCTAGAGAGTAGTCTAGATTATTCTAGTATAGCCTAGAAGGTTCTAGGACTCTCCACAAGGTCCTAGATTCTCTAGAAGCTTCTAGAACTGTCTAGATGATTCTAGAGTGCTCTAGAGGGTTCTAGAACATTCTAGCGTATTCCAGAAGGTTCCAGACGATTCTGGAAGATTCCGGAACATTCTAGATCTCTCTGGAAACATGACCCATGACATTCTCGCCTACCCAATCGAGCAACGTCCTCGTTGCCTTTGGGTCTTGGCCCTTGAGTTGCCTCCTCTCCAGGAGGTGTTCTTCCCACTTGGTTGGGTTGATGAGTCATGGCTAACTGCTCGACACATTAACCCTTTGCTCGCTTGCGTCCCATCCTCGTTTTGGCACGTTTCCTCCTTTGTGCCAGCTTCCCAGGTGATGTCGGGGATATGACACTCGTAGGTCCTTCATCCCTTTTGAGGGCGGATAGGTGGCCTACCTCCTTACTCTCTGTAAATCGAAAGGCAGTTAGCACCTTTTCCTTCTCGGCTTCCCATCTCATGGGTATTGCATGTGCTTGTCCATTGCCCATGATGAACAAGGTGCTAGCATGAGGAACTATGATGGCCTTCGCCTTATTCAGGAAGTCCATTCCTAAATAAAACTTCCGATCATCAAGGGGAGCGACGGTTATGTAGACCTTACCTTTCCATGGTCCAACTTGGATGATCGTACCTCGAGTAAGTCCATGGATTAAAAGGCTCTTCGCATTGACTCCCTTCACATAGCCCTTCTTCTTTTTGTAAGGTAGGCTAATCTGATCGGCGAGTTCTTTCGCCGTGTACACTTTGTCCACTCCCGTGTCCACCGCTGCTTGGAGTTTCTTACCTCCAACATTGGTCTCTACATACATGCGGCTACCGACTTGCTTCCCGCTTTGGATTGGATGACACTTAGGAGCGATATCGAGGCAATACTTGTTTCCTCTTCATGGCTGTTGTAAAGCTTGTCGTGGAGCTAGAAATTTAACCATTACTTCGATTTATAAATAATTTTTATAGCATAGGAAAGTAGGGATCGATCCCACGAGGAAAGATTATGTCAAAAGGCTAGTTTAATTCTAAATGATTTTACTACTCTAATTGTTATAACTTCTCTTTATATTACTAAAACAAATCAAATTTAATAAGTAAAAAAAATCTGAAAAAATACTTAATATTACTCCTGAATATTCTAGATTTAATTTTAGAAATAAAACAGTAAATAGCTATCCTAAATAATCTAGAAAAATAAAAACAGAATAATAACTCAATCTTTAACTAAAAATCAAAGCAGAAAACAATAAACAGAAAATTAATATTAAAAATCAAAAACAGTGACCTAACCTAATATTCTTCAAGTTTATAAGTTATAACTCCAGAATTACATCTAATTAATTTCAGAAAAATTAAAACAGAAAATTGCTGTAGAGTAATAAAACAGAAAATTAAATCTGAAATTAGAAAATAAATAAACTGCAATAATATAAATAAGAAATTAATTAAAAAAATTACCCAAATTTAAGGATATAATTTTCTGGACTCAATAACACCTAAAAAACATGAAATAAATATTAAAAATGCAATTTTCAGATTAATTGAAATAAAAACCTGCATATATCCAATTCACGAAATAATTCTGAAAAATTATCAAATAATTTCCAAAAATTTCAAAATTAAATAGAGGAAGAGTAGGACACTGTATAAACCCTAGGATGGATTAAAACTTGAAATAAAATGAAAGGAAATATTTTTAGCCTAATTTCTAACAAACCGGCAAAACAGAATATAGATCAAATCTGAAAATTATAATCATTCTAAAAATCAAAATCTAACTAATCTAAAATTACCAAGACACTCTTAAAAGACTCTCTTTTTTGCGGGGCGGGGGGGGGGTAAATGAAGTTTATATCAAAGCTAATAATTGAAGAATAAAAATTGGCAAACTAAACAAATTAACTAAAAGCAACAAATAATTATCAAAAGATATCAAATTTATGAAAAATGTTTAGCATAATCTTTATCCCCCATGCAAATTAATGTTTATCATCAACACACAAGTCGATTTTATCCATGAGTGAAACTGTAGAAGACACCCACCGGCGGATCTTCCTCGTTTTTCCTTATATTATAGTTTAATTAGGTCCAACCTTAATATAAACTTTACTAGTTTTGATAATCCTTACACCAGTGCAAGAATTTAATCAAACTAGAGCATTACGTACTAGAAAAACATCATCTAACGCTTTGTAACCAATTTACCAGCAAATCGATTTAACAAAGATCTATAACGATTACCTAATTAAAAGAGATGGGTTTGAGCCATCCATGATTAATTAGGGTGATACTAACGCTTAAAAGACGATAAATTTTACGTATTAACGCCCTTTAAACTATCATATGAATTCATATTAAACTAATTAGCATGCATTCTACTTAATATAATATGAATATCATGAACGATAAATACTAATCGTTATAGAATCATGAATATAAATCAACTAGAAAATTAAGCATGAAACTTGTTTCAAAATAATTAATTTAGCATGGTTTCAAATAGATTATACTAAGCACAAGAAAATTACTCACTCATATTAAAAATAAAATCACAATGATAAATCAAATATTTCATGTTTAATAACATGAAGAGTTCAAATTAATGAAACAACAACGGAAAAAAATTAAAATAAAGTAGGAGAACTGTGATGGAGAGGGTGGCTGAAGGGGGAGGGAGTTGCCATGAGGGATTAAAGAAGGATTTAAAGATGATGGTGGGGATGATGATAGGCGTGGGGTGGGTGTGAGGAGATTGAAGGGCTATCGTGGTGATTGAGAATAGGCATGGAGGAAGATAATGATGGTGATTGTGAAGATGAGGAAGGATGTGTTTTTGAAGAAGAAGTGGTGGCTTCTTCTTGATGGTATGAGATGGTGATTAATGTGCAGTTGCCGTGGTCCTTTCTTCCTTAGACTTTTTCTCCCTCGAGATTTCTAGCTCTTCTTCAACTCTTGAAACTCTAGCCCAATTTAATAATTATGGAAATAATATTTTTCATAAATTATTATTTTTGGACCGTCTTTATAGCCAAGCGTGTAAAACCTGAGTTTCGACGTCCTCTCTTCTCCTCTTTATTTAATTAATGCTAATCCTGAAAAATATATAAAATAGAGCAAATTAGACGAAATAATATATATAATACAATCGGATTATTTAATAAAGCAATGCATGATTTTTGGCTTAACACCTGTCCTCTTCCATCACAAGCACATCAAGTTTCCCACGTTTCGGGCACTCAAAAACCCAATGAGGCCTGTTGCATAAGAAGCATGATTATTTCCTTGGTGTCTCATTCTTCTTGTCTCTTCCCTGGTCCTTGAAGATTGTTGGCTTGTCCTACCTGGGAGACTTGTCTCGGTCTCCATCGTTGTCGCTATCATCGTGGTTCTTCTTGCCTCGTAGCTTTGAGGAGTCTCTCTTGAACTCGACTAAGCACTCGACGGTGGCAATAGCGGAGGCGAGGTCTCGCACCCCATGCCTCTCAAGTTCCATCTGGGCCCAATTACTTAGGCCATCGAGGAAGCAAAACAAAGCATCTTGCTCCCCCATGCTTGGCATTTCCAAGAGAAGCTCTTAAAACTGCTTCGCATATTCCTGGATGTGACCCTCCTTGTGTCGGAGGTGCCTTAACTTGGCCCGTGCCTCCCATTCCGCATCCTTGGGATAGAATTGTTTGTTGAGTACCCTCTTGAATCCATCCCAAGTGGTGATAGGGTTGGATCCTCGGTTGACATCGTAACACCTAGGATGCCACCAACAAGGGCTATATTTTTGAGAGAGAAGGAAGCATGGTTTACCTTTTGCCGTTCATCGGTGATGCCTACCGCTCCAAAGTAGGCCTTGAACTTCCAAAAGAAGTTGTCAATCTCCCTAGCGTTCCTCGCCCCATTGTATGTTGGGGTTTAGAGCGCATTCACCTTTGGGGTGGTGGATACTTGCCCCGATCCACCGTTGCACATGTTGGTCACTGCAGTCATGCACAATTTGAGTTGGACCTCCAAGGCTTCAACCTTAGCCTTGTGTGTGTGCACCTCGAACTTATAGGTGGGCACCTCGGCCCTACAGGCTTGAAGTTCAGCATCCTTGGATGCCTAAAAGGTTTAGACCTCCTCATTGACATTGCTTGCTAAGGATTTCACCGCCTCTTGCATCTCCACACAGAATTCTTCGAAGTCCCCCGTGGACTCGAGCTCCTCGATGCGTTTCTCCATGTCATCCACCCTACCTGTGAGGTCCGATATGGAGTGGTTAATCTCTGCAAGCTTGTTATCTACAAGGATCGACAAGTCCTTGTTCTTGTCCTTGCCCGTCTTCCTCCTTGTTGAGGGTTGCCAGCATCAGTGACACTTGAAGCCATGATCTCTCAACTCGAACCTTGCTCTGATACCAACTATCATGGGTTGATATATTCACTCAAACTTAGACCCATGCGGCTTAGCAAACTTTTCTTGGAGCTCTTGCTTTGTTTGCTAGTAACCTTCAAGGATGCTTAACTTAAACTTGAATGGCTAAGTAAGCACACACATACTCTAAGGGAACTTAGAGAGAGAAATTAGAGAGAGAATGAGTTTGGGAGAATGTTTTGTATTGCACTTGAGTGATTTCAATGGCTTGGTTACAAATGAGCCCCCTTAGGGGTTTATATACACATCCACCTCCTTAATGGACGGTGGAGATCTACTTGATCCTACGATTACTATTTCTCTTCTAGGATATTCTATACAAATATCCTACATGTAAAATAGTGTTGAACATTCTAGCCACTAGTCTAGATTATTCCAGTATAGCCTAGAAGGTTCTAGAACCCTCCACATGGTTCTAGATACTCTAGAAGCTTCTAGAACCGTCTAGATGATTCTAGAGTGCTCTAGAGGGTTCTTGAACATTCTAGCGTATTCCAGAAGATTCCAAACCATTTTGAAAGATTCCGAAACATTCTAGGTCTCTCTAGAAACGCGACTCGTGACACCTGGCCTGCGTTATTAGATTGGCAACTCTAAAGCAGCACAACCCAAATTAAATCGGCCTAGTGAATGCATAGCTCCAAAGTCCAACACTCTAACCCATAAAATTGAAGAGCCTTCACCCGTCGAGTCGATTGGTATCTGACCCAAATCTATTCGGTTTTGGGTAATTTCGGGTTCGGGTTGAGTTTACGAGTGGGGTCAAATTCTGTCAGGTCTACAAACAACTCACCACTAACAGCTAGCACGTAATAGTAGTTTGCCAAACAGGGCCAATATGTTTAAACTACACAATCCAATCGACCATTTTATTCATTTACTAATAGCTATAGTTGATAATGGCCTAATTACACTACTTGCCCATATAATATATTGAATTTATTCTAAACTTTTAGTCTTTTCTAATGTAACAACATATTGGTCTTTCTCTTTACAAACCATTCTCTGTTAAAAGCTTTACTTAATATCTTTCTTTGAGTGATGATCAATTATTTGAACATCATGAAATTTTATTTTTAGCAGTGGAGGGCATTTGTTCGTTGGCAAACAATTTTAATGCCTCCAATAATATTCAACCAATTGATCTATTAACCTTTTCCACCATCCAACCGGCTATTGTTCTTTTCTTTCTCCTTTTCCATTTTCCTTTTTTTGGATTGGTAGGAAATGGACAACTGATTAACCTACATTGATTCAGATACCTCATTAACTATCTCATTTATCTTATATGAATTTTCGATTTGAGTGATATGAATGAGAGAAGACCTATGTTATATTGTGAGAACTCTATCTTTTTGAATACACACACACACACACACATATATATTGTAAAGCCTCGACTCCTCTCTCGGGGTCACGAGTAGTTACCAGGAACGGCTCCAAAGATCGTTGACTGGCCCCACAAATCACTACAAGTCTTTCCGGCGTGCTTCGTCCTTGCTCACACGCTGCTTGGGAAATTTTCCAGGAGGTCACCCATCCCAAGATTGCTCCCCAACAAGCACGCTTAACTGTGGAGTTCTTAAAAGTGGGCTCCTCAAAAAGAAATGTGCACCTTTTATGATATAAGTAGTCACTGCGATCCTTTTAAGCCACACTTGAGCGGTTACAAGGAACAACTCCAAGGATTTTTGACTGGCCCCACAAATCACCACAAGTCTTTCCAACATGCTTTATTCTCGCTTACACGTTGCTTAGGAAACTTCCCCAGGAGGTAACCCATCCAAAGATTGCTCCCCAACAAGCACACTTAACTGTGGAGTTCTTAAGAATATGCTTCTCGAAAAGAAATGTGCATCTTTGGTGATATAATTAGTGTCGCTTAAAAGGATCGCAGTGACTACTTATATCACCAAAGGTGCATTTTTCTTTTCGAGAAGCCCACTCTTAAGAACTCTACAGTAAAGCATGCTTGCTGGGGAGCAATCTTGGGATGGGTGACCTCCTGGGAAGTTTCCCAGACAGCTTATGAGCGAGAACGAAGCACGTTGGAACGACTTGTGGTGATTTGTGGGATCAGTCGACGATCTTTGAAGTCATTTCTGGCAACAGCTTGCGACCCAGTAGGGGGTCGGGGTGTTACAGATGGTATCAAAGCCGATCCGCGACTGTGAGCCACGCTAGTGGATGGAGAGTCCATGGGCAGTCACCTAGTGGGACAAAGATATTGGGTGTAGCCCGCCGGTCAATAGGACTCATAAGTTGGTCGGTTAGTGAAGCACATCGAGGGCGTTATGTGCTTCAAGTGGGGGAGATTGTAACACCTCGAGTGTGGCTTAAAAGGATCCAACGTGGTGGCAGTAAAATGACTCGACACCCCTCTCAAAAAAGATAAATTAATTTATGGCAAAAATTTAAAAAGTACAAAGTTAGCGTAAATACAAATAAGGTAAATGGTTGCCAGAGGCTGCAATTGGCTCAGCGATGCAACACGAATTTGTAAGCTGTAGTGTGTTGCTCCCCGATGTTGCATGCATCACCCCCTTATTTGAAAATTTTAATTTTTTAATTTTTTAAATTTTCTACCTTTGTCTCGTTATTGTTGGTATGTCAACGGGATGTATTACTGTATCAGGGTAAAAATTTTATTAAAATTTTTTTATTTTTCTTCCATTGTGTTGTTGTTGGTACGTCAACGGGATGCATTAAGGGCATTAGTAACGTAAACTGTTGGGCTTTCAACGTTTATGGAGTGTTGCATTCCCTTCGATCTAGAATTTTGGATTACACCCTTTGAGTTTCTTTCCCAATTTGTGTTCCATTGCATCAGTTGAGTCTCTAAATTTTTCACAAATCTATATAGAACTCTCAATACCACTAATTCTTACACGGGGATATTCCTCAATCTTTTTTATCAGATTTAACTTTATATTAGTATATTAGGAAAAGGACATGACAAAACTCAAATATACTGGTGTACGTCTCAAGGGAAAAAGTAACCCAAACTAACACACATCAAATGACAACCAAAACTCAAAGATATAACTCATACAAGGAGAGGCACGGTCGTGCCTAGGAGCACGGGTAGGCCGTGCCAATTTGCTGCTGGCCGAAGGCAAAAACTCTCACTTTGCACGGTTTGAAGTGCTTTGAAGTTTGGTTTGATGCTAGGCCTTTTAGTGAAGACTAGGTCGTGAATATGGGAGGGAAAGAGAGTATGAAGGTATGTGAATGAGAGGATAAGTAAGGATTATCAAGTAGAAGATTAATAACTCAAGATTCAAGCTAATAATCTCACCTTGCATCCGAATAGCTCAAACTAGGATAGGATAGACTAAACTCAAAGAATGGATACAGAAACACCACCAATCTTGAGTATAGAGCCCTTAATCTTGATCAAGATACAGAATCACCACTGAATCAAGGTTAAGACTCACTTGGACACCACCTTAATTGGCCTAATTAAGGATAAGTAAGAAGGAGTTTGGTAGAGAGAAAGCAAAAGCTCTCAAACTGATTTTATCATTCAAATGGAGTTATCTTCTTGCTATGGCCATGGGGTGCCTTTAGTATGTAGCAAAAATGGCCAAGCTAGCAAGCATACAAGCAAGCATACACGTCCCCCTTTCCTTACTAGCTAGGAAAGGTATTAAGCACTAATTTCATCCGGTTACAAGCTAAGCTAGATACAATCATGCTTAACTAAACTATTCCATCCAAATCATGAAGTAAAATAATGTCTAAGCTTATTATACATCAATTAACCTCACATTTAGACATAATACAATTAGAAATGCAGCTTGGAAGCCATGTGCACAGCCGAAAAGTAACACTCTCTTTGCAGCAAGCCAATAGGAATGGAGAGACAAGATATTTGCTTCTTCTTCCTCATTGGTTGAACTTCCCAAGGCAGTATCCAATCCTAGAGAGCCTTGAGACATGTGCCATGTCTTGGGAGGCATGGCAATCAACTAGACTTGGCAAACGGGTCATTCGGTTCGGGTACGGGTTGGGTCAAGTTCGGGTCGGGTCATGTTCGGGTTAAGTGACATTTCGGGTCATTTCGGTTTGGGTCGGGTATGGTTTGGGTCGGGTCGAGTTCGGGTCAACCAATTTTTGGTGAAATACACTCGTTATGCCAAAACAAGCAACTTTGTTAAAAATTGCGGGTCGGGTATGGTTCGGGTCGGGTCAATTCGGGTTTCGGGTCCACTTTCGGGTGAGCATATTTTGGGTGTCGGGTCGGGTATGGGTCCGGGTCATTCGGTTCGGGTTTCGGGTCAGTTTTTCCAGGTCTACAATCAACCTTGCAAGCTAGAAAAACTGGCTGAAGCTAGTGAAGCATTCGGGTTATGCTGAACTGGGTTTAAGCCGTGTGGAGGCCGGTTTTTAGGCAAAATTTAAGCATAGCAAAAGTGATCATGATTTGGTTTTCAACCATGGGGGGGTAACTTTGGGATGTATATAACCCCCCACCAAGAAATCAACGTTATAATGTGTTTAAGTGGGGTAATTAAACTTACACATTAAACTGTGCAAATTGGGGTCCAATTTGGCCGGTTTGGAAAAACACCTTGATCTCCCATCCTCTTGTATGCATGATTTGAAACCAATGGTTGGAATTGAATGTAGACTTCTTGAGGATTCCAAAAATGCAAAAATCCATGACTTAAACCACAATGTAGCTTAAGTAATGACATAAACAAAACTAGGCAAATTTTGGTTTGCTAGCCCGTGTACACTTCCTTGATTTCCTTGAACAAGATGGACCAATGCTTGTACTTTGGAGCTTAAATTGGACCTTGAATGAGTTGTTAGATCTTCTTCCTTGTCAATGGTGGTGGGGACTCCATCACCCTCCCCTTGTTGAGAAGATTTGATCCTCAAATCAGCAAGGTAATCATCGTCATGGTAAGCTTGCAAATCAGCTGCATTGAATGTGGCTGAAACTCCATAGTCACCTGGCAAATCAACTTTGTAAGCATTGTCATTAATACATTCAAGTACCTCAAAAGGACCATCAACTCGTGGCATAATCTTGTTCTTCCTCTTGGATGGAAACCTCTCTCTCCTAAGATGAATCCATACAAGATCTCTTGGTTGAAATAACACTTTCTTCCTATTCTTGTTGGCGTGGGCTTGATATGCTTCATTAGTGTTCTCAATCTTGCTCCTTACCAACTCATGAACCTTCTTGATTTGTTCTACCCTTGCTGCTGCACCTGGATGTGGCTTTTGATCAAAGGATCGTGGAATAAGATCAAGTGGGCTAAGGGGATCAAGTCCATAGACCACCTTGAATGGAGAAAGACCAGTAGCCTTGCTTGGTGTCATGTTGTAAGCAAACTCTGCATGGGGTAAAAGCAAATCCCAAGCCTTGGCATGAGGCTTAATCAAAGCTTTTAGGAGAGTTCCTAAGGTTTGACTGGTAACCTCAATTTGCTTATCAGTTTATGGATGACAAGTAGTATTATATTTCAGCTTAGTACCTAACTTCTTCCATAAAGTTATCCAAAAATGACTCAAAAACATGGTATCCCTATAAGAAACAATAGACCTAGGAATACCATGTTGTAGGTGGTTTTTGAGGGGGTGGAAACTAAATTAAAGAAAAGGAAAAGAAACCTCAAGCACCCGATTGTCAGTCGTAGTACTTTGAGGGTCGGTCCACAGGGAAGACGTTTAGATTATGGTCATTTAAAGTGATTAAACTAATTAACTAACCTAAGTGATATTATTTAAGGCAATCTAATAACCTATTTCAACTAAACTCATCTAAACTACTAAATCCACTAATTGCTTTTAACTTAGAATTGAAACGAACTAATTAACTAAGTGAACTAGAACTAAGCTAACCTTATACCAATTACCAAACCTAAACCAAATTAAGAGTGAATTAAGCATGATTTAAAACCTAGCTACTAACCACATTATTTATTCTCAAACCAAGGCAACAGTAGGGGAAGGGATAACAAGATTGGCAGAACCGAAAGCATTGCAAAATATAGAAGATAATTCATTACAAATCAAAGCATAAGTTGGACCATTCTAACCTAGTTTCTATAATCACCCTTAATGGCGAAGAGCAAAAATACCCAGAATTGCCCAAAATCATGATTAAACGACTTATAAGCAGAGCAAGAAAGAGAGCAGCATCATCATTCAACAAAACGAACTAATTTAACAATTGTCCAACAACAGTAGAGAGTAACAAAGCTTCGATGACACACCAAAACTTAGAACTGAACACTGCATCTAGAATTCGAACTCAAAACATGCCTAAAATAAAACAGGAAACAGAGTAGCAGGGGAAGGGAACGAACGAAAGCACGAAACAGGGGAGGGGTTGCAAACCTATCTCACTCAGCATTTTTTAGCCACCAAGGGGTACCAGAATCAGCCCAGACACAGTGTAGATTCACTGTGAAGAACACAAAGAGCAAGCAAATCAGGGGAGGGGAAATTCGAAGGAAAAGCATGAAATGAACCCAAAATTCTCTGAAATTCTTGATTAACAACTCAAGATCGACAATTCGAAGCTTAATTACACTAAATTAAATGCCGGGAAGAACTCTAAAATCGAAACCCTAAATTGGGAAATTTCCGAAATGCGAAAATGAAATTGAAATTAAAAATCGAAACTAAACTGAATCTAAACCCTAAAACTGGAATTTAAACCTAATCCTACTCCTAAAATCTACCTAAAATTGCCTACTCTTCGAACCTCTTCAATGGCGTCGCTTCCACGCCTTTATACCCGAACTCCTTCGCCTCTTGACCGTTCGATTTGTGTGGGTATCGTGGACGGTGGATGAAGGTGGTGACGATGCTGGTGTCGTGGAGTGTGCAGCGTGAAGGAAGGGTGGTGGGATGGGTTTCGAAGATGGGAAGTAAAACTGTGGGTTGGGGTTTCTGGGAATGGGATATCTGTGGGCTGGGTGGTTTTGGGAAGGGATAAGGGAGAGAGAGAGAGCTGAGATGGCATGGAGGGTCGAGGGTTCTGGGGGTTTTCGAGTTCCAGAGAATGGGGTTTGGGTTCTCTGGGTTGAAGAAGACAGCGCACGCGAGGAAAGGGAAAAATGGGGGGTTAAGCTGAACCGGTTCAACTGAACCGGCCGGTCCGGTTTACGCTGGACCGGTCTAGGTTTTTTTTCCTTCAAATCTGGACCGGTTCTGTGGAATTTTGGACCGGTTTTTGAATTCCGGACATTTTCTTTATTTTACCCGCATTTTTTGCCATTTCGGTACTTTTTTCACATTTATTAAAAATCTGCAAAATAAAATAAAATCAATTAAAAACCAAAAAAATATTATTAACACGAGCATAAAACCAGTGAAAAAGTACCTTACAAATAGCATATTTTAGCTCAAACAAATACTCCCACACCAAGATTTTGCTCGTCCTCGAGTAAAACAAACTAAACTAACGAAAAGAAAATGAAAAATAAGAAAAAGAAAATTCTAACTCACTATCGTAGGAATCCATCTCGGTGTTTGTGTGCAAGTGTATCATCACTCACAAGACTCAGATTTACCAGAATTAGACTCAATCCCACTTGGTTGACATAACTACATTATTATTATACTGACTTTGGAAGCAAGCTTTCCTAGTAGCAATATTGCCTCAAAGGGTAATACCCAGTAGCGCATGCCTCAAAGGGATACTTGTCATTCCAAATTTTATTCTTTCTTTATTTATAATACAATTTTTTTTTCTTCAATTTTTTTTCTAAAGTAATCATGCCACAAGCTAGTGGGAGAATCATTCATGGAAATCTAAGAGCTAAAGATAATGATGAAGGAATAAATAACGACAGGATTACACAACCCATAACGAACAACTGGAGTTAGAATCAGGGCTTAGAGTATCACATTTGAGGTCCGAGACTTATCATGCACATCCTATTTATATACAAGCTAATAAACAAAGAATAGGGGATTCAAACTAATCACAAATAGTACAAATGTCCCCAAAAACAACAAAAATTTTGAAAATTTTGAAAAAAAAGTGGCACCTCACCCCCACACCAAAACTTTACAATGTCCTTATTGTGGGAACTAAGGTGCTAAAAAGCAAGCACATAAACTATACAACTGTAAAACCTAAAATATATACAACTAGGACACACCACAAAAATTAAAAACAAAACCAAAAACAAAACCAAGATAAAAATGAAAATCAAAACTAAAATCAAAGAAACACACATATTTACAGAAACAAAACCAAAACGAAAATCAAGGACCTACTAAATTGCAAACTTAACCAAAAGAAACCTAAAACAGAATAAAAGAAAAGAAAAACAAAAAATGAAACAAAAATGAAACAAAAATGAAATTACTAAACAAAAATAAAATCAAAGTAAAGACTAAAACATGCTAAGCTATAGAAACAAAATGAAACATAAGAAACAACCCTAGATATTCACAATTAACAAGTATTTACAAAATCCTAATATATACAACTAAGTACGAAAAGGAAGAGAAGAAATGAAAAAGAAAAGAAGGGTGAAACGATCATACCAGGTTGGATATAGGTTGTACCCAAACTATAAAGCTTATGGAGCATCAGCCACTCCATATTAACTCACGAGCATCCACTCATATCAAAACCAACCAATGCTCGTAGTAGCTTATCAAAGAACCGGGCACAATCCTCACAAAAATGAATGTAGTTAGAAACATGAAGAAGGGCCCAAATAAAGTGCATCATCTCAATGCAACTCAATGCTCTTTTGAGCTTGTCAAAGCTCACAACCCAATCAAAAGAGAGATGTGTATTTGTAAAATCAGATGCACTAGTCAGTGGTTCAATGAAGATATGACTATATGAATGCATAAACCATCTAAAGTAATCTAATTTATCAAATTAAAATCGCACATCACCTCTAAAAGAATAAAAGAAAGAACCACAACAAGGCCAATCAAAGAAAATATGGAAATCAGAGCTCAATTTATGGCCTAAAGTCAGGTCCTGAAGTTCAAAGGGGTCCTGGAGTCTATCTATGTCATTATCATCACGAATCTGATCTAAACAAGGAATATCAAACACAAAAGTCTCAGACTGGACAAAAGTAGACTCGGGAGGGTCCAAAGATGAAAAAAGAGAGGGGGAAGTGCAATATTCAAGAAGAAGGTCAATTTGGACAGGATCAACAGAAAATGATTCATATTTAGCACGGAAATCCTCCTTCCGACTCATATTAACATCAAACCCACAAAAAGATTCATATTCGATTTACAGAATATCATCATCTGATTTAATTAGAAGGTCATGAGTGATGGGATCAAAAGAAAATGATTCAAACTCAACATAAAAATCCACATCAAGACCTTCAGTAACATCAAATTCGCATGAAAAAGATTCAAATTCTGCACAAAGAATATCATCATCAAAGTCAAACATAGTGAGTTCAGGTATCTCATCATGCAACTCCTGTGAAACATCTTTCAAATCATCTAAATCATGAAACTCAACTTCAGGTGTGATGCTTATTTCTAACTCACTATCAAGATCAGATTGTTCATCAGTGACATTTTCAGGTGAGCTAGTGCAGGGGCAAGGTTTGATGATAGAGACTTAGGGAGGTCACTTTCTTGTTCTAAACTAGGCAAACACATGTTTTCATTCAAATAAGGCCTATCAGAAAAAGAAGATTCAAAATCATCACAGAGATCAATATCAGGTTTAGGAGATCCTAAACTAGAATCAATCTCACTAGAAGGCTCCCTAATCTGGTTAAAACATTGAGAATATTCAACAATTCTCAATTTCATAGTCTCTATCATTTGATCAGTCATATCATTAATTTTCTTTTCAAAACTTGCACATATAGCATCACTATAAACACGATAAGGACAAGTATAAGCATCATGAGCAGAAGATTCACAATAATCGCACCAAACAGGAGGCACAAAAGCATAAAAGGAGTCATTCGAATCTATAAAATGACCTCGGGAGTAAGGATTAGCATAAAAAGTAGACTCAACATGAGTTGGGTACTTTAAGTTCATTTTAGCTTGTTCAAACTTATAAGTATCCCAAGCTAAACTTTCAAAAAAAATCCCAAACCTCATCTTGAGATCTAGACAACAATCCTAGCAAACCCCCTGAGCACATGGACTCAATAATACCCCTAAATTCAGCATTTAGACCCAAAACAATGACCTCATAAATTTTCCATTTTGCAAAAGTTTGATGCAATTGAGCACGATAATCATTAAGTCGCGATAAATAGCCCTAAAAAGGTTCATGCTCAAATTGCGCGAAATTAAAAACTGGCATTTTGAAATTTTTTTAAAGGTTTTCAAAAAAATTTCAATTTTTTTTGATTTTTAATTTTTCAATTTTTTTGGGTTTTTGAATTTTCTAATTTTTTTGGATTTTCAAGTTCTTCAAATGTTTTTGGATTTTTAAGTTTTTTCAAATGTTTTTGAATTTTTCAAAACACTAACAAGGAAACGATAATAAAAATCGATTTGAAACTATAGTTACGAAACAACTAAACAAAACATGACTAAGTGAATAACAACGAAACAAACTAAACAAATCAATACGAAAGCAACTAAAAAATATAAAACATGACCAAATCTCACCGTCTTTCCCCGGCAACGGCGCCAAAAATGTAGGTGGTTTTTGTGGGGGTGGAAACTAAATTAAAGAAAAGGAAAAGAAACCTCAAGCACCCGATTGTCAGTCGTAGTACTTTGAGGGTCGGTTCACAGGGAAGGCGTTTAGATTATGGTCATTTAAATTGATTAAACTAATTAACTAACCTAAGTGATATTATTTAAGGCAATCCAATAACCTATTTCAACTAAACTCATCTAAACTACTAAATCCACTAATTGCTTTTAACTTAGAATTGAAACGAACTAATTAACTAAGTGAAATAGACATAAGCTAACCTTATACCAATTACCAAACCTAAACCAAATTAAGAGTGGATTAAGCATGATTTAAAACCTAGCTACGAACCACATTATTTATTCTCAAACCAAGGCAACAATAGGGGAAGGGATAACAAGATTGGCAGAACTGAAAGCATTGCAAAATAGAGAAGACAATTCATCATAAATCAAAGCATAAGTTGGACCATTCTAACCCAGTTTCTATAATCACCCTTAATGGCGAAGAGCAAAAGCACCCATAATTGCCCAGAATCATGATTAAACGACTTATAAGCAGAGCAAGAAAGAGAGCAGCAGCATCATTCAACAAAACGAACTAATTTAACAATTGTCCAACAGCAGTAGAGAGTAACAAAGCTTCGATGACGCACCAAAACTTAGAACTGAACACTGCATCTAGAATTCGAACTCAAAACATGCCTAAAACAAAACAGGAAACAGAGCAGCAGGGGAAGGGAACGAACGAAAGCACGAAACAGGGGAGGGGTTGCAAACCTAGCTCACTCAGCATTCTTTAGCCACCAAGGGGTACCAGAATCAGCCTAGACATGGTGTAGATTCATCGTGAAGAACCCAAAAAGCAAGCGAATCAGGGAAGGGGAAATTCGAAGGAAAAGCATGAAATGAACCCAAAATTCTCTAAAATTCTTGATTAACAACTCAAAATCGACAATTTGAAGCTTAATTACACGAAATTAAAGGCCGGGAAGAACTCTAAAATCGAAACCCTAAATTGGGAAATTTCCGAAATGCGAAAATGAAATCGAAATTAAAAATTGAAACTAAACTGAATCTAAACCCTAAAACTGGAATTTAAACCTAATCCTACTCCTAAAATCTACCTAAAATTACCTACTCTTCGAACCTCTTCAATGGCGTCGCTTCCATACCTTTATACCCGAACTCCTTCGCCTCTCGACCGTTCGATTTGTGTGGGTATCGTGGACGGTGGATGAAGGTGGTGACGATGCTGGTGTCGTGGTGTGTGCAGCGTGAAGGAAGGGTGGTGGGATGGGTTTCGAAGATGGGAAGTAAAACCGTGGGTTGGGGTTTCTGGGAATGGGATATCTGTGGGCTGGGTGGTTT
>JACYFF010031955.1:50124126-50136764 GCA_017589665.1 Selenicereus undatus | reverse complement strand
GGGTTCTCTGGGTTGAAGAAGACAGCGCACGCGAGGAAAGGGAAAAAGGGGGTTTTTAAGCTAAACCGGTTCAACGGAACCGGCCGATCCGGTTTATGCTGGACTGTTCTGGGTTTTTTTTCCTTCAAATCTGGACCGGTTCTGTGGAATTTTGGACCGGTTTTTCGATTCCCAACATTTCCTCTATTTTTCCCGCATTTTTCGCCATTTTCGGCCCTTTTCCCACATTTATTAAAAATCTGCAAAATAAAATAAAATCAATTAAAAACCTAAAAAATATTATTAAAACGAGCATAAAACCGGTGAAAAAGTACATTTCAAATAGCACGTTTTTAGCTCAAACACATGTAGCCTTGTCACTTCTTTGAAATACAACTCAACAATATGTGTAGCATCATTAGTCTTGTTGCATGGAATGAAATGAGACATCTTAGAAAACCTATCAACCACAACAAGGATAGAATCTTTGTTTCTTTGGGTTTTAGGAAGTCCAAGAATGAAGTCCATACTTACATCAACCCATAGAGAAATGGGAATAGGCAATGGAGTGTATAAGCCTTGAGGTAGCGAATGACTCTTTGCAACTTGACATGTTCCACACCTCTTTAGGATATCCTGTATATCACGTTCCATACAACAAACACTCCCTTAGCATGATAACAGTCTTATTTTCTCCATAATGTCCAGCTGGAGATCCTGCATGAACTTCTCTGATTAGCAACTCTCTTATACTACACCTTGGAACACATAGCCGAGTACCTTGGAATAGGAAGCCTTCCTGGATATGAAAATCTCCTTTGGGGTGTTTAGAAAAATCAGCATCTAATGCCCCAAAGTCTTCATCATTGTCATATAAAACCTTTAGATGCTCAAAACCAAGCACACAAGCATCTAACTGAAATAATAAGAGATATCTCCTGGATAGAGCATTAGCACCTTGATTGAGTTTACCTAACTTGTGCTTGATAATGAAACGATAAGATTGCATAAACTCAACCCACTTGGCATGCTTGGAGTTTAACTTATGCTGGCCTTGTATATACTTCAATGCTTCATGGTCAGAATGTAAGATAAACTCACTTGCAATAAGATAATGATTCCAATGCTCTAAACATCTCACAATAGCATAAAACTCTTTATCATAAGTGGAGTACTTTCTTCTGGAATCACACAACTTCTCACTAAAGAAGGCTAGAGGCTTACCTTCTTGAGTAAGAACTCCACCAATACCTACACCAGAGGCATCACATTCAACTTCAAAGACTTTACTAAAGCATGGCAATGATAGAACCGGTGCCTGAGTAAGTCTAGTCTTGATCTGTTCAAAGGCAGATTGAGCTTTAGGAGTCCATATAAATGATGTACCTTTGATAACTTCAGTCATAGGAGCCATGATAGTGCTGAAACCTCGAATAAATCTCCTGTAGAAAGAAGCTAAACCATGGAAAGCTCTAACATCATGAATACTCTTAGGTATAGGCCAAGAACGAACGACTTCTAACTTACCTTCATCTACCTTTATACCATCTTCAGTCACAATGTAACCAAGAAATGTAACTTCAGGAGTAAAGAAAGCACACTTCTTAAGGCTACCAAACAACTTCTCACGTTCTAAGACAAGCATAACTTGAGTTAAGTGATCTTGATGTTCATGCTCATTCTTAGAATAAACCAAAATATCATTAAAGTAGACTACCATAAACTTGCCAATGTAAGGTCTAAACACTTGGTTCATTAACCTCATGAAAGTGCTAGGTGCATTAGAAAGACCAAAAGGCATTACCAACCATTCATAAAGTCCACCTTTTGTCTTGAAAGCTGTCTTCCATTCATCACCTTCTCTGATTCTGATTTGGTAGTAACCACTGCGAAGATCAATCTTTGAAAACACTTTAGAGCCATACAACTCATCTAGCATATCTTCAAGTCTTGGTATGGGGTAGCTGTACTTGATAGTAATCTTGT
This sequence comes from Selenicereus undatus, assembly GCA_017589665.1. Classification (NCBI taxonomy): domain Eukaryota; kingdom Viridiplantae; phylum Streptophyta; class Magnoliopsida; order Caryophyllales; family Cactaceae; genus Selenicereus; species Selenicereus undatus. Next base: position 50,134,799 of record JACYFF010031955.1, on the reverse strand, counting down.
TAATGGCCCTGCTATCAACACACATTCTCATTCCACCATCTTTCTTTGGCAGCAAAAGAGCTGGAATGGTACATGGACTCAAAGACTCTCGAATCAAGCCCTTTTCCTGCAATTCTGCAACTTGTCTTTGAATTTCATTAGTGTCCTTTGGATTCATCCTATATGTAGGCTTGTTGGGTAGGATGGAACCAGGAATAAGATCAATGTGATGTTGAATATCTCTCTTGGGAGGTAAACCCGTGGGAATCTCCTCAAGGAATAAATGACAGAAATTTTCAATGAGTGTCTTAGTAGTGGGATGTATGGGCATCAAATTTTTTGGTTCTTCTTGGATGCTTAGAATCCACTCTCTAAAGGCTTCAAACTCATGTTGAGAAGCCTTTAAGACTGATTCACTCACTGCTAGTAAACAATCATTGTGTTTGGGCTTATTTTTAGGGGGCATTTCGTGGAGTTTGGATGGGGGTAAAGGGGCTAAGGTGATTTTCTTGCCATCCTTAGTAAATGAATAAGTGTTTAGGTAGCCATTATGCATAACTCTACGATCATACAACCATGGTCTCCCTAAAAGCATATGACATGCATCCATAGGAATAACATTACGCCATAACTCATCTTTATAGTTCTTTCCAATGGAAAATGAAACCAAACAACTAGAGTTCACCTGAATTCCTTTGCTTTGATTTAGCCACTGGATGTTGTAAGGATGTGGATGAGTCATTGTTTGCAGCCCTAGTTTCTCAATCATGCTCAGAGAAACTACATTAGCACAACGTCCACCATCAATGATCAAAGAGCATATCTTACCTTGAGTAGTACACCTAGTATGGAATATGTTCTCTCTTTGCTCATCTTTAACTCCTTTGTGGTTGCTTAGAACTCTTCTTAAGACTAAGAGTTCACCTTCATATGCTTCTTCAACAACATATTCTTGAGTTTCTTCAAGTTCTAACTCACTTTCAATCTCGTTTTCTTCCTCTTCAAATTCTTCCTTTACGGCAGTCCATTCAGCTAGAGTAATAACTTTTCGGTTTGGACACTCCGAAGCACTATGACCAAGCCCTTGACATTTGAAACATCTTATGTTGTTCATTGGGTTAAGGTTAGATCGAAAAGGGGATGCTGGAGCTTTTTGAGGTGCCGTGGTTCTTTGTGGATTATAAGGGAAGGGCATTTGTGGCTTAGGAGGTGGGTTGGAACTCCCCTTGTTAAAAGGTTGGTTCCGAATGAAAGGCCTTGTATTTTGAGGTTTTTGGGGCTGTTTAGCCTTCTTTTGTTGTTCCAATTTGTGAGCTAATACACAAACATCATCAAAAGAAGCATAGGCTTGCAATTCCACCATATTAGAATACCAAGGATCAAGACCACCCAAGTATCTAACTATGGTTTGCTCTTCAGGTTCTTGAATGTCACATTTAATCATCAATTTCTCAAACTCACGTGTGTATTCTTCAACATTCATGCTACCTTGAGTGAGATTATGAAATTGAGAATAAAAATCTTGAACATAAGTAGGTGGGAGAAACCGTGCCTTAAGCTTAGTCTTCATCTTTTCCCAAGTTTGGATTCTAGACTTTCTTTCTCTAAGCCTCTTAGCATTCAAGTTTGTCCACCATAAAGATGCATACTTTATGAGTCTTAAAGCCACTAACTTGACCTTGTTATCATCAAGTATATCTTTATACTCAAAGACTCTTTCAACAGTATGTAACCAATCAATAAACTCCTCAGGATCAAGCTTACCTTCAAATTCACGAACTTCAACTCTGAAGTCATTAGTGTTAGCTTAAAACCGTTGCTCTCCTCTAACCATTCTAGGCACTTCTTCTTCACATGAGGAATCAACATCATGGCTATAGACTTGCTCACGTGCTCTTTGTTTAGATTGAAGAGTGTCTTCATTCAACGTTTGCTTTTGCTTCAAGAATGAACCCAATTGCTTTCATAAGTAGTCATTTTGTGCTTGAGCTTCTTGATTTCTTTGAGAGTCTTCTTGGATTTTGCTAGCCAAGAACTCGTTTTGCTTCATCAAAGCTTCAAACCTTTCTTCCAAAGACATGCTTGAATAAGGTTGTTTGAACAAAAGGGAAAGCCGAGTTTGTGTGGAAGAGAATGAGTGAATGATTTGAGGAAGTGGAAGGGTATGCTAGGCCAAGGTGAAACCTTTGCTCTTATACCAAATACGATATATGTCTCAAGGGAAAAAAAAAAGCATCCCGAGCTAACACACATCAGATGACAACCAAAACTCAAAGATATAACTCGGACAAGGAGAGGCACGGTCCTGCCTAGGAGCACGGGTAGACCGTGCCAATTTGATGTTGGCCGAAGGCAAAAACTCTCACTTTGCACGGTTTGAGGTGCTTTAAAGTTTGGTTTGATGCTAGGCCTTTTGGTGAAGACTAGGCCATGAATATGGGAGGAAAAGAGAGTATGAAGGCATGTGAATGAGAGGATAAGTAAGGATTATCAAGTGGAAGATTAATAACTCAAGATTCAGGCTAATAATCTCACCTCGCATCCGAATAGCTCAAACTAGGATCGGATAGACTAAACTCAAAGAATGGATACAGAAACACCACCAATCTTGAGTAGAGGGCCCTTAATCTTGATCAAGATACAGAATCACCACTTAATAAAGGTTAAGACTCACTTGAACATCACCTTTATTGGCCTAATTAAGGATAAGTAAGCAAGAGTTTGGTAGAGAGAAAACAAAAGCTCTCAAACTAATTTTATCATTCAAATGGAGTTATCTTCTTGCTATGGCCGTGGGGTGCCTTTAGTATGCAGTAAAAATGGCCAAGCTAGCAAGCATACAAGCAAGCATACACGTCCCAATTACATCCGGTTACAAGCTAAGCTAGATACCACCATGCTTAACTAAACTATTACATCCAAATCATGAAGTAAAATAATGTCTAAGCTTATTATACATCAATTAAACTCACATTTAGACTTAATACAATCAGAAATGTAGCTTGGAAGCCATGTGCACAGCCGAAAAGTAACACTCTCTTTGCGGCTAGCCAATAGGAATGGAGAGACAAGATATTTGCTTCTTCTTCTTCATTGGTCGAACTTCCCAAGGCAGCAGCCAATCCTAGAGAGCCTTGAGACGTGTGCCATGTCTTGGGAGGCGTACCAATCAACCTTGCAAGCTAGGAAAACCGGCTGAAGCTAGTGAAGCATTCAGGTTATGCTGAACTGGGTTCAAGTAGTGTGGAGGCCAGTTTTTAGGCAAAGTTTAAGCATAGCAAAAGTGATCATGATTTGGTTTTCAGCCATGGTGCGGTAACTTTGGGATGTATATAAACCCCCCACCAAGAAATCAACGTTATAATGTGTTTAAGTGGGGTAATTAAACTTACACATTAAACCGTGCAAATTGGGGTCTAATCTGGCCGGTTTCGAAAAACACCTTGATCTCCCATCCTCTTGTGTGCATGATTTGAAATCAATGCTTGGACTTGAATGTAGACTTCTTGAGAATTCCAAAAATGCAAAAATCCATGACTTAAACCACATTGTATCTTAAGTAATGACATGAACAAAACCGGGCAAATTCTGGTTTGCTAACCCGTGTACACTTCCTTGATTTCCTTGAATAAGTTGGACCAATGCTTGTACTTTGGAGCTTAAATTGGACCTTGAATGAGTTGTTGGATCTTCTTCCTTGTCAATGGTGGTGGGGACTCCATCAGCAACTAATAGAGGGTTGAGGCGAAGAGAGATATACCTTGGTTCAAAATAGCATAAACTGCAATAACTTGGTCTGATAAATATGGTTTATGAGTAAAACATTCTCCCCACTTCCCATATTTCATTCTGAAGTCTATTAAATATAGTTTTTCACCCCAAATAGATTATTGATCCCAATGAAAGCTGTTAAACTCCCCAAACTTGGTACATTCTTTGTACTACCATAAGTGATTCAAAACTCATAATTAAGCTCCAAAATACATGTTTTTCTTTTTTCTCTCATAAATCGAGCTAAAAACTCCAATAAAATCAATGAATTTTCATTTCCACCTTAAATGGCCTTACTTGGCCCAAAATACACAAAATGAGTGCATGATCAATCTCACTCAATCTTTATTATCGCTCTTTACGCAATTACTCAAAATGCTTGCAAAACTCACCAAACTCCAAATGCTCAACCAAAATTCATGAAATCTTATATGAAACTCGAACATAATATGGAAAATCTACTGTAAAATGTTTAGAATTTTCTCCAAGTAGACGCTGCACAGAAATTGCAATAACAGCCCGATTTACACCAAAGCAGGTCAGTTCACTTCAAAAATTCATAACTTTCACCCTTGACCTCAAATGGAGACCTAAAACCCAAATATAAAAGGATTAAGAAGTCTCAAAAAACATTCATTTGCAACACAAAACATGATTCCCACTATAGGGTTCCCAAAATGGGGGTAGAACACAAGTGTGTCAGGTTTGTTCTAAACTACGTAGTTCTCGTAAAATGACCATAAATTTTTCCAAAAAACTCGGATTAAGGCGATTCAAATTGCCTTTGAAAGCTAAAACACTAAATTATCGACCCAAAAAAAATCATAATTGTTCAACGGGTTGATCATTACCAGTTTAATCTCAAAGTCAGCCACATTTTCTGCCATATTCAGGCCTCACTGTTTTTGCTTTCTCCTCTTTTTTTCACATAAATCCTCACTTGAAATCATTCCAAATCACCAAAAACATCATCATAATCATCAATAAGACTAAATGTTACAAAATTGTACAAAATAATACAAATGCATCACTTGACTTAAGCTAGCTTGATCATGGCAAAGTCCTAACCTTAACATGCTTCAAGTTTAACCCTACCATGATCAATATCCCCAAAATTAATAAAATTTGCATGATAACATGTACTTTGATCTCATGAGCATGAATCACAACTAAAACAATCATAAAACCAAAAATACAGCAAGAGCAAGTTAGGATTTACTCACTTTGATGCTTGGAAGCAAAAGGTGTATGTGGTGTGACGTGTGGGAGATGGTTGGTGGTGGTTGTGGTGGTCGAAGGCAGCCTTTGGCTTGCTGGAACAGTAGCAAAAAGTAGCAACCAGCAAGGGGGCTGGCAGTGGGGTTGAGATAGAAAGGAGGAAGATGGGTGTGTGTGTGTGTGTTTACTTGGCTAGAAATGAATGAAAAATTTACTTGGCTTATTCTATTCACCCATAAAGTGGCCTTTTGTTAACCATGGTTAAATTTAAATTATGGTAATTAGCTAGGTTAGTCAAGCAAGCTTGTTGTATTATGATCGACTTATACGATTTGGGCCCAGGAGGGGAAGTAAACCGTATGTGATTAGATTTTCGTAGCTCGAAATTAAATTTTTGTGAGGTTATAAAAATAACAGTATTAATAAAAATAAAAAAATAGTATTAATAAAAATAATAATAATAATAATAATAATAATAATGAATTCTTAAATTATAATTATCGAGGTGTACTATCGATTCACTTGAAATTTTACGATAGTTGAAACCCAAAATGTGAAGTGGGACCCCAAATTGCAATTTACTAAATAAATAAATTAGGTGTATTTGATTTAATAAATATGATTTGGTTAAATAAATAACCGTGAAAATAAAGATGATTTAAATAAATAAGGGTTAGGGTCGGGATATTACAGCCCCCTCCGCTAAAGAGTTTCGACCTCGAAACTTATGAGCTTTTTGAAAACATGCACTGATATCACAAATAAGTGTGGATATTTGGCTTTAATCTCTTTCTAGGTTTTCCCAAATGGCTTTTGAGGAGGTATGATTATGCAAAATACTTTTTGCCTCATCTGAAACTATCGACATTGTCCTAACTCTTGTCGACATTGCTCGACATAATTCTTTTGTCGGCCTTGTCTCACCTTAACATGTCCTTGAATTTTTTTTCGTAATACTTATTTGGAGTAACTCTATTCTTATACCCAATGCTTCTTCTGGATCACTCTAATAAGACCTGACATTGCTTAAGATTTTACTCTTATCAAAATGTCCTCAGTTAGTATTCTAAAGGCGTTAGCTGATCTCCCTTATCCGACAGATGAGAGGTTTGCTTCAATTCCACAATGGACAATAAAATGAATACCGCTAGGAATGACAATGAGGGAATCACTAGTCAAGCGCGGCATTAAGTCTAAAAGAGATAAACAATGAGATTAGAAAAGATTGATAAAAGGGGGATTATCATGAGCTGGTTGAAATACAATAAATAGAATGTTGAAATATAATGCCAAATGAATAATGGTTTATAAATATGGATCATAAAGGATCCAATAGATAGTCAAACAAGGGGAAAGATGACTCGATTACACTCGGGCTTAGCAAAAGACAGATGACGAGATGGTAACTTTCTAGCCTCAGTTGTCTGGTTAAGTGCACTATATCTAGATTAGAAAAGCAATGTGCAATAAGTAGATAGATAGATTGGATGAGTAAAATGCAATAGATACATAAACAGGCCTTTGCTCAAAAAAGTCAATTTGAGCGCAACAATAAGGTAGAATGGAGAATGCTGAAGTTTACTGATGATGACGTAACATATGAGTGTGAGAATTGAATTTAAAAGTGTGGAGAATAATTATATTATGAATTCAAAGCAAGTTATACAAGCGTATCATTATGAACAAATGAAATATTGGGTATACGGAGATTAAACAATATTGGATAAAATCAAATTGGAAAGATGAAACAAGCAGACAATTACAGGAATTACTACAAAAGAGCATTCTTGCAAATGATAAGCTGTCATTGGCATGGTTTAGACAACAATTGAAGCCATTTAAACAAATGACGTAGATAAAGGGATGTTATAGACCAAGTGAGTGCCAATAGCAAAGGAATAATGGCCCTGAACAACACAAGGTGACTAGGGTCGAAGTAAATCAACGACTGGAAGTAATGGGAGCATTGCTGGTGTAAGGTCTTCGTGACAAGAGCAACCTCTTTCTATGCATGTCAACTAAATCTTACTCATACCACCCATATAGTGCCAAATAGCACATCGTAAGCTACTGAATTACCGTCACATGATTCCCTACAGTAATTCCATCAGATACTTATTCAACCCAAAGATATACCAAGTTACAAATGGCATTCCCACAATAGGTTTTAAACATCACTGTACTCAATATCATGTATGTTAATACGCCTCAATAAAACTCTCAAATTTTGAAGGAAAACGGAGAGAGTTCTGCCTAAAAGCTGACTAAAACCCAGGCTTAAAGTCTTACAACATGTACTTATCATGAAAAATCACACTTCAATAGTTCAACGGACACACGTCGGAGTTCATAACTCAACGGGTCACACACCTGGAGTGCCCAATTGCAAAAATTTAAACAAATGAGAGATATGAAATATACAATACAACTCCCAGATAAATGAGAGCATCCCCAACTAATAGTAGGTTACCCAAATGGTTCCACACTCCACTTTGCTAATACTCGAATATCAGGATATCACTAAATGATTGAATCACCCAAATGGGAATGGTTACTCCTCATATACCCATACATATGAACCTATGGTCAATAGCTCATTTAATTGGTCCAACATAACTCATACACACCTTGATAGCTAACTCATAACCAGTTGATAGCTTATAGTGGCCCTCAAAATCTTGGCTTTGATACCACATCTGTAACGCCCCCAAAATAGTAATGACATGAATTACGGAAAAATGCAGCGGTAGACTTAATGATAGAAGGCGCTACCGCCGTCCTGATAAGGACAAGGCTCACTGAAACCATTTAATCTTGCAACTCAAGTTCACAATCACAATATCTATTAAATTGAAACACTCCAAGACCAAAGTTCATAAATGTTCAACTTCAATACAATCGACTTAATCATACCATGTGCTAACTCGCACTCCACACTACACAAGTATATTGAATATAGACCCAACTCGACCCTAAGGTCGATCCCAACATTCACGCTATGCTGAATCCACTGCGAGCATCTAATGGCTTCCAAAAGGGCTTACTAAATGGAGAAACATGTTATACTTCATCACTTAAAATGGAAAACATGAAAACGATTCGAAAATGTGAGCTAAAACTCAGTACATGAATTCCTGTATTGTAAAATGAGCATAGAAACACTGTTGATAGGTACCCACCTTTGCAATTCATTTAATTCGAAATAACAATGAAAATGTACATACTATAAAACTAAATTGCTCATTATTATCTGGATGTGAACCGCTTGCAATGATATGATCTATACATAGGTGTACACCTACCAATCCAATCAAGACTTAGCTTGAAGCCGCACAGGTAAATTATGGGATGACGCCCTATAAATGATAACTGATGGGGTCACAAGTTAAATGAAAAATCACTACATAAACTGATTCATTGATGAACTCATTAAGAGTTATAACTTAGTGAACATGTTCTTCTTTATGAAGATATAGGCAATGGGCGTACCTTGAGTCTTTGAAAATGTCATCCGAGTTGATAAATATGTTATGAGTTGATAACACTTATGCATAAGGGGAAGCGATAACTAGGCCTCGACTCTGTTTCATAAATGTCATTGTAGGTATGTGTGGTCAGTAAATGATCCTTATTCACATAATTGAGTAAGTAAAAGTATGCGTAATGAAAATTGAGTCATTAAATGGCTTACATAACTTGGGTATTTTAGTATAACTTCAAAACTAAATTAATGAAAGTAATTAAACCCGATATAAAGTAAATGAAAGTAAAATAGACCGCAATGAGATAAATAAGATTACAAAGGAAAAGGCCTTGATGGTGGAAAATGGGAGAGTGGTTTTGGCCTTTTTTGAAATAGGTTGCTGATATAGGTTTAAGGCTCGCTGATGTATAGCTTGGTTCAAGATAACAGTAAGTACACCAGATTGGCTTGATAAATACGTTTGATACATTCTGAATTCAGTAAGTAATAGAGGGTTGAGGCCTAGAGGGATATATTTTTGTTCAAAATAGCATAAACTGCAATAACTTGGTCTGATAAATATGGTTTCTAAGTCAAAAATTCTCCTCACTTCCCATATTTCATTTACAAGTCCACTAAATATAGTCTTCACCCTAAATAGATTATTGATCCCAATGAAAGCTGTTAAACTTCCCAAACTTGGTACATTCTTTGTAATATCCATAAGTGATTCAAAACTCATAATTAAGCTCCAAAATGCATGTTTTTCTTCTTTTCTCTCATAAATCGAGCTAAAAACTCCAATAAAATCAACGAATATTCATTTTCCCCTTAAATGACCTTACTTGGCCCAACAAAATGAGTGCATGATCAATCTCACTCAATCTTTGTTGTAGCTCTTTACGCAATTACTCAAAATGCTTCCAAAAATCACCAAACTCCAAATGTTCAACCAAAATTCATAAAATCTTATAGGAAACTCAAAAATAATATGGAGAATCTACAGTAAAATGTTCGAAATTTGTCTCCAAGTATACGCTACACAGAAATTGCAATAACATCCCAATTTACACCAAAGCAAGTCGGTTCACATCAAAAATTCATGACTTTCACCTTTGACCTCAAATGGAGACCTGAAGCCCAAATATGAAAAGATTAAGAAGTCCCACAAAATTTTCATTTGCAATAGAAAACATGATTCTCACAATAGGGTTCCCAAAATGGCGGTAGAACACAAGTGTGTCAATTTTAATCTAACCTGCGCAGTTCTCGTATAACGCCATAATTTTGTCCACAAAACTCGGATTAAGGCGATTCAAAATTCCTTTGAAATCTAAAAGGCTGACCTATCGAACCACAAAAAATACAATTTTTCAATGGGCTGATCATTACCAGTTTAATCTCAAAGTCACCTATGTTTTCTACCATTTCCAACCCTCACTGTTTTTGCTTTCTCCTCTTTTTTTCACATAAACCCTAACTTGAAATCATTCCAAATCACCAAAAACATCGTCATAATCATTAATAAGACTAAAGATTACAAAACCATATACAAAATAATACAAATGCATCACTTGACTTAAGCTAACTTGATCATGACAAAACCCTAACCTTAGCATGCTTCAAGCTTAACCCTACCATGATCAATATCCCAAAAATCAATAACATTTGCACGATAACATCTACTTTGATCTCATGAGCATGAATCATAACTAAAACAATCATAAAACCAAAAATACATCAAGTGCAAGTTAGGGTTTACTCACTTTGATGCTTGGAAGCAAGAGGTGTATGTAGTGTGAGATGTGGGAGATGGTTGGTGGTGGTTGTGGTGGTCGGAGGCAGCCTCCGGCTGGCCGAAACAGTAGCAAATAGTAGCAACCAACAAGGGGGCTGGCAGTGGGGTTGAGAGAGAAAAGAGGAAGATGGGTGGTTGTGTGTGTGTTTACTTGGTTAGAAATGAGTGAAAAATTTACTTGGCTGATTTTATTCACCGATAAAGTGGATTTTTGTTAACCATGGTTAGATTTAAATTATGGTAATTAGCTAGGTTAGTCAAGCAAATTTGTTGGATTATGATTGGTTTGTACGATTTGGACCCGGGAGAGGAAGTAAACTGTATGCGATCAAATTTTCGTAGCTCGAAATTAAATTTTTGCGATGTCATAAAAATAATAGTATTAATGATAATAATGATAATAATAATAATAATAATAATAATAATAATAATAATAATAATAAT
>JACYFF010031955.1:50112397-50124116 GCA_017589665.1 Selenicereus undatus | reverse complement strand
AATAATAATAATAATAATAATAATAATAATAATAATAATAATAATAACAATAATAATAATAATAATGAATTCTTAAATTATAATTATCAAGACCTATTATCGATTCACCTAAAATTTTACAATAATTGAAACCCGAAATGCAAAGTGGGACCCCAATTTGCAATTTGCTAAATAAATAAATTAGGTGTATTTGAATTAATAAACATGATTTGGTTAAATAAATAACCATGGAAATAAAGATGATTTAAATAAATAAGGGTTAGGGTCGAGATATTACAGCCCTCCTCCGCTGAAGTGTTTCATCCTCGAAACTTATGAGCTTTGTGAAAATATGCGTTGATATCACAAATAAATGTAGATATTTGGCTTTCATCTCTTTCTGGGTTTCCCCAAATGGCTTTTGAGGAGGTATGATTGTGCAAAGTAGTTTTTACCTCATCTGAAACTGTCGACATTGTCCTAACTCTTGTCGACATTACCCGACATAATTCTTTTGGCAGCCTTGTCTCACCTTAATATGTCCTTGAATTTCTTTCGTAATGCTTGCTTGGATTAACTCTATTCTTATACCCAATGCTTCTTCTGGCTCGCTCCAATGAGACCCAAGATTGCTTAAGATTATACTCTTATCAAAATGTATGCATTTAGTATTCTCAAGGCATATCTCTTCTCCCCTCATCCAACTAATCGTAGGTTTGCTACAATTCCACATTGGACAATAAAATGAATATCACTAGGAATGAAAATTAGGGAATTGGTAGTCAAGCGAGTCATTAAGTCTAAAAGAGATAAACAATGAGATTAGAAAAAGATTGATAAAAGGGGGATTATCACAATCTAGTTGAAATAAAATAACCAGAATGTTGAAATAGAATGCCAAATGAATCATGGTTTATAATTATGGATCATAAAGGATCTAATTGATAGTCAACGAAGGGGAAAGACAACTTGATTACACTCGGTCTTAGCAAAAGCAAGATGACGAGATGGTAGCTTTTTAGCCTCAGCTGTTAGGTTAACTGCACTAGATAGATTGGAAAAGCAATGTGCAATAAGTAGATAGATAGATTGGATGAGTAAAATGCAATAGATATATAAATATATTGGACGAGTTACATTGGGAACGTGCCTTGGCTCAGAAAAGTCAATTTGAGCGCAATAATAAGGTGGAATGGAGAATGCTAAAGTTTATGGGTGGGGATGTAAAATATGAGTGTGAGAATTGAATTTAAAAGCATGGAGAATAATTATATTATGAATTCAGAGCAAGTTATATGAGCATATCATTATGAACAAATGAAATATCGGGGTATATGGAGATTAAACAATATTGGATAAAATTAAATTGGAAAGATGAAATAAGCAGACAATTATAGGAACTACTATAAAAGAACATTCTTACAAATGATAAGCTGTCTTGGCATGGTTTAGATAACAATTGAAGCCAATTAAACAAATGATGTAGATAAAGAGATGTTACAGACCAAGTCAGTGTCAATAGCAAAGGAATAATGCCCCTAAACAATCCAAGGCGACTAGGGCCGAAGTAAATCAATAACTGGAAGTAATGGAAGCATTGCTGGTATAAGGTCTTAGTGACAAGAGCAACCTCTTTCTATGCATGGCAACTAAATCTTACTCATACCACCCATATAGTGCAAAATAGCACACCACAAGCTACTGAACTACCATCACAGGATTCCCTACAGTAATTCCATCTCATACTTATTCAACCCAAAGATATATCAAGTTGCAAATGGCATTCCCGCAGTGGGTTTTAAACATCACTGTACTCAATATAATGTATGTTAATACACCTCAATCAAACTCTCAAATTTTGGAGCGAAACAGACAAAGACCTGCCTAAAGACTGACTAAAACCCAGGCTTAAAGCCTTACAATATGTATTTATCATGAAAAATCACACTTTAATAGTTCAACGACACACGAAGAGTATCATGTGTGTTAACACACCCGGAGTGCACAATTGCAAAAATTTAAACAAATGAGGGATATGAAACATACAATACAACTCCCAGATAAATGAGAGCATGCCTCACTAACAGGTCACCTAAATGGTTCCACACTCCACTTTGCTAATACTCGAATCTCAGGATATTACCAAATGATTATATCATCCAAATGGAAATGGTTCCTTCTTATATGCCCATACTTATGAACCTATAATCAATAGCTCATTTAACTGGTCCAACATAACTCAGACACACCTTGATAGCTAACTCATAAACAGTTGATAGCTTACAATGACCCTTAAAACCTTAGCTCTGATATCGCATCTATAACGCCACCAAAATGCTAATGACATGAATTACGGAAAACTGCAGTGGAAGACTTAATGATAGAAGGCACTACCGCTATCCTGATAAGGACAAGGCTCACTGAAACCATTTAATCTTGTAACTCACGTTCACAATCACAATATCTATTAAACTAAAACACTCCAAGACCAAAGTCCATAATAGTTCAACTTCAATACAATCGACTTAATCATATCGTGTGCTAACTCGCACTCCACACTACACAAGCATATTGAATATAGACCCAACTCGACCCTGAGGTCGATACCAACATTTATGTCATGCTGAATCCATCACGAGCATCTAATGACTTCCAAAAGGGCTTGCTAAATGGAGAAACATGTGATATTTCATCACCTAAAATGAAAAACATGAAAAAAATTCAAAAATGTAAGCTAAAACTCAATACATGCATTCCTGTATTGTAAAATGAGCGTAGAAATACTATTGATGGGTACACGCATTTGCAATTCATTTAGTTCTCAATAACAATGAAAATGTAAGTAATATGAAACTGAATTGCTCATTATTATCTGGATGTGAGCCTCTTGCAATGATATGATCTATACATAGGTGTACACCTACCAATCCGATCAAGACTTGGCCTAAAGCCACGTGGGTAAATGATGGGCTAATGCCCTATAGATGATAACTGATGGGGTCACAAGTTAAATGGAAAATCACTGTATAAACGGATTCATTGATGAACTCATTAAGAGTTGTAACTTGGTAAACATGTTCTTCTTTATAAAGATACAGGCAATGGACGTACCTTGAGTCTTTAAAAATATCATATGAGTTTATAAATATGTTCTAACTTGATAACACCCATGTATAACGGGAAGCGATAACTAGGCCCCGACTCTGTTTTATAAATGTCATTGTAGGTATGTGTAGTCAGTAAATGATCCTTACTCACATAATTGAGTAAGTAAACGTATGTGTAATGGAAATTGAGCAATTAAATAGTATACATAACTTGGGTATTTCAATATAACTTCAAAACTAAATTAATGAAAGTAATTAAATCCGATAGAAAGTAAATGAAAGTAAAATAGACCACAATGAGATAAATGAGATTACAAAAGAAAACGCCTTGATGGTGGAAGATGGGAGAGTGGTTTTGGCCTTTTTTGAAATAGGTTACTGATATGGGTTTAAGGCTCGCTGATGTGTAGCTTGGTTCAAGATTACGAATACACCAGATTGGCTTGATAAATAAATTTAATAGATTCTGAGTTGAGTAAGAAATAGAGATTTGAGGCCATGAGAGATATATCTTGGTTCAAAATAGCATAAATTGCAAGAACTTGGTTTGATAAATATGCTTTCTGAGTCAAAAACTCTTCCCACTTCCCATATTTCATTCAAAAGTACATTAAATATAGTTTTTCACCCCAAATAGATTATTGATCCCAATGAAAGCTATTAAACTCTCCAATATTGGTACATTCTTTGTAATATCCATATGTGATTCAAAACTCAAAATTAAGCTCCAAAATGCATGTTTTTCTTCTTTTCTCTCATAAATCGAGCTAAAAGCTCCAATAAAATCCAAGAATATTCATTTCCACCTTAAATGACCTTACTTGGCCCAAAATACACAAAATGAGTGCATGATCAATCTCACTCAATCTTTATTATCGCTATTTACACAATTACTCAAAATGCTTCCAAAAATCACCAAACTCCAAATGCTCAACCCAAATTCATGAAATCTTATAGGAAACCCGAAAATAATATGGAAAATCTACAGTAAAAGTTTCATAATTTTTCTCCAAGTATACGTTGCACAGAAATTGCAATAACAGTCCAATTTGCACCAAAGCAGGTCAGTTCACTTCAAAAATTCATGACTTTCACCCTTGACCTCAAATGGAGACCTAAGACGCCAATATCGAAAGAGTAAGAAGTCCCAAAAATCTTTCATTTACAACACAAAACATGATTCCGACAATAGGAATCCCAAAGTGGGGGTAGAACACAAGTGTGTCAGTTTTAGTCTAACCTGAACAGTTCTCGTAAAACGACCATAACTTTGTCCGGATAAGTCAAATTAAGGCGATTCAAAATGCCTACTAAAGATAACACACTAAGCTATCTACCCAACAAAAAGCATGATTTTTCAGTGGATAGATCATTACCAGTTTAATCTCAAAATCACCTCATTTTCTGCCATTTCCAGCCCTTACTGTTTTTGTTTTCTCCTCTTTTTTTCACATAAATTATCACTTAAAATAATTCCAAATCACCAAAAACATCATCATAATCACCAATAAGACTAAAGATTACAAAATCATGCACAAAACAATACAAATACATAACTTGACTTAAGCTAACTTGTTCATGACAAAACCTTAACTTTAACTTGCTTCAAGCTCAACCCTACCATGATCAATATTCCCAAACTCAATAAAATTTGCATGATAACATCTACTTTGATCTCATGACCATGAATCACAACTAAAACAATCATAAAACCAAAAATACATCAAGAGCAAGTTGGGGTTTACTCACTTTGATGCTTGGAAGCAAGAGGTGTATGTGGTGTGAGGTGTGGGAGATGGTTGGTGGTGGTTGTGGTGGTCGGAGGCAGCCTCCGCCTGGCCGGAATAGTAGCAAACAGTAGAAACTAGCAAGGGTGCTGGCAGTGGGGTTGAGAGGGAAAAGAGGAAGATGGGTACGTGTATGTATCTACTTGGTTAGAAATGAATGAAAAATTTACTTGTCTGATTTTATTCACCCATAAACTGACTTTTTGTTAACCATGGTTAGGTTTAAATCATGGTAATTACCTAGGTTAGTCAAGCAAGCTTGTTGGATTAAGATTGGCTTGTACGGTTTGGGGCCCGGGAGGGGAAGTAAACCGTGTGCAATTAAATTCATGAAATCTTGTATAAAACTCAAAAATAATATGGACAATCCATAGTAAAATTTTTAGAATTTTTCTCCAAGTATACGCTGCACAGAAATTGCAATAATAGCCCAATTTGCACCAAAACAGGTCAGTTCATTTCAAAAATTCATAACTTTCATCCTTGGCCTTAAAGGGAGACCCAAAACCCCAATATGGAAAGATTAAGAAGTTCCAAAAAATGCTCATTTACAACACAAAACATGATTCCCACAATAGGGTTCCCAAAATAGGGGTAGAACACAAGTGTGTCGGTTTTGGTCTAACCTGCATAGTTCCTGTAAAACGACCATAACGTTGTCCACAGAACTCGGATTAAGGCAATTCAAAATGCCTTTGAAAGCTAACACATGGATGTATCTTCCCACCAAAAATTATAATTTGTTAGTGGACTAATGTTTACCAGTTTAATCTCAAAGTCAGCCCTATTTTCTGCCATTTTCATCCCTCACTATTTTTGCTTTATCCTCTTTTTTTCTCATAAATCATCACTTGAGAGAATTCCAAATCACCAAAAACATCATCATAATCATGAATAAGAATAAAGATTACAAAATCATATACAAAATAGTACAAATACATCACTTGACTTATGCTAACTTGATCATGACAAAACCCTAACCTTAGCATGCTTCAAGCTCAACCCTACCATAATCGATATCCCCAAAATCAATCAAATTTGTATGATAACATCTACTTTGATCTCATGAGCATGAATCACAACTAAAACACCTAAAACAACTAAAACAATCATAAAACCAAAAATATATCAAGAGCAAGTTAGGGTTTACTCACTTTGATGCTTGGAAGCAAGAGGTGTATGTGGTGTGAGGTGTGGGAGATGGTTGGTGGTGGTTGTGGTGGTTAGAGATAGCTTCTGGCTGGCCGGAACAGTAGCAACTAGCAAGGGGACTGGCAATGGGGTTGAGAGAGAAAAAAGGAAGATGATTGCGTGTGTGTGTTTACTTGGTTAGAAATGAATGAAAAATTTACTTGGCCGATTTTATTCATTGATAAAGTGGCTTTTTGTTAATCATGGTTAGATTTAAATCATGGTAATTAGCTAGCTTAGTCAAGCAAGCTTGTTGGATTATGATTGCCTTGTACGATTTGGGGTTTGGGAGGGGAAGTAAACCGTATGCGATTAAATTTTCGTAGCTCGAAATTAAATTGTTACAAGGTTATAAAAATAATATTAATAATAATAATAATAATAACAACAATGGTAATAATAATAATAATAATAATAATAATAATAATAATAATAATAATAATAATAATAATAATAATAATGAATTCTTAAATTATAATTATCGAACTCTACTATCGATTCACTAGAAATTTTACGATAATTGAAATCCGAAATGCAAAGTGGGACCCCAAATTGCAATTTCCTAATTAAATAAGTTTGGTTTATTTGAATTAATAAACATGATTTGGTTAAATAAATAACCATGAAAATAAAGATGATTTAAATAAATATGGGTTGGGGTGGGGATATTACAGCCTTCCTCCCTCAAAGAGTTTTGTCCTCGAAACTTATGAGTTTTGTGAAAATATGCACTGATATCACAAATAAATGTGGATATTTGACTTTCGTCTCTTTCTGGGTTTCTCCAAATGGCTTTTGAGGAGGTATGACTGTGCAAAGTACTTTTTGCCTCATCTGAAACTGTCGACACTGGCTTAACTCTTGTCGACATTGCCCGACACAATTCTTTTGTCGGCCTTGTCTCACCTTAACATGTCCTAGAATTTATTTCGTAATACTTGCTTGGATTAACTCTATTCTTATACCCATTGCTTCTTCTGGCTCGCTCCAATAAGACCCAACATTGCTTAAAGATTATACTCTTATCAAAATATCCTCATTTAGTATTCTCAAGGCATCAGCTGTTCTCCCCTCATTCGACTAATCAAAGGTTTGCTCCAATTCCACATTGGACAATAAAGTGAATATCGCCAGGAATGAAAATGAGGGAATTGGTAGTCAAGCGAGTCATTAAGTCTAAAAGAGATAAACGATGAGATTAGAAAAGATTGATAATAGGGGGATTATCATGAGCTGGTTGAAATAAAATAACCAGAATGTCGAAATATAATGCCAAATGAATCATGGTTTATAAATAGGGATCATAAAGGATCCAATAAATAGTCAACCAAGGCGAAAGATGGCTCAATTACACTCGGGTTTAGCAAAATCAAGATGACGAGATGGTAACTTTCTAGCCTAAGTTTTCAAGTTAAGTGCACTGGATAGATTGGAAAAGCAATGTGCAATAGGTGGATAGATAGATTGGATGAGTAAAATGCAATAGATATATAAATAGATTGGACAAGTTACATTGGGAACGTGACCATGCTCAGAAAGTCAATTTGAGCACAGCAATAAGATGGAATAGAGAGTGCTGAAGTTTATTGATGAGGACGTAAAATATAAGTGCGAGAATTGAATTTAAAACCAAGGAGAATAATTATATTATGAATTCAGAGCAAGTTATATGAGCGTATCATTATGAACAAATGAAGTATCGGGTATAGGGTGATTAAACAATATTGGATAAAATCAAATTGGAAAGATGAAACAAGCAGACAATTATAGGAACTACTATAAAAGAGCATTGTTGCAAACGATAAGCTGTCATTGGCATGGTTTAGATAACAATTGAAGCCATTTAAACAAATGACGTAGATAAAGAGATGTTATAGACCAAGCAGGTGTTAATGGCAAAGGAATAATGTTGCTGAACAATCCAAGGTGACTAGGGCCGAACTAAATCAATGACTGGAAGTAATGCGAGCATTGCTAGTGTAAGGTCTTAGTGACAAGAGCAACCTCTTTCTATGTATGGTAACTAAATCTTGCTCACGCCACCCATATAGTGCCAAGTAGCACACCGCAAGCTACTGAATTACCGTCACAGGATTCCTCACAGTAATTCCATATCATACTGATTCAACCCAAAGATATACCAAGTTACAAATGGCATTCGCGCAATAGGTTCTAAACATCACTGTACTCAATATCGTGTATGTTAATACACCTAAATGAAACTCTCAAAGTTTGGAGTGAAACGGATAGAGTTCTGCTTAAAAACTAGCTAAAACCTAGGCTTAAAGCCTTACAACATGTACTTATCATGAAAAATCACACTTCAATAGTCCAACGGCCACACACCGGAGTTCATAGCGCAACGGGTCACACACCCGGACTACACAATTATAAAAATTTAAACAACTGAGAGATATGTGACATACAATACAACTCCCAGATAAATGAGAGCATGCCTCCCTAATAGGTCACCCAAATGGTTCCACACTCCACTTTGCTAATGATCGAATCCCAGTATATTACCAAATGATTGAATCACCTAAATGGAAGTGGTTCCTCCTTATATGCCCATACATATGAACCTATAGTCAATAGCTCATTTAACTGGCCCAATGTAACTCATACAAACCCTGATAGCTAACTCATAAACACTTCATAGCTCACAATGGCCCTTAAAACCTTTGTGCTGATACCACATCTGTAACACCCCCAAAATGCTAATGACATGAATTATGGAAAATTGCAGCGGAAGATTTAATGATAGAAGGTGCTACCGTCGTCCTGATAAGGACAAGGCTCACTGAAACCATTTAATCTTGCATCTCATGTTCACAATTACAATATCTATTAAACTAAAGCACTCCAAGACCAAAGTCCATAATAGTTCAACTTCAATACAATCGACTTAATCATGCCATGTGCTAACTCGCACTCTACACTACACAAGTATATTGAATACCCAACTCGATCCTGAGGTCGATCCCAACATTCCTGCTATGCTGAATCCACTGTGAGCATCTGATGGCTTCCAAAATCGCTTGCTAAATGGAGAAACATGTGATACCTCATCACCTAAAATGGAAAACATGAAAACAATTCGAAAATGTCACCTAAAACTCACTGCATGCATTCTTGTATTGTAAAATGAGTGTAGAAACACTGTTAATGGGTACCCAACTATGCAATTCATTTTGTTCACAATAACAATGAAAATGTATGTAATATGAAACTGAATTGCTCGTTATTATTTGGATGTGAACCCGTTGCAATGATATGATCTATACATAGGTGTACACCTACCAATCTGATCAAGACTTGGCCTAAAGCCGCGTGGATAAATGATGGGCTGACGCCCTATAGATGATAGCTGATGGGGTCACAAGTTAAATGGCAAATCACTGTATAAACTGATTCATTGATGAACTCATTAAGAGTTGTAGCTTGGTAAACTTGTTCTTCTTTGTAAAGATACAGGGAATCGCCGTACCTTGAATCTTTAAAAATGTCATCTGGGTTGATAAATATGTTCTGACATGATAACACTTATGCATAACAGGAAGCGATAATTAGCCCTTGACTCTATTTCATAAATGTCATTGTAGGTATGTGTAGTCAGTAAATCATCCTTACTCACATAATTGAGCAAGTAAAAGTAAGTGTAACGGAAATTGAGTAATTAAATGGTATACATAACTTGGGTATTTCAATATAACTTCAAAACTAAATTAATGAAAATAATTAAGTCCGCTATAAAGAAAATGAAAGTAAAATAGACCACAATGAGATAAATGATATTACAAAGGAAAAGGCCTTGATGGTGGCAAATGAGAGAGTGGTTTTGACCTTTTCTAAAATAGGCTACTGATACGGGTTTAGGGCTCGCTGATAAATACATTTGATACATTCTGAATTGAGTAAGTAATAGAAGTTTGATACCAAGAGAGATATATCTAGGTTCAAAATAGCATAAACTGCAATAACTTGGTCTGTTAAATAAGGTTTCTGAGTCAACAACTCTCTCCACTTTCCATATTTTATTCACAAGTCTATTAAATATATATTTCACTCCAAATAGATTATTGATCCCAATGAAAGCTATTAAACCCCAAAAATTTGGTACATTCTTTGTAATATCCATAAGTGATTCAAAACTTACAATTAAGTTCCAAAATGCATGTTTTTCTTCTTTTCTCTCATAAATCGAGTTGAAAGCTCCAATAAAATCCAGAAATATTCATTTACCCCTTAAATGACCTTACTTGGCCCAAAATACACAAAATGAGTTTATGATCAATCTCACACAATCTTTATTATCGCTCTTTACGCAATTACTCAAAATGATTCCAAAAATCACCAAACTCCAAATGCTCAACGAAAATATATGAAATCTTATAGGAAACTTGAAAATAATATGGACAACCTTCAGTACAATTTTCAGAAGTTTTCTCCAAGTATACGCTTCACAGAAATTGCAATAACAACCTAATTTGCACCAAAGCAGGTCAGTTCACTTCATTTCAAAAATTTATAACTTTCGCCCTTGACCTAAAATGGAGACCTAAAACCCCAATATGGAAATAGTAATAAGTCCCAAAAAGCTTTCATTTACAATGCAAAACATGATACCCACAATAGGGTCCCCAAAATGGGGGTAGAACACAAGTGTGTCAGTTTTGGTCTAACCTGCACAGTTCTCGTAAAATGACCACAACTTTGTCCGCAGAATTCGGATTACGGCGATTCAAAATGCTTGTGAAATCTAGCACACTGACCTGTCTACCCACCAAAAGTCATTAATTGTCAGTGGGCTGATCATTACCAGTTTAATCTCAAAGTCACCCCTGTTTTCTACCATTTTCAGCCCTCACTAGTTTTGCTTTCTCCTCTTTTTTTCACATAAATCCTCACTTCAAATCATTCCAAATCACCAAAAACATCATAATAATAATCAATAAGACTAAAGATTACAAAATCATATACAAAACAATACAAATACATCACTTGACTTAAGCTAACTTGATCATGACAAAACCCTAACCTTAACATGCTTCAAGCTCAACCCTACCATGATCAATATCCCCAAAATCAATAAAATTTGCATGATAACATCTACTTTAATGTCATGAGCATGAATCACAACTAAAACAATCATAAAACCAAAAATATATCAAAAGCAAGTTAGGGTTTACTCACTTTGATGCTTGGAAGCAAGAGGTGTATGTGGTGTAAGGTGTGGGAGATGGTTCGTGGTGGTTGTGGTGGTCGGAGGCAGCCTCTGGCTGGCCAAAATAGTAGCAAACAGTAGCAACCATCAAGGGGACTGACAGTGGGGTTGAGAAAGAAAAGAGGAAGATGGGTGTGTGTGTGTGTGTTTACTTGGTTAGAAATGAATGAAAAATTTACTTGGCTGATTTTATTCACCGATAAAGTGGGTTTTTTTTTTAACCATGGTTAGATTTAAATCATGGTAATTAGCTAGGTCAGTCAAGCAAGCTTGTTGGATTATGATTGGCTTGTACGGTTTGGGGCTCGGGAGGGGTAGTAAACCGTATGCGATTAAATTTTCGTAGCTCCAAAGTAAATTTTTGCGAGGTTATAAAAATAATAGTAATAATAATAATAATAATAATAATAATAATAATAATAATAATAATA
>JACYFF010031955.1:50067123-50112387 GCA_017589665.1 Selenicereus undatus | reverse complement strand
TAATAATAATAATAATAATAATAATAATAATAATAATAATAATAATAATAGTGAATTTTTAAATTATAATTATCAAGGCCTACTATCGATTCATCAGAAATTTTATGATAATTGAAATGCAAAATGCAAAGTGGGACCCCAAATCGCAATTTACTAAATAAACAAATTTGGTGTATTTGAGTTAATAAGCATGGTTTGGTTAAATAGATAACCATGAAAATAAAGATGATTTAAGTAAATATGGGTTAGGGTCGAGATATTACAGTTTACAACTTAGAAAACCTGCTACCTACTTTTCATTCCTAGGTGGTGAAATTTCTATAAATGTCTTAATCTTGAAGTGATCCGCCTCTATTCCTCATGATCTTGCTACAAATAATAAGAGTTTTTTAGATGAGACCCCAAAGGTGCATTTTTGTGGATTGAAATGTGTGTTTTTTATGTTGTGGTTTTAATTTCATAATCCTGACATCCACATAGACCTCCACCTCCTTATGCATCATGTCATGGAGAAGAGTAAGTGTGGTTCATTCTAATGTGGCTATAATATTGGCAAGCCTGAATGACATGACATTGTAACATCAGTACCCCATTGTATGATGAATGTAGTCTTTTCTTTATCCTCTATGACCATTTGGATTTGATTAGAACCCACGTACTTTGACTTATGGAGTATGATTATGAGGTGAAGTGCCACCCTAGTTTATCCCCTACTATTGGAATTGTGAGGTTGAGCCCCAAGCTTGCAGCTACCACTGACAATTTGTTTTACACTCATTTTTAGTTTGCTTGTTTTTTGGCATTTCCTAACGCTCGAAGAGAAGAGAATAAGAAAATGTTTTTGATACAATTTTATGTTATTATATTTTATGTTTGAACTAGTTTCAAGGATCCTGGGAATGCGCTGTTTTGCACCAATGAGGAGAAATACGTATCGTCATTGGATTATTATGAAGATATCATGCAATATACAGTTAGTCCAAGTTTGAGGACACCTTAGTTGTCTACAGTCGCCAATGGATTTCACATGGTAAAGTTGTTAAATCATTTAACTTGTTTGCTAGGGAAAGCTAAAGCAACAAATTCAATTGCCATTATTGAATTAGCTATGCAAGTTTATTTCTTTGATCCCTAAGGTATGACACTGCCACCAAGAGTGAAAATCCATTATTTATAGAAGAACGATGTGACTATTTGCTATCTGACTTGCATCTGAAAGTCCTTCCAGAATAGTTGCATAACCACAATAGTGTATTGGATAACTAATAGTTGATCATGCAAGTGCATTCAGCAAGCATTATTAGTATATTAACTTAATCACTAATGACGAAGGCTATATATGGTCTAATGTAAGATATTGCATAGTTTTAAACGTCATGTAACCCTATGATACTTTAGTTGAGATACTGGATGTCAATGTACTCTAAACCTAAGTTATCTAATCCCTTAGATAATGTCAGCTTCTCCTGAGTTTTGTATATCGAAGGTTTGGGACAAAAGTCTTTCACTATTCTCTGTTTGCTTAAGATCAATACCTTAAATTAGCATACCATCTACATACAAATATTTGACAACTCCATTATCATTGTTAAATTTGGTGTAACCATATTTAACGATATTTATAGGAAATGAATGTATTCAACTTGATAGTTTTCAATCCCATGAAAGAGATGCATTTATGAACTTCTTGTTTTACTAGTGAGTGAATAACAAGAATGTTTTTGGTGACCCTGGTTTAGTCAAGCCATTTTATAATGAAAAGTAGTGTACAAGAAGGTGATGAATTTGGTGTTCTCCTTATTATGAATATAATTTTCTTTGAAATGCGAAATGGATGAACAAATATTTCAAGAATTATAGAAGGTCAAAGTAAAGCATGGTTGTGAAGAACAAGAATAAAACTAAGCAATAAACCACTTATTTTCTTAAATTTGTGGCCTTCGGGATGTGCAGTGTTCTGAGCAGTTGGCAAAGCGACGATACCTTTGATTCCTTGTGAATGCCAAGTGTATTAGGCTAGAATGGAGGCTATGTCCAAGAGAAAATTGATCCTTTTTCTAAGAGAACATGAGAAGATCACTACTACAAAACAAATATGCAAAAACCTTCCATAAGTCTTGTATTAGGGCTACCAAATGTTACATTAATTGTAACACAATGCTTTTTGAAACGCTAAGTTTTATTGCATTAGCTAGGGGTGCACAAAAAAAACCAAAACCGAATACCGAACAGGAAAATTGAAAAAACTGAACCGAAAAATCGGTTCACCGAACAAATTTTTCAAAAAAATCGGTTTGGTTAACCGAACCAGAAAAAATTTCAGTTTTCGGTTTGGTTACGCTTTAGATAATTTGAAAATTCAGTTAACTGGTGGTTAACCGAACCGAAAATATTTTTTTGTAAAAAAAAAATTATACACAAAAATAAAAAATTTAGGGAAGGAGGTGCACTTTTTTATTATTTATAAATGGTAACCAGAGTCTAATATTTATAAAAATAACTTAAATATAAAAAAATGAAAAATTTAGGTGAGAAAGTATACATTTTTTATTATTTGTGAACAGTTAACTGGTAACCGAATCGAAAAATCGGTTAACCAAATCGAAAAATCGATTAACCGACTTTTTCGGTTCGGTTACAATTCGGGTTTTGGACGAACCGAAATTTTCGGTTAATAAAAAAACGGTTAACCGAAATTTTCGATTAATAAAAAAACGGTTAACCAAATTTTTCAGTTCGGTTACGATTCGGATTTTTTTGAACCGAAAAACCGGTTAACTGATTTTTGGTTAACCGAAACTCTAGTTAACCAGTTTTGCACACCCCTAGCATCAGCCTATGCATTTTCTTAGAAATATACAGGACTTGTTAACTGTTGCATTGATCTACCAAATGCAACACTTGTTTACGAAGAGAAGTGCAACACTTTCATTACCCAAGTGTAACACTTTGTCAGTCAAATTGCAACATTTTTACTTCCTAAATACAATGCTTTTTTTTTCCATTCGACATGTATGTAAGTGAAAAATTTATTCTTAATAAAAATACTATAATACCGGGCTCTCTTAGCTAGGCACAACTCCTCTACGAATTGCCAATGAGGCTCACCCATCATGTGAGCTATATTTCCTATAAGCTCACCAATGTCTTAGCTTAGCACGCATAATTGTGGAGTGTTTTGATGAATTGATCACTTATCCTGTGAGCTTTACTTTGTCGATGTGTGTATCATTATTAGCCCATTTAAATGTTAACTAACTGTACTTCATAGTGTTATATCTTTTAATAATGCTTAATTATTATAAAATATGTAATTATGAATATCAAGACTAAATATGGTAAAAGGTTACCTTTTATGACAAATGTTACTCTTTTCTCATCTCCATTACTCTCTCCCTCCCACAATTTTTCTTAGATATGTCAAAATATTTTTTTTTCACCCTACCAATCTTTCTTTCAATATGTCTTTATCCAACCTTCATTTTCCTAGTTTCGTGCCCCGTCTATTTTATTATTGTATCTAAAATGGCAAACCAACTGTTGTTTCATCCCATTTTTATCTTTCTAATCAAAGTTTTTTATCCCTAAATTATCTGTTAAAATACTCATTCAATGCATTGCTAACCAACAAATTTGCATAATTTCTATATCATAGTAATTATCTATTGGATAGCATATGATTCTATTAAAATGTGTTTTTTCCCTATTTAAGAGCATATAAATAGGACGATTGAACTCAGTGTTTTATACTTTATCTAAGTTATATAAATATAGGGTGAAGGACAAAATTTTTGTCACCTCCCAAAACAGGACCTTGTTTGGTTGCATTCTCCGGAAAAAAAAAAGTTTAAAGATTTGATAGAGAGTTATTTTGGTTAACATATTCTAAATGTTTGTCCTCCGTATATAATAGTAAATATCGATGATTGTGCTTATCAATGTTAGATGGTTTGATGATACACGGCCGTTTGATTGAATTGATTTTCTTAGAGGTCATTCTACAATTAAGGATTGAATGCGGTCTTCAATTTCTCAATCAAAATATGGTCAAATGTATTTAACCCAATCAGGTTCTTCTAACATCCTATCTAACATTATTCCATCAATTTGCATTGGCATACCATTACCTAGCATTTCTCTTTCTATTGGCTAAAACTTTAAAAATGACGGGGTTTCATTTTAACATGTTTTGTGTTATGCACTTTAGACAAATTTATAATAGGTCGCTAAATATTTGTAATTATACTTTTAGGCTTTTCTTGGTCTTTAGAAAATTTGATGGAAGGAAAAATTGAAGGAAAAAAAGTAGGGAGAAAGTGAGTTTTTTCTGTTGTTTGGATTGAGAAAAAAATACTAGAATTTGAATGAGAAATTTGAATGCTGATGAATTATTTGAATTAGATGTTATCTAAGTAGTACGAGGTTGGAGGAGGTTAGGAATTCTTTTGGAAACTTTTCCCAAACTTTTCTCATAATTTTATGAGAAAAATTTTATCACTTGTTTCTAACAATTTTTCCATTTAATTTTCCTCCATATTTTTTTTCTTTGTGATTTTCTCTAAACCAAACACAAGAAAAAAAGTTACTTTCCCAAATTTTTTTCTTTCTACCAAATTTTTCAAGGTCCAAACGGAGCCTTAGTTCAAGTTTCCTTTGTTCTTTAATTTCTGTATATTAATCTTTGATATAAGAACTATTAGCAATTTCCGTTGAATTGAATATCCTCATTAGGACCAGGGGGCATGTGTTACCAAACATCTCTTAAATATAATTTCTTAGTGGTATGTTTATTGGTAACTTTTTAAAAGAAAAACCTATTTACTCAACTGTAGTAGTCTTTAAAGATGCTTTGCCAAACCTGTTATAATATACTCATAAATGTAACATTTAGAAAATAGTGTTGCATTTCTACTCCAGATCGTAACATTTTAAAACAAATGTTGCATTTTTATTTCAGATTGTAGCATTTTCCAAATAGGCGTTGGATTCTTACTGAAAATATTGCAACATTTATAAAAAATGTTGCATTATATCTCTAAGTGTAGCAGTTATTACCTGTTGTCGTACTAGATGTTAAGTTAACGTAGTGTGCAATAATTTTTAAAAGCGTTGCATGCTTAGTGTTGCATTAGATCCATCATGTACCAATTAGTGAATTTGAAAGAGTTTTGTTATTGAAAATTAATTAAACTCATGAAAAGGTGAGTCATGTGATCAATGGAGAAGAGTGATCTCCCCAATGCAATGAAGGGTGGCCATAAATCCAAGAAATGAAGAGGGAAATCTTCCATCCACAGTGCTAGTAAGGTGACTAGGCTAAGCAATGTACTTCACTAAGCAATGAATAAAATCATATTAAATTAAAGATCAAAATCAATTCAAAATCAGTTAAGATAAATTTTACTAGTCAAATTTAATGAAATGCGATGGGAATATTTTAGATTGAATCAATCAAGCATAATTTCAGCTTTAGCCCCTTAATTAATTGATTAGATCAATCACTATTTAAAAATCTACAAATTTTGCAATGTGGAACAAGTTAGGTCCAATAGCACTCGTTGGGATGTAGGGGCAGCCACCGGCTTATCAGACTTGTTGCTGTGGCCAGCGGTAAAATTCATAATGCTGCTATATAAAGGAAAGCCTCTTGAGATTTGTTTGTGAGAGTTTTGCCATGAGGCAAGCGCCATCCCTAGTTACTCTTCCATTCACTCGTGCTCAACTTCACAAGTTTTAACACCCACATCGGCAAATTGCTCAAACCCCAACCTTTTTTTTTGGTAATTTGTGGTATTATTTTTCATAGTTCTCATATCCGTAAGAGTTTAAAAGCTTTTAGAATTTTTCTATCACAGAAAAAATACGTTTTTTTACACTGTTTAACACTCATCTACACAAGTATGATGTCATTACCCTCAACGGTAAAATAATTATCATCGTCGTGCATGTTCACCACATGCAAGTATGTAGTGAATTTGAGTTATAAGATCACCATTTTAGTGTCTACGAGAGCCCCAAAGGTGGCTGAGGCCATTAGAGTGAAGAGCGAAGATCCAATGCCATATAATGATATATGCAGATGTAGTCTGAATACAAGTGTATTTACTATGGGAAAATTGTTTCCAGAGTCTTAAAGGTGTCCATGCTTGTATAAAGGTCTCTTTTTAAGATTTGAGGCTCTCCTTGCATAAAAAATTTATTAGAGTCTTGAAGGCTCCTGTTGAGTAGTTTTAATAATGATTAGTGTGAAAAATCTGTCGTCCATATAAATCAAGTCACTTGCACAAATCTAACCTAAGAAAATTAATAAATGTGACTAAATATAATTCATTAAACTAATTACTCAGTAATCCTAATCTAAATGTAATTAATTAAATTAAACTAAAACAAAGCATGGTTAACACAATTAGCACAAAACATCATTGTAACTAACAATAACCATACAAAACACATAATTTAACTAGAAAAGCATTAAATTTACTAGCCAAGAGGAGAGAGAAAAAGGGGGTACCTCAAAACTGAAAAATCTAACAACGGAGGTTAAACCTCCATTGAAAGAGCAAGGGGAAGAAATTTGTAGCTTATTTCCACTTATCCTCAACTAATCTAGTTAGCAAATACTAAACTAACCTAGCATGAACCAAAAATTTATCCTCAACTAATCTACTCTAATAGCTACTAAACTAACCCATCATGAACCAAAAACTTGAACCTTGAAAATGGGTTAAATTTGAAGGTTTGAGGCAAGGGAGTCTGGGGGTAAAGAGAGTGAGAATAACAAGATTACGAAGTAATAAGGCAAGATTAGCTCTAAAATCCACTATTCAAAGCATGAACTTGAGCAATAAAATAGATTATCAAATTGCAGGGAGAAACTTGGAGAACAAAACTAAATTTGCTACAAAGTAGAGAGAAAATGCAAGTAGAGCCACAAAAAATAAAGCTATAATTAACTTGAAAAGAGTATTTGATAGGTTAAAAGTACTCTGCGTAAACCTACCAGAAATCCTAATTTTGAAACCCTACCTCCATACACAAATGGAGGAAAGAGATTTATATAGACCCCACGTATGTGAACTTAACATGGTCGTGCCAAGTGGCATGGGCAAATAGTGCCAAGTTTTTGGAATTCGGCATTGGAGCAAGGGCAGAAAAAGGAAGTGGCACAGGAAGCACGTGCCAACCCCTCGTCTTATTTCTCTTTCTTGTTTTTCAAGGAGCATTTGTGCTTGTTAACCTAGCCTTGCTTCGTGGTTATCTCGGGTTATCCACTAGGGTTAACCCTGATTAATGTGACTCACTATCTGCACGTTTTGCATTTATTATCTACCATTCGAGCAATTCTCTTTGTTCCTTACAAAACCAAAAAAATACTAATAAATAACCTAATTTTCCAATTATTATGAGCTAAATCTAAGTAAAATGAGATATATAATTCATGCATATTGAGCCTGAACAAATATCCCCATACCAAGACTTCACTTGTCCCCAAGAAAACAAAATGGGACTACTAGAGCCTAACTCACTTTCGTAGGAATCACGGTTATATTTAGCGTATAGTTCTCCCAAGTGGATAGGAGAGGTCTTCTAGTTCACATAAGATATATGCACAAAATCTTTGAAATAGTTTGGATTTTTCAAAAGCATAGCATATACACAAGCTGAAGGGACATTTATGCACACATCTAAGTCAATTCTAACACTCTATCAACCTAGCTACTAAGTTATATACAAGCAAAATATATATTCAATAGACACTTGTGCTTTGAATGCACCCCGACTCTCATCTTTCACCCTCCTGACACAATGACACGATATGATATGTACGCCTTGGTGCTCCTTAAAAAGTGTATTGACTCTTAATGCTAGGGGAGAACAAAGCCAAAAGGCCACCTTTACTTGGATTATTTACTTCCTTTATTAAATGATCAACCTCTCCTCTCTTTTTTTTTCTCTATTTTTTTCGTTTATCTCCTTATGGTCATTCATCTAAGGGAGTAATTCTTGACTTATTAGACCTCGAACTTATGGAGGAACAATTTAGCACATATTTTGACTTCTTCCCTAATTAGGGGTTCTATTTTACATCTAGAAAGAGCTTATTCAAGCCCAGATAGGCAAGGTTGCTAGAACCAAACTGGTGAGTGAACCAGTGAGGTAGGTGGGTCAATGGTTGGATTGGTCCAACCGGTTAGATCAGATAAAATCGTTTTATCATATTTTATTAAATTATAAATAATTTGTTATTTAATATAAGTAAATTTTGAACTTAGATAGGTGGAAAACGTTTAATAAGCACTGCCACGAATTTTTAAATTAGAGTGTTTTAGTAATAAATGAGTAATAAATTTCTTGAATTCCAAAACTTTTTATGAATTTTCTTGTGGGTAACAAAAATAAAATTATTTAATTTGATCAAAAATCAATGCAGAAGTGGACAAGATATGATTTTGGATTGTTAATATGTAATCAATTAATAAAAGGATTCAATGGATAGGGACGAAAATTTAAATGAATAACAAATAGATATAAATTTGCAAGTGAACATGTAGCAGAAAAGTTGTGTTGCGCACTTGGTAGGAGAACCAAGAACTTTAAAGTAGGCAAAGGTCACGGGCTCAAAGCTACTTCACAACACATTATAACTTTTCAATGGTACCCACAAAGAAAAAAACATAGGTAAGGGTCTTGTACCGATCCGAGTACTCGGTCCAACCGTGAAAACCGACGGTTTAACCTAATCTTGACCGACTTAGTAGGGCAGTGGTTTATTGCAATAATCAGACCGGACTGTTGTCCAGATCATGGTTGAAGCGGTTGAACCGGCCGGTCTGGTCCGGTTTTGGTAACATTGCAAATAGGCATATTAGAGTTAAGCTCTCTCCAATAATCTCATTTTTCTTATTTTTTGAAGGAAAATATGAAACTCAACTTACCAAGTAGAGTGTCCTCGAACCCAAGTTTCAACGAACTAACACCAAGAGTTGATGTTCAAGCATACAAGGTAGGTGTAATATCGCACATTGAGATGTAGTCATTATCAAAATTGAAAATTACACCATAGGCAAGGATTCAATCATGCATATTGTACCTCTATAAAAATTAGTAACCAAGCCACTAGAGATCACAAAACTAACCAAAATGACACAAAAAATCCCCAAGGCCAAGATACAAAACTCTATAAAAGTTAAAATTTTTCACAAAATATGTACAAATGGGTGTATGACTTCTCCGCCCCCATACTTAAATCTCACAATGTCCTCATTGAGAGTTAAGGGGTCACAATCAATATAAAACACATAATATCTACAAAACTAAGAGACCAAAGAAAAGAAGAATGAGATATATTCAAAACAAAAACAAAAAGCAAACAAGATAACACATAACCATTAATGTGGCACACATATATACAAAAACCAACAACGCAACTATATAACTACAAAGAAAAACACACAACCACCAACAATAAGTATATATAAAACCCAAAATACCACCAACACAAAACATGAACAATATATACATGGTGTATAATAGTGATCTTAGCCATTAATCTACTTAACACTGTCCTAAGTTTTACCTCAAAATTGATCAACAACAAAATCGCAATCTAAATCTGCAACTAAACAAAAAGAAGAATAAAGAAGATAAAAAAAAAGAGACGAGTTAGAATGATTATACTGGAGGGTATTTATTGCACTTGAAATATGCCTCTCTAGGATAGTGCTATGGTGAGGCTTTGGGAGCACCAACCACTTATATCAATACCAATAAAGCTTGAAGCGACTTGTGAAACAAACTTGAACAGTCCTCCAAAAATGAAAACCATTAGTAAGAAGGAGAATGTTCCAAAGAAAGCAAATCACTAGAATAAAAGAGGGAGCTCTCTTCAGCTTATCAAAGCTCTGGGCCCAATCATAAGAATTATACATGTGGCCAACATCACTCAACATAGATTACAAGGCTAGGAGTCCTCAATGAAGCATGAATGCAAAAACTAGGCACGAATCTTAAACCCTCTACCTAATCCTCAAGTCTTATAATCACATTAAGCTCATGTGTCCTTTCTCAATTAGGGGCATCTATCACACAAGTTTAGGCTCAAATAAGGTGGATGTTGAGGGTTTGATAAAAGAGTAACATAATGTAGGAGTGAGAGGGGCCCAGGCAGTAGAGGCGGGGATTGGCTTAGTAGGAGACCTAATCATGCCTCATATGACAAGGCACTACCCCAATAATCTCCTAATCATAAGATCCCTATAATGGGTCACCTTCAGAAAATGTTCCTCTCCAACCCAAATATCCTTAGAATCCACAATTGTGTCATGCTTAAGATCACAACTAGCATTAGCCACTAGTTTCTCACTTCCATTGAGCTCTCCAAAGGAAGCTATAGGAAGTCTTGGATGAGAATCAATAACCATACTACCCTTTGGATTACCTTGAGATATGCAAGTCTCAAGAGAAGAATATAATGCCATGGAGGGCAAAGAAAAGTCATTGACATCCTCATAAGAAAATTGATCATGAGAGGCAAGACAAGAACTGACACTATGGTCCAAGAAATGTGCATAAACACATGAGGAAGGGACAGAATCATGACATTGAGGGAGATAAAAAGGAGAATGTCTAACTGATCTCTAATAATTAAGCATGGCCTCCTCATAGATACTAAAATTATTGGGTAACTTGCCGCCATTAGTAATAAAAATCAAAGAACCAAGACTAGGGGCCTGCCTAATTATCTCCTACTCGTTAGTCTTATCACTTAAGTTCCCAAGAAAGTCCTAAGCATCATTGGCTTTCTTACAAAGAAACTTTGCTCTGCACATTGATTCAGCCAAAGTCCTACTACGGACATCTAACCCCTCATAAATAATTTAGTGCAAGTTCCATTTCTTTACCATGGTGAGGGCATTAAGTGAGTAACTCCTTGAACTCATCAATATACTTCTAAAAAGACGTATGTTCAAGTTAGACAAAAGAGAAGATTTCGCTCCTAAGCTTAATGATGTTACCGGTGAGAAAGTACCTCTTAAGGAAGACATGAACAATGAAATCCAAAGATTAATAGAACCAGTATTAAGACCACACATCCACCTCTTAGCTTCATCTTCAAAAGCAGAGGGAATGAATTTCATCTCACAACATCAATAGCTACCTTAGCAATGTGAATCAAAGACCATATCGCCGCAAACTCACTAATAAATAAATAAGGATCCTTAAAGCTGGTAAATTTGGAAAGTACGCCAACATAGTCCGAACAGTTCTCAAATTGCACAATATAAGGAATATGGGGGAGATTAAACCAAGATCTTGGGAAAGTTAGGGCAGGATAGAAGTGATCCTTCAATAAATGTAGTGGGTCAGGTTCTGTTCTTTCAAGAATGGGCTCATCAAGTTTAGTAGACTTGGGCTTAACATTATTCACAGCAGATTCCACAACATCTCAAGCACATCTTTTGCATGCAATAGACCCCAGCTTTTGGGGTTTTTTAATTTTTTCAATTTTTTTTCGACGTTTCACATTTACTAATGTTTTTTATTTTTTAATATCAAAAAAATAAGTAGCTACTCTATAACTCAAAACAAAAACAAAAAAAAAACAGAGCAATGATAAAAGGAACTACACTATTCGATAATTAATTAAATAGGGGTATATTCACAAGAAGTGACTTAATTTCACACCATCGTTCTCGATAATGATGCCAATGTTTGTTGATGTAGTTTTTGTAGCGAGTATGGTGGAAAATCTATCATCCTCTAGGATGGTGTTGAAATCAAGTAACTTACTATTTTAGCCCAAATCTAACCTAAGGGAAGCAATAAATATTGCTAAATATGACTAATTAAGCTAATTACTCATTAATTATAATATAAATGTAATTAATTATACTACTTTGAAATAAAGCACAATTAATACAATCAACACAAAATATGACTTTGACTAACAATGAATTAACAAGACATCTAATTTAGCTAGGAAAGCATAAATTTAGTAGTTAAGAGAAAAGAGGGACGGGGGAGTACTTCAAAAGTTCAAAAATCCAACAATGAAGGTTTAATGTCCATTAAAAGAGTAAGCGTGTAAAATTTGTGGGTTGTTTTGACTTATTCTTAATTAATCTACTTTGTAGCTACTAAACTAACCTATAATGAGCCAAAACTTGAAATTTGAAAATGGGTTTTGGAAACCTAAGTTGAAATGGGAAGAAAAAAGAATGAAATTTGAAGGTTTAAAAGAAGGGGGAGGGAGAGATTGCGCATAAAGAGAGTGAGAAAAACATTATTACGAAGCAATAAGGCAAGATTAACACCAAAATCCACAGTTCAAAGCGTGAACTTGAGCAATAAAACAAATCATCAAATTAGAGGGAGAAACTTGAAGATTAAAGCTAAATTTGCAAGAAAGTAGAGAGAGAATACAAGTAGAACCACAAAAATTAAAGTTTTAATTAACTTGAAAAGAGTATTTGCATGAGAGGCTATAAGAAGTAATCTACCCAAAAATCTACCTAAAAACTTATTTTTAAATCTCTACTTATATATACAAATGGTGGAAGGGGATTTATAGAGGCCCTGAGTCTGGAAACCTGGCACAGTCATGCCAAGTGTCACAGACAGACCATAACAAGTTTCCAGATTTTGGTGCAGGAACAGGGGCAGAAAAAGAGGGTGGCACGGGCATCTTGTGCCAATTGCCTCTCTTATTTCTTTTCCTTGTTTTTCTCACATATTTTGTACTTGTTAACCCAACCTTACTTTATGGTTATGCCGACACCAGGGTTAACCAGGGTTAACGTGTCTCACATTATAGCTCAATCTAAGAAAAATGAGATATAAAATCATGCATATTGAGCCCAAATAGTTCCCATTGCCCAACAAGTATTTTTTGGGTTTTTCAGTTTTACATAGACTACAAAGCAATTTTTAGGTCTCAAAGGTTCATATTGCTAATTTTTTCTGCTGGTTTTGAAGATTCACCTTACCTTTAAAAGAAAACATTTTCATGGTATTGAAGGTTCCTAATGCCTAAAACACATTTTTGGGGTCTTGAAGGTTCCTATCACTTAAAAAAACTTTTTGGGGACTTGAGCAAACCCATGCCCATCAGAACCATTTTGTAGTCTTAACAAAACCCATGCTCATAAAACAATCCTTTTGCTGAACAAATTCAGTTTAGAATCTTCTATGTCATCACATTGCATGCATTATGTGCTTGTATTTGACATGTTCTAGAATGATAATGGCATAAGTTTTAGAAGAAACAACCCCATGGTCTATGGTGCTTGTAAGTCACATTGAGAAGACTTGCTTTGTTACTGACGTGATTGGGAATCTTTCTAGATCCAAGTTCGGCCCAACAGTAAGGAAAACTATGACACGGTGACCATTTGTAACACCCTCAGCCCCTATGGCCGAAAACGTTATATTTTTCTAACTTCTTACTTAAATTCTGGGACAAAACGGACAGAATTTCCCCTGAAAACTGACCGTTTTCAGGGTAAAGCCTTACAATAAGTCCCTGTAAATCAACGGAAGCATAAACATATAAAACATAGCTCAACAGCCACACATCGGAGTTCATAACTCGACGAGCCACCCGCTCGGATTACACCAAACAGAATAGTTCATTAATACAGAAAAAGTAAAAGATACAACTCAACGGTTCACACAACCGGACTATGGGGTTTACATCCCAAAACACATAACTAACTTTGAACAAAAAGACATCTAGCTAACTGGATGGTTGGCTCATATGGCCATACAGAGCGACTCATAAACAATATGCATTATATGAACTTAGAATACTTGTTTACAATCATTTCAAACTAAGAACACATGAGATGACTTCATTAAGCACGTAAGATCCCTTCAAATGGATCTAAACGACACCTGCCAAGCAAGAACAGGTTTCATCTTGACATAGCTGATTCAACATTTTTCGATTATAAAGAAAACCTGGGGAAAAGGGTAGTGGGATGAGCAACCACACGCTCAGTAAGTGTCTCCCAACCCCCTTAAAACCAAAACCGTTGTAGGCAATAGTATCTTTACTAATCACATATCACGTATCTATACTTTACTATCATAATAGGCATTCACGAAGTTCTTACAGGAATGTCACTAACCATAAGCTTCACTTTACCCACTTAACATATTTCTAGGTCCCTAAATGACCAAAGTTCTTTACTAACAGGCAGTTAAACACTTAAGCGAGCAACGAGGCTAAACACATAACTTTCTTTCTCATAAGCATAATTTCTTAGCGTTCTATTCGAACTATGCATGAAACCCTATTCACATGATGTGCACAAGATATACGCATTTCAAGTCTCAATCAAATCTCATTCATAGAGTATGCGTGAAATATGCTCATAAGACTTTCCTTTTCGTAAACGTATCTTACTTAGCATCTCATTCACAAGTTATACTTGGAACATGCACATAACACTTTTGATACTTTACTAAGATCTGATTCATATGATATGCACAAGTCATGCATAGTAAACTTTCTTTCTTTTCTTTGAAAACACTTCATTTAGCCTCTTAAGGCTCATAAAAACTCTTCTCTTAGCCTCTTGAGGCTCATTTTCTTTGAAAGAATCTCTTTCATCTTGGTCCCATAGTGACCCTTAAAAACTTTTTTTCTGAAATACTTAAAAAGGCGAAACGCTGACTGCTTTTCTCATTTGATAAGAAACTAATTTGGGCATAAGATCATCATAAAGTGCTGGTTGGGAGAGATCTACACTCAATCCCCTAAGCTCTTACGCCCGGGATGGCAACTAACTTTTGAACCTTAACCCTCGTCAGGGTCTCTAGGGACTACTCCCTAGGCTATAGGGATTCCCCCGTTCAAGCAGGTTCACTCCTTATCTATTGCCCCTAAGCACTTATCTTAGTCATTTAAACTGGTCTTGACGACTAATAAGTTTGCTGCCTCTCACAGCGAAATCCTTTATCATGCAACTCACGCTTTTGTAAAACTCTTTAGGGATTCCCCCGTTCAAGCGAGTTGACTCCCAAAACTGTTTTTATTTAATTAAAATAGGGCATCATGCACTAATAGTTATGGCTACTATCATTTCAAAACCTGAAATCTTTCTTTGAAACAAAACTCACCCTTATGCACATAATGCAATTTGAGCATTCAAGCACATATGTCACATATATCACATTGGTAAGGGGGTCCACATGTATCACATTTAAGCACTTCATAACCAATTCAACACAATGAGCCACACATGGCCTCGCAATCCACACGATTACGGTCAATTAACAACCCGAACTCCCTCCTCACAAGCACCGTACCACAAAAATCTCGAACTACTCATAGTTCTTCCTCAAACCATCCAACTACCATCTCGGTTTCAATTTCACAATCTAGCATCCTAATCATTATGATATACGGAAGAGCGATATGTAAACTTGCATAACTTACCAATGCTTAACTTGCCGAACCAACAAATGACAATTAGCAATGCGCTGCAACAAACGGTTAGAACCATACAAGCATAATACAAATCTGGGCGTTCATATATTTCATCGAGGTCATTATTCGAATCTAAATAGGCTGCTTAGACTTAATATGATTCAAGGAATTCGTTTATTCTATCGAAGTTACAAATCCAACCAAATTAGGTCATTTAGGCATAAGTCCATTCAAGGTGTTCGTTTCCTTTGAAGCTATCAATCGAGCATGAATTGACTACGCATACATGTATCGATTCTAAGCATCGACAGTTTATTACGTGGTTATTAACGAACACGGGTTAACTAGTTATACATATTTCAATCAAAAACGTTTATAGTTACTTCGAACTTAATAAACGATTATGGATTAACTAGACGTGCATACGTCGATTCTGAGCAATTATAATCCATTTCGAGGTTCATAAATGGTCATGGAATGACTAAACATTCATGTACATTGATTTTGGACACATACGATTCATTTCGAAGTTAGTTTCCAGGCATGATTCGACTTAAAACTTTAAGCTTGGATTAACTAATTAAGTTCGAATCTCAGCTAAACATGTGTACTTTACTTCAAATTAAAGCGTCCAGCTTGAATTAACTAAATTGATTCGAATCAAAGCTAAACATAGATATTTCACTTCGAATTAACATTTCAGGCATAAATTACTTAAATTGATTCGAATCGAAGCTAAACACATTTATATAACTTCGAAATTAATTCTTTTAACATGTATTAGCTAATTTACTCGATTCGATGCTAAACACATTCCATTAACTTCGAAATTAGTTCATTTGCATGCATTGGTTAATTAACTCGAATGGAAGCTAAACACGTTAAAAGGGCTTTGATTTTAATTCTTTTTCATATATTAGCTAATTAACTTGAACCGAAGCTAAACACGTTAATATAGCTTCGATTTTAATCCCTTTTTTGCGCATTAACTCATTAACTTGAATCGATGCTAAACATGCTAAACTAACTTCGTTTTTAATTCTTTTTTATGCATCAACTAATTAACTTGAATCGAGGCTAAACACGTTAAACTAACTTGCATGTAATAGCTAATTTAGGTCATTCAATAAGCGTTATACACGAATTGAAGCAAGCCTACGCTAACATGCATCATTAAACTGCTGAAAACGTTTTTGAAATTAATACTAATTTAGGAGGCGAGGAACACCCACCTCGATCCTAGCATAGGGCACAGATTAGCTAGATTTGAAGCAAATTCGAACACCAATTGCTCAGAGTCTCCTCTGTCCTTCGCGCAATTCACGACCTAGCCCAAACCCAAAACCCTAACTCGCGATTTCTGAGGAATTTAGGCACAATTGAGATGGAATTAGGGTGAGAATCCAATTTATAGAAGAGAAGAGGTTCGAAACTCACCTAGCATGCTTCAAATCTACTGGGTGTTCGGCCGGATTCCGGTACGTGGCCGGTGATTCGAGGTTGCCCGGCTCTGTTCACGGCGAGGAGAGGAGAAGAGGGGGTGGTGTGGTCGGCCGCTGAGTCGTCGCGCCTAGGGGACCGCCGTGGTCCCTCCCTGGTTCGCCGGCGACGCAAGTGGCGGTGGTGGTCGGACGGTTCTCCGGTTTTGCATGAGGAGGAAGGAGAAGAGGAGAAGCAGAGGAGAGAATGAGAGATGTCGGGCTTGGGGGGTCGCAACCGGGTAGAAGGAGGAAATAAAAGGGGTTAGGCGAATTTACCAAAATGCCCCTCCTTTCTACCTTTCTTTTATTTTTGTTGCAGGCTGCTTAGGAATCGGTACTGCTAGCTCAGTTCGTATCCCGAATTCTAAACCCGAATCGTTAACACGGCCTTCTATCGACTATTCGTTCCCAAGTACGTCAAGCTTCGATTTTCATAGACCTTGAAACTAATTCTAAGGTAACAACCTAATCGCATTCGGGAAACGACTAAATAAATCGAATAACGACTAAATTAAGCTATCGATATAATTTAAAGGTATAAATCGCATGAATTGACTTTAAAATCAATAATAGCAATAATAGCCCCCCCCCCTTTTTATAAAATTATAGTTCCCATAACCGCATCGATAATAATTTAACTCATACAGTTACGAAAATATGATTTTATAACGTAAAAAGATAATAAAGCTAGCTTAACGGAAAACACAAAATGTGGGTCTTACACCATTAGACATTTATATTTTCCATGATGCACTCGCTCGGTAAGAAGAATTTTAGTGCCATTTTCACGGAATAGTGACCATATCCGTGTGAGGATGACCATCTCTCGGACTGAGTGCAACCTCTGGCATTCTTTTGAAGCAATGATACAGCCTATTACTAGGTCACCCCACCTTGATTTAGGTAGTCATGGAAGGTTTTTTGAGGTAAGCTCACTTCTTTCTTATTCCTTCGTTGTTTTGGTTTGATCGATTTGTTTTTCCTTTGAAGTCATCGCTTCTGGAGTAAAGATGGCTTTAGCTTCTGAAACTCCTATGAATGTCTTACAGATGACCCCGTG
Source organism: Selenicereus undatus (assembly GCA_017589665.1). NCBI lineage: Eukaryota > Viridiplantae > Streptophyta > Magnoliopsida > Caryophyllales > Cactaceae > Selenicereus > Selenicereus undatus. The sequence goes on along the minus strand of JACYFF010031955.1, from coordinate 50,094,413 downwards.
GACCTTTTAGGTTTTGAGAAAGTGCAGGGGTTGTGTTATGACTCAAAAAAATTCCCCCTAGGCAAAGGAAATGTATGACATGCTTTTCAAAACTAATACTTACCTAGGGATCTACAACTTCATAAAGTAGGAAGGATACATACATTCTAGCATAAAAACTTATCTCGGGATAAGAAGGAGAAAGCTATTATCTTTGTCCAACCTCATATGAAATTGCAAGAATGCGAGGTGCTTAAACTTCTAAGTATAGACGTAAGTGAAAAGCCCCTTGTGTGTCAAGGCACAACGGAAAGAAGACTTAATTAATCTGTGTCCATGTGGTTAATGATGATCTCAGACTAATAGGCGATCCAGATCAAGTAGCATATTTAGGTTGCGACTCAAAGGGTTTGAAATCAAAGTGCTTAAGATCAAGGTGACAAGTTTTTGCATCCAAGACACTAAGAGGAGAATTATTTGCTTGGGTGCAAATTTGGACGCGACGAAATTCATAACAAGCTTTAAAAGGTCTGATTTCAGGAGGCACTACTGTTGGGCTCTTGGGCCTCTTTTACAATCTAAGAGATAGATTGCCTCTAGATTATTTCATCTAGTAATCATTCTCATGTAAATCCTTAATCCCTTGTATGGTAAGGGTTCAAACCTTCACGCTAGGTTGCCTCATTTTTCTAGGAGATTGGTTGTTAGTGGGAAGTCAGCCCATATGTCTCTTCTTTTAATGATGTCTTTTCTTTTAACACTATTTTTCTCACTGAATCTATTTGTGAAATAACAGTATAAGGAATGCCACCTATACTTTGCTGCAAGTTCTTGGGTTTAGCCTAATATGTAGGCCAAACATGAAAATACATGTTGGCAAACTGAACATTGTACTGGGTGACAGTGGAATGTGCCCCCAAGAAAGTCCCCAAAAATTCAGCATATATATTAATGAGAATCTCGATATGTGGTGTGTCTTACGATGAAATTTTCAAGAATGAGATATTGGTCTTAAAAATGAAAACCATGAATTCATAAATTATCATATGATGAAAATCTTAAAAGAGTAATGTATCTAAGAACGGAAATTTCGGTAACAAGATATGCGTCAGGATAAAAAATCCCATATATGAGATATGTCTTGCAACGAAAATCTCAAAATTGAGGTATATAAATGAGAACATATATGTGCATACAAATGGCCAAATGCATGAAGTAGCCTATAATGCATGCGGATAGATATGCCTAGGCAAATGTAAGGACTTTGTTTATGGATGTCTGCACGTGATGATGGTATATAAATGCCAAGTTTGTGAATGTATATGCACACTTATATGCGTGAATGCATGCTAATCCTAAGACTGCTAGGGAGTATATTAACACATTATAAATACATGAATTAAGCAAGCTCATGAATGGATATGTATGCATGTACGCTAAGTGTAAAAAGATGGGACTATGATGTTTTGAAATGCTCAAATATAGCTTAGCAGTCAAGACTCACTAGTAGGTAAAGAAATACTGGCCTGGCTAGTGGCTACAACTAGGTAGAAAGGCTAGCTCTAGGGAGGATAAGATGGTGTAGAAGCATGGTTTGGCTTGCTCATGGGCTCAAGATGGATAGGGGTCGGACATAGGTGAGAAGTTGGGTGGGTAGCAAGTTGTGAGGAAAAGGTGGGATAAGTCTAGGTCAGCTAGACACTAAGGCTGAGGTGGTTAGGATGAACGTGATATGGTTAACTATGGCTCTAAAAAGTAGATACAATGATTGAGCTTGGATGGACTAACGAAATTGAGAGGGATATTGGTGCAGGTAATGCTATGCGATTGTCAACAAGGGTGAGTGATCCATGTAAAAGGAAGATTTTTCCCTTGTGGGTGATTGCTTTGTGGTCGAGGAAGTTGTAATCTTGCGAATGTGTATGCAACTTATTTGTAGAGATTCAAATTCTAAGTCAAAGATCGTGTTTAAATTAGGGATATCTGATCACCAAGTTCTTTATAATCATAAGAGAATATATGAATACGTGCAAAAGGCCAGAAGGTACTTTTTGTGGTGGTAAAAAACTTAAATATGGGGTAAATGGTGCTTGAAGGTAATGATAGGGTGACAATGTCGAAGTCTTATGGGCATGATAGCAAAATAATATTTTATGGATCCTCAAAAGCACAAGTTGCTTTTTTTCCCCCCTTTGGTACGGGGAATGGGGGCTTGATGTATGTTTTAACTAGTGGTGGGGTAAATATACCCACCATCTTGTGTGACTTGTTTTAGTTGGCAATAAGAAGCTAGATGCTACTTTCTTTGGTCTTTTAGTGTTTTTTTTTTTTTGTTTTGTTATCAAGAATTTCAATTAAGCCTTGTGGCCTAAATAAACAAAGACTACCTGCATATCCCGAGCTGGATCAAGGAAAGCATAGTGGTAAGAAGTATGTGACTTAAACGGTTTTTCCCCTAATAGGGCTTTTATGGTGAGGTTAATGGTGCAGGTGACCATATGATGGAGGATCACGAAGTAGGCTCAAAATTAAGTCATATATAAACGCAAGTGTATGTAAATATAAATGAGCTACCAACTTATTATGGATTTGAATTCAAATTAGCTTCTTTCCCCCCCCCCCCTATTTTTATGCGTTTGGCAATTTAAGAGATACTTTAGATATCTTTGCTTCTATTAGGGTAATTTTTGGAGTCTATGCTAAACTCCCCCTTCTGACATGTGTGCATAACTGGCAAGTATATGTATGAGCACCAATACCTTTTATCATTTTTGCTCTATCTTTTTTGTTTGCTCTTCGAGTTAACTATTATAAAAATGTCCTAACCGCCTGCATAAATTTTGGGGTTTTGATCTTTTCCTTAGGCAACATCTTCAACTATTCATAGTAACTTCAGCATTTGAATGATTTAGCAACATGCATTTTTCTTTTCTTTTAATGAATGGTACGTTACTTCGCAATACATTGCTTTATACTTTAGGATGATTCATTTATAATGAATGTCATAATTTTCCTTCTTTATTAATGTCAAATATAATACTTCCAATGGTTGGAGAATAAAAGCTTGTATATTTTGGATATTGTAATGACTTAAGGATTTACCACATAAGGGTCTTGTAATTATTTCAACTATAGATGCATGGTGAGTTGCTATGTGATCTTTGCCAATTGTTATTTTACTACTTTTTCATTGGCACCCTTTTTTGTTTTTAGGGAAATAACTGTAATATCCCTTTATGTTGGGCATTTGATTGATGGAGTAGTGGCCCAACTTCCATGTGTACACGTTGGTACTTAAAGCCCTTTTCCCTCTTGACTAGTCATATTTGATTTTGGGCATCGTACACTGTCACTTTAATTCCCATATCTACGGTAAGTTGCCTTTGCCTCATGGAAGTTTGGGTTTGAAAGGTGTAAGTAGGCCCTTACAGGTTAAAAATTGATTTCGACTTTCCAATGCAAGGCTCCCATCCTAGGTAAGTCCTTGTAGTCACACATTTTTATTTTATTTTTTATTGAGACTTTAGGTAATTTCCATTTATATTTTTCTACTTTTTATTTTACAACTTCAATTCACCATAGGACAAAAATATTCAAAAAGGGCAGGGGAACAAAGAATGTATGCACAAATGTATGGATGGAAAAGAGAATGGACTTTTATTTTTACGAGCTTGAGATACAAGACTTTTACTAAAGGACAAAAGACAATAAGGTTGGGGACACCTTGATTCAAACATAACATGAGAAGTCAAGGTACTACTGACATTGTTAATGTAGTTTCTTCTTACTCAAAAGGTTTTAAAGGCATGGAATGATATTGCTACAACTCTATTTTTATTCCTCTAGCATGAGGATACGCTTGCTTGGCTTATCATTGAGCTCTTAAGATATCGGAGTCAATATGGTTCCTCAATCAATCATTTCTTAAATTAGGTACTTTAACCCCAAACATCTATTAGTAGAGTGACCTTTACCTTTGCTGTAAATGCATTAGGAATTCTCACACAAACTCATGGAAACCTTTCTTAATGAACGACCTGTTATAGGCATGATGGGGTTGATTAGGCCTTGTTTGTATGGTAATCCAGAAGCTTTCCCCATGTCCATGCCTATTTATCTATAAACCCGCGTGAATTTTGTCTTAGCCATCAACTTTTCACTTTCTTGTCTTCTAGCCTCGGGAACTCTGTGTTATATCTCCTTTTCATAGTACTTGATGTGGGAAGTGAGACTAGTAGTCACCTGGGCCATCCCGTTGTTGTCGTTCTCTATGCTTTTAATGTTTGACTACCTTAACCTGGACCGTCGGTGGTAATTAGAAGGGGAATATAAATGTGATGGTTGTTGAAGAAAAAGGGGATCACTTAAAGTTGTAGATTGATGAGAGGAGACAATCCTACTTAAGCTTAGGAAACTGGCCAATAATACACAACGAGGTTATGAGTATCAATTCAACATAAATGAGACCTAGGATAAGAGCAAGGGTAAGGATAAAGGCTTAGATTTAAGATGAGTGAGTGATGGATGATACAGAGACTTATAGTTAAGGTAAAGGTAGAGTCAAGAAACTTGAGCTTAGAGACTCAAGTGAAAGATAAGGATTGGAGGATGATGCCTACGATGGTTTTGATTTAATGACAAGCAGTCCATGGACTAGGTACTTAGATTAGTGCCAAAGGATGAAGCATGAGTTCCTATGCTATGGATGTAAGCTAGATGAGGCAACCCCAAGTTAATGACAAAAGGCAAAGCATGTGGGGTCCTAAATTAAGGTTTGGAAGTAAAGACGATGCAAATCTATGTTTTACTTAGGATAAGTTGAGTTTGACTCTGAGATAAGACACATGGATACTAGATTAATATAGGTTAGACTATGCGTAATGAGGCTATTATTTAGGCTAAGGGATACAACCAAAAGGGGTACTACATGCAAAAGGAAGTGTCTTAAGCGAGCTGGGATGCCAAAAGTTATAATGGGCCATTCTAGTTCAAGATGTGATCTGTGCAAATAGGCTTATGTAAGGTAGACCATTCTAGACTCAAGGTGTTTAGGGGATGATGTAGGCTTAGGGTATGAAATACACACCATGATGGGTTGATGATGCGTAATAGGGACCCTTAATCATAAGAGTGATCAACCATCAACAGCCATCAATCAACACCTAAGTAATGAGCCCTTAAAGTAAGCTAAACCGTAAGTGACAAAAGAAAAATTAATGAAAATTTTGTTAATATTTGAATGTGGGAGAAAAAGCTAATTAAAAGCAGCATGACTAACATAAAAGCTCAAGCCACCACTTAGCCTAATAACAAAGCAATTAATTCTTTGAAGCGAAGCATCAAGAAGTGATTTAAAGGAGTAACTCAATCACCATCCAAATACATAAGTATTTGAAACAAAGAGAGAGATTTCTTTGTGGGAGAGAAAGCACTCTAGCTTTCATTAATTAGTTTTCAAATCAAGTCTATCTACAAGTGAATACAAAGAGGCTAATTTATAGCAACATAAATTAGTGCCTCCTTCCCCAAGTTATAAAAATAAGCCAATAAAAATAAAGCACCTAGGAGGGTTGATATGGACCAATAGGATTCAAGCACTCATCCTAACTAATAACATTCTAATGAAAAATTAAGAACATGAAAAGTGAAATTAGAAGTTGTTAGGCTAGTGACAAGATGCCTAATTGCAAGGTTGGAATTTTACTACTCTTGTAGTGGCTTGGTGGCATCCTCCACCATCCAAATGGAGGAATTTGGGCGCGATATTTTAGGTGGAAGTTTATGAAAGTGTTCATTAACTTCCCATAAAAATAAAAATAAAAACTCATCCTCTAAATAATTTATTTCTTGACCCAATTAAGCTCTTAATCAAAATCATGCATATCCAGACCTGCACCTTCCCTTGCTCGATTTAAGCTTCATAACTCGCTTATTACTTAGAATTTGAACGCGATCTATAGCTTGTTGGAAACTAGACATCTAGGGCTATCGAACCACTACTAATACACTAATTTTGGAGTTTAGTACACCATCTAAAAAGTAGCTCAAAGTTAGGCTACAAAAATGAAAATTTTGGACTGCTTCTACTAAAAGCTTTATTTGACATAATCCACCCTTAGTAAGTGAATTCTAAACCTAATCTACTTAGGAAGAAGATTTGGGCTCTTGCTTCCCATCAAAATCTCATTCTTCATAAGGATCTGTCCTCAATTTGTTGTGGCCACTTGCATCATTCCGAAAGATCATTACCCAAGCAAGATAGATGTAATCTTTCAATCTTGACAAGACAATAGTGCTGAGAATCCCAACTTTTTTTGTACACGTAAATGTTTTTAAAGAAATTAGGGGCCATCAAAATTTGGGATTCTTTCCCATCAACCCTAATGCTGATAAGCATGTTAAAAAAACAAACGAACTCATCAGTATCCAACTCACAACGGTCTACCTCTTCATGCTCAAATTTAGATTGTTGCATTTCACTTTCAAGAGGCATATGACAGAATCCAAATGAGCTTCTTATTTCCATTGGTAGAACCTCCATGGTGTCAACATTGTGGACATACACTTGGACCTCTATGACATCATTAACTTAAGCTTGAGCATGAACTGCCATATGGTTTATTCAATGTGAGAATCTAGTGAGGTTGAGTCTAGATTATGAGCTTTAAGAGGGCTCTCATCCATGACCAAGTTTTCCTCATCCTTTGTGTCATTGAAACCCAAAATAGGCTTAATTTCATCTCGGACCAAAATAGGATTTTCCTCCTGAATCTTGATTTTCTCTTTAACAATAATGGATTTTTCTTCCAAGAGTTCTTCTGTAAAAATTAAACCTCAATATAATCTCACATCCATATAAGATTTGAGCTATTTCCAAGTCTTGATTCTAGGCTTGCTCTCAAGAGTTGTCTCGCTGCTAAGGCATTTGAGCCAATAATGGGCAAAACCTTGGAGTTTTTGGGTGGTTATCACAAAATTCTTTTCATCCAATCAAACTCTTGCCTTGCGGTAACCCTCAAAGACTTAAACCCATTTTAAGTAGTGGTTTGGGTTCAAACTACCTTCAAAATAAGGTGGTTCTTTCACAACCTATTTCACTTGTCTTATTTGATTTGAGAGCATCCTTACTTGATCCTGACGACTTTTCTTGTTGAGTTGGGGGTTGTATTTAGGTTGGAGATTGTATTTGGGCTATTTTTGGGGTTCTTTATTGACTAAGAGGATAATCAAGGTAAGAAGAAAGTGATGAGTTATAGGAGGATTCAAGTATGTATTTTTGGGTGTAAAAAGAGATGGTTTTCATAGACAAATCAGCTAAAAGTAAGGCCAACTTTGATACCAATAGAAGTGAATGGGAAGGGCCCTAATCACAAGATTGATTAAACTATAACAACCATCAATCAACAAGATCTTGAACCAAGCTAGGCATTGAATAATAAAAGAAAAAATAAGAAAATTTTTGTGGATTTTTTAGTGTGGGGGAAAAAGATAATAAAAAGGGACATGACTAAGATAATGCTGAAGCCACCACTTAGCCTAACAATCAGCCAATTAATTCTCTAAAGGAAAGTATCAAGAATTAATTTAAAGAATTGACCCAATCACCATCCAAATGCACAAGTGTTTGAAATAAAGATAGAGAATTCTTTGTGGGATAAAAAAGCAATCTAGCTTTCATTAGTTAATTCTCAAATCAAGTATATCTACAAGTGAATGTAAAGAGGCTAATTTATAGCCACATAAGTTAGTGTCCCCTTCCCTAAGCTACAAAAAATAAGCTAATAGAAATGAAGCACCTACGGGGATTTGTGTGGACCAATAGAAATCAAGGACTCATCCTAACTAATAACATTCCAACAATAAATTATGCACATGGGAACTGAAATTATAAGCATTTAGGCTAATGATGAGTTGTCCAAATGCAAAGCTGAAGTTTTTTGTTGCACTTAAAGTTACTTGATGGCATCCTCCACCATCCCAAATAATGGAGAAACTTGGGGGATGTACTTTAGGGGATATTTCTAGAAGTGGTTACCAACTTCCCATAAAATCTTAACCCCTAAATCATCCATTTACTGACCCAATTAAGTTTTTAATCGAAACCATGCAAATCTAGAGTTATACTAACCCTTGCTCAGTTTAAGCTCCATAACTTACTCAATACTTAAAATTTGAAGGAGATCTATAGCTCGTTATAAAGTACACATTTCCCTTGTGAAGTTTCTACTAAAAGCGCTATCGATTTGCAATTGTGGGTTAGTCAAGGTTCTCGACGCTCAAACGGTTTTCCTAGAACTATTTTTTTAAAGTGCATTCAATGCTCTTGAAGTGTTTATTCTTAGGAGTAATGTATAATGTGGATTTTACACTTATTTAGGAGTCAACAACACATTTTAATGTACAAAAATATAATTTCTTAGAAAATGGCTAATTTTCTATGAACCAAATCCATCCAAACTGAAGGAACAACTATGGGACATTGGATTTGATTTCTAAGAACGAAAATAGATTTTTCTATAAGATTATAATCCTTGTGTCCCTGATGGAGTTTACTAGATGACTCCATGGTTATGAACCATGAGATCAGACTTGGGGGTGAAGGTAGAACCTAACCAGTTGGGAACATCGTCATTAGGCCTAGACTTGAAATGAATCAATCGATTAAGATACTGGTCGGTTTAAGTTTAAGTTGGGCAATATTTTAGGTCAAGTGACATTTTGTGTTAATTCGGTTTGGGTAGAGTGCATCTCAACTCAGATCAACTTCAAGTCAATCGATGATTCATCCAATGTGCTCATCCTACAAAAAGAACAACTTCGTAAGAAATTTCGGGTTAGGAACGATTCAGTTCGGGTCAATTCGGATTTTGGGTCAAATTTTGTGTGAGCCTGTTTTGAGTGTTTGGGTCAGCTATGAGTTCAGATCACTTAGTCTGGGTCTCGGATCTTGGGTCAGCTTTGCCAGTTTCCCTGCTTCATAGTGACCTCTATTAGGAATGCATGTATCAAACTTAATATTTTCTAACTCCAGGTAAGAGATGTGTTGATGAAATTATTGTTTTATTAGTGAGCAAATAACAAAGCATGTTTTTGGTGACCTCTCATATAGACAATCCATTTTATAATGAAAAGAAATGTAAAAGAAGATGACAAATTTCTATGATTCGAATACACATCAATTTTCAAGCCCCGCTGTTGTTTGTTACGTTCAAATAGGTATAAGGTTGAATCATATATTCTTTTTATCTGATCTTTAAATAAATGCAAACAACCAAAGGGTCAAAAAGAAAAAGAAATATTGTTTGTCCGAAATAAAAAGTAAAAAGAATCTCCGCTTCTTTTTATCCCTAAGATCCATTTCCTTTGCTTCTACATTTAGGAAAATGAATAGATCATTTAGAGCATGACTACAAAGAACAAGCATGAAATTAAGTAATAAAAAAAGTGACGATGTCTTTGACTCCTTTCAAATTCCAAGTGTGTTAGGGTAGGACGGATACTATCATAGGGGTGTGTGTGTGTGTGTATTTATGAGTTCGAATACTGCGATCACGACAGATGTCCTATTAAAGATTTATTAACATTTAATTTAAAAATAAAAATTTAAATAACATGTGATTTAAAGTCATCATAATGACAATGTCTTTCCAACTATTTCGATGAAAAAAATAAAAATAAATTACAAATATGTTAATATTATTATTTCTAGAAATTTAAATCATAAGATTAATTATAATATTTCTAAAATGATTTTAGCAAAAATTTTAAAACAACCTGTGCGTATGACATGTTTAAAGGCTAGTTTCTAAGAGAAAGTCAATCCTGCCTTTTCTTTTTAAAAGCGGAGATGAGGAGAAACTTTGCCAGAATTCTATTACTGAAAATTGAATTAAAACTAGATAAAAAGAGAATGGTGTCATTAAGGGATAAAGCTAGTCTATCTACCCCCTAGTGTGATAAAGAGTAATCATGAATATAAAAACTAAGGAAGGAAGTATGCTATTTATAGTGCTAGTAAGTTGACTTGGCTAAGCAAAGTACTTCCCTATATAGAGAATAAACTAAAGTAAAATTAAAATCAGAGATAATAACAATTTAAAATCTTTTGAAAAACCCTGATAAAAATGATAGAAGCATTTTAGACTGAATCGATCAAATATAAATTTAGTTTTAACCCCTTAATAAGCTCCATTTGAATAATCTCTAATTAAAACATACATAGATTCTGCAATTGTAGACACCTAAAAAATGTATCGTTTTTATAAAATGTCCGATGATGATAAACTGATTGAATAAGTTTCGGACTCACGGATATTGAAATTAAGAGCCTTAAAATGTACAAAAATTCCTTAAGCCACATATCTAACCCAAAGATGCTCACAAAAGGCTAATCGAGCTCAAATAGGCCAAAATTGATAGTGTTTGACGCCTAGTTGGGTTACATTCCGTATTTTCACACCAATTTAGGGAGTACAAAATTGTTAAGATTAGATATTAATATTCCTTATTGAATAACTTTTCTAATGACATATTATGCATCAGAATCCTATAAACAATGGAAAGGACATAAGTTGATTAATGAGATGTGCACGGAAAATGACACTTGTTCTCCATTTTACTTATTTCCTTTTCACACATTAAAAATTCAATGTCATTAGAAACGAGACTAATAAGTTCTCAGGGAAAAAAACAAAAGAATCACTCATGAATTTTGGAGTGAAAGTTATGGCTAAAACAAGCTGGATTGTATACAGCCCAACTTGGAACTTGCGTGGGTTCCAACCAAGTAAGTCTCGACCTAGCTCCCTTTTTTACCTATCTTCCCGAAACCCTAGCCATTAACTCGAAGTAGAGAAAAATCCTAGCTCACACTGCACCAACTCTTGGGAAACCTTAGCAACCCTTCATTTCTTATAGTTATAAACCCACTTAGCCTTCAGACATACAACTAGAACCTCAGAAAACTCTAAGGCGACACTAAGAGGTTCAATGAATCTAACCAAACCGTTCTCAACTCTATCCTCAACCTTTTAAGGCACAAGTTAAGACTCAGTATTCCCGTTCCGTTGGGGTTGTCTAAGTCACTCAAGCAAGTAACCCAAGGGCAGCAATCTTTTAAACCTACCTTTCTACTTTTCACTTTCCTTCTTTCTTTTGTTTAGCTTTATTTAATTTTAAAAGATGTACTCATTGGTAATTTAGTTCCTGCCCACTATAAATATTTAATTTCAGCGATTTGTTTTTTCTAATTGGCATTTTAATTTTCTAGTATTGTAATTAATATGCAGTATGCCTATTTTCTTTTAATATGGTAGTTTTATTTTCCGATTTGATTAGTAGAGGTCATTATTGATGACAGATGGTGTTAAGATGCACTTCATCTTGATGTTGTAGCTTCGAGCCCCAATTTGGATTTCTTGCTTTAGGCCAAGGAAGTTAGATGGTCCCCATGCTAGGGAACCCTTTTTGAAAACCCTTCTTTTATTAGTCCCAAGTCATTTTTGGTTGTCTCTTCAACTTAAGGGTCAGTAAAAGAAGTAAAATTGTTTTTTGTTAGTTTTTTGATAAAATTAACTGATGACTCTATTATTAATTTTCTTTAAATTAGGGAAAAACGTGTTGTTCGATCTAAGGCTGAACAGGGACAATTGGTCTCTTAGGCCAAGAACCCTATCCTTGTTCTTGGGCCAAGAGCCCGATCGTGGCATAGGGTTTCTAGGTCATGAACCTATCATCTTCTTGCACTAGCACACCTACCAAGTGGTCTAACAATTCAGGGGGGACTGGACCCAGGCCCTGAGTCATGGTCCTTATAGAGGCGACTCCACTGGAAAGACTTTGTAAGAAGGTGTGATTCAAAAATCAAAATGGAAAATACTTTTTATTACACTTACATCAGGCACCTGCATCATAGTTATAGCGTTACTAGGACTAAAAACATGTTTACACTTAATCCCATTACTACCCTTTTGAGAAAATAATTGGTCACTTGATGGGTTCATTAGACTCCCAGCTAAGCATATAACTATTTCACCTACTCGTGTCACACTTCCACTAATCCACATGATAAATGACAAAGCAATTGAACATTTTAGTCTTGCAATGCACCTCATGGAGAATGAAGCGTTTGGGTTGCAAGAAGATTGTTCTAAACCTTACCCAAATCACTTATAACTTAGAGCTTTAGATTAGGTTGGAATTCATGTGCATTCATAATTCTGTGAGTGCTACAGCAATAGTGAACTATCTAAGATTGACCTCGACCCAAAAACCCACGCATTGATGCTTTTGGGTTCATAAAGTCATGCTTGTGTCTAGTCTAGTTTAGGATAATGTTAGCTTGACCTAGTTGAGAGTATGATCAAGTTTCAGACTTCTTAGACTAGGTCAAGTCTATGTATTTTGGTTTTGCATTAGGAGAGGACTAGCAAAATTTATCTAGGCTTTAGGCCTTGCATTCATTATAATATGAGGATCAACATCATTAGTCTAGGTCTACGTCACTTTTAGTCATGAACCTGCAAAATTGATTACATGATTAGGAAAGTTTGAAGGCTATTATCGAGTCATAACATATCGATTATAGGCTACTTAGGCCTAAACAGTCATACATCATTTGGCCTTATCTGATGTAATCCATGAGTCCCCTGAGGCTTAAAGTCTATAATGCAGCCCATTAGACCTTTAGAGCCGTAGTTTATTTTAGGTTTCATCCAGTCATGCATCATATTCATAATGCATAAGTTCAATTACAACCTAGATATTTGATCCATGTATAAGTCAATTGTACATCCGTCATACATCCATTCCATGCACGTTCTGGTTAGATCAATCCACATGTCTAAACTAACCCATTCTAGGAAAAAAAACCAAGGTCATGCTTAGGCCTAGTGTCGGTCTATGATTCATCTAAGATAAGACTTAGACCTAGCTTAGGCCCATAGGTCAATTGTTTAAGTCCAACTTAGAACCCGATTTAAGCTAAGGCTTGATTTCATCTAGAAGCAGCAGCCTAAATCCAACATCTTGACCATGTCCTTTCCAACCTCGCCTAAACCTTCAAGCATACTAAGCCATCCCCTTGTACTGAATTGACATTTCCCTCAACCTATGTCCAAGACTATTAATCTTTCCTTTTTATTACCCACCTCCATTACATTTCATTTTTAGGTATCGGACTTGCAGGTTGCTCTTTCACATTATATCAAAATATCGTTCCTACACAATTACTTATTCATTGAGAAACAAACCTACGGGAAGGACTGATTTGAGGATGAGGAAATAGTGTTACCTACTCCCTTTCTTCCTTCCACTTTTTACTCCAAAGGAGAAGCAACGTTCCTTGTTGGCTTTCAAGTCCCCGTTGATGCTATGGGGACTCTTCCCCTTCTCCCTTGGAGCAGTACAAAGCTCATGGTGGAGAACTTTTTAGTGCACTCTTTCGAGTCCCTTTCAAACTATCACCTTATTTCTTAGGATAGGAAAGATGAGAGAGATGGCACTAGATTAAATGGAGGCTAATAGAGATTCTTCCTAATGACAAACTAAAAAAGCAAGTTAACAATGGAGGGAAATGGTTGCAAAATATGATAAGCACAAAACTCTAACTATGGACTTTGGACAAAGAGTTTATAGTTTAGAAGCCTAAAAAACTCTTTTAGCTTATTCAGGCATTCATCCTAAATTCCAAAAAAAAAGAAGGAAAAAATGGTAACTGTAGCTCAAGTTAAATGGGCCCACCTTATGCTTATCTTTAACACTAAACCCAGGATCTTAGAGTAAAGCTTGCATAATAATTTGGAAAAGGTTCCTCCATTCATTTAAGATACTGAGATAGGATACTAAACATCTTATTAATCCCTTTAATTTTGGGCTTTCACTAGTAAGCCTATTACATACCTGTACACTAGAAGATCTAAGACCACCACCAACCCCTTGAACTTGCATTCATAACTTGAGTTGGAGATTCCTTTTGCTTATCCACTAACTTTGTCATTTTTTCAATCCAAGTCTTGAAAATTCAAGACATTCGTACATCCTAAACCTATTCCATGTTTTCCCCTTGCTAGAAAGCTCTTATCTGATGATGAATCTAGGGTTCAAGAAGGAAAAAAAAACAAAAAAGAGGACTAGCCTGCAAACCTCACATGGCGAGCTAGGTAAAAGCAGATAGAGAGAAATAAATTAAAAAACAGACTAAAGATTTCAATCCATCATGTGAAAAAAGGAAATATAAGAAATTTCTTTACAATAGGTGATGTAGCTTTAAAGGACATGCCTAGGATAGGAAGCCTCTTGTGGCAGCCTACATTAATACCTTTATAAAACCTAATAAGTGGCTAATTGGAACCCATTTGAGCCTTTAAAAAACCTATTTCTTTCATAACCACATTTGACCAAATAGGGAAGTGGAGTATGTCATGGGTGACATCAAAATTAGCAATAAAAAAAGAGAGTTTGAACCAAATAATCCCACCACGGAGAAAAGAGGAAAAAAAGGAAACAATAAAAATAACAAGAACCAGAAAAAGAATAGAAGATTGAAAAAAGCTTGAAAACAAGAAGAATAAAAAAAAATTGCTAATTCACACTAACCTTATTACACATGCACACTTGGGGATTTCATAAGGGTTGTTTGATCCTCTATGCCAATTCCTTTCCTTTGACATCTTAATCCTGAAGCCTGCCGTAGAAAGCCCTCCAGGAGGCATCACTCCTTTAAGCTACATGTTTTTACTTTTGAGCTACGATTGGCCTGATTCCATATCAGGTACTTATATAACTTCTTTGAGGTTGGATACAAAAATTTATTTTGACTGGATCCTTTCGTCTGCCCACCAAAAAAACAAAAAGAAAAAGAAAAAAAGAGAGAAAAGAGCAATTGGTCTGAAAACCTGAAAATGTGGTCCATGTAAAAGGATATCGGAAATAAAACCTTGGTTTTTGAGGATATGATACATTTCACTGCATATTCCCATGAAATCAAACATGGGCAAACAACTCACACACTTTACCACTGGCTTTTTCCAGCCAAGATAGCCCTTAATCTCACCTTCATCCCAAAACTCAAGACTCTTCGTTTTAAACCATGACTACAAATGCAAGGGTTTGATACTTACTATGTATTTTTATCCTTTGTAAGTAGGGACTCACCCATTATGCAAGACATGGGGCTCTCCTACATTTTCCTAGATAATTAGAGCTTTAATCATGGTAAACATTCCTTGACAAGGAGATAGTCATATTCTTTATACTAAACTAGTAGCTACTCTAAGCAGCACTAACAAATGCATTTTTGTCCATCATATCCCTTCACATGTAGGGCTTCTGTTGCAAAAAAATAAAAATTAGGGGTTTCTTCAGAACATGAGTACTTTAATGCAAAATTAAAGGTTATTCCTTCCTTAAAGGGACAGATTCCCAATCTTGAGTAACTTATACCTCATGACCTAGTCATATAGTTTTTTACCCCTCATCCTACAATATTTTGCAACCCAAGCTACAGTCTTCTATACCCTTAATGGGACTTAGCTAATTGATGTCAAAGCTAGCATGAGACCTCCACATGTATGCAGATGAGCTTAGTATACATAGTCAATGTACAACATATTGTCACCTATGCTAACAAGCGTACCTGTGTTTTATATATGGGTTTCTAGTATATTCACTTGCCCGCCCTTCACCTTGATGATTCAAGGAATCCTGGATCGAAGAACTGCACAATCAAGCATGATTGTGATCCTATAGAAAGGGCACATGTGCCACATAATCCTTGTCAGCCACAAATCTATATTAAAGGTTATAAGATTGTATAAACAACTGTCGGAGAAGACATCTATACCTTAACCCTCACTTTATTCAGACTCAGTCAAAGTGGGAGTTCTATACTCAAAGCAAGCTTTACATGACCATCATCGCTTACATATTATATAGGACAATTCACCCACATCCTTCTAGAAAAGACATCACTCCAACTTCAAGTTGTCAGATAACTAAGTTCAATAGGATCCTGCCATAGAGGACACCTCATCCTCTTCATCTTTGCATAAAGGGACATCTCAACATCAAGGACCTTTTAGCATTTAGTGGGCTACCATAAGAAGGAGCTGGTCGTAATGCCTGACCAATAAAAGGTCAAACTTGGATATTCAACATCTTAACACTTGAATAATGACAACTCAAGAACAAGCTACAACAGGCTCCCACGCCACCAAATTCACATGGGTCTAGTTACATATCTTCAAGCTCTCAAATCACCATGCTTTGGCTATATGGATCTGCCTACAGGTCTTTAGGATTTGATGCCTCTAAGTTCATAGGGATTTGGCCACAGGTCTTGAGGCTTCCATGCCACCAAGTTCACTGGGATTTGGGTACAAGTCTTAAGGCTTTCATGCCACCAACTTCACAGGGATTTGGCTACAAGTCTTCATATTCTCATGCCACTAATTTCATAGGGATTTGGCTACAGGTCTTTAGGCTGTCACACAACCAAGTTCATAGAGATCTCGCTACAAGTTTTTAGGCTCTCACGCCACTAAATTTGTAGGAATCTATTTACAGGTATTCAAGTTCTAACACCATCAAGTTTACAAGGACCGGGCTAGAACTCTTCAAGCTATCATGTTACTAATCTCATAACTACTAAGCCAGTGAAAGGTCTGATAAACTAGCAAAAGGTTAATAATTCAGAACTATTAAAGCAGCAAAGGTCCGTTGGAATGGAAAAAGGTCAATTCAAAAGTGTTAGATTGCCGGAAGATACACCATACCAGTGAAAGGTAAAAAATACAGAACTGCTAAACCGACGAAAGGTTCACTAGACTGCAAAGGGTCCATATTAGCCTTAGTTATAGCAAAAGTTGGTGGGCATTGAACTTCATGACCTTCAGCTACCATGTTCAGGTATCCTTAGCATCCATCACGATAAAAGTCGACAGGCACTAGGCTTCAGGTCATCCAGCGACTAAGTATAGGCATCAGCACTTTCAAATATGTAAGAACCTGAATCTAATCCATCTTAATTGCCCTAATTAATTATATTATGCAAAGTTAAGTGCCACATTTGAATTTAACATTTAAAATATTTATGCAATAATAGGCTGAGATGACAAAGTGGTCATCAAATAGAATTTAGTAATGCAATGTATAGAGTAATTTAACATTTGTAACTAATTCATTAAAATCAATAAAAACATAAATAAGTAAATAATTCAATAATGTTAGATAAACATTAATCAAGTAAGTAATCAAAATGTAAGAATTAAATTCACCAAACACCAATTAAAGAATTTGGTATAAAACCATGTTAGTCAAAGGGAATTAGCCAAATGGGGGGCCTAGTCAAGGTGTTGTTGCATTGGGGGAAATAGTAAGGGAAAGAGAGAAGCTGAAATTTTTAAAAAACAAAAAAGTGGGCGCTGAAATGAAACAAATAACAAGAAAGAAAATCTAAGCTAGTACTGAATTAAGGTTGGCCTTTGCTTCTCCTTTTTCTTTCCCCATGCACACCGACTTCATTCTCCCCATCCTTGCTCTGCTTTAACCTACCGGTAGCCAGTACTGCCGTCGCCACCAAGAACTTGCCACCAGCACTGCCAGGCTAGCCGTTCCACCCAGAGGCAACAATTTCTTCTGCTCTTTTTTTAGCTTAGCTTATTTGGGTTTTGAAGGTGAAACCATTAACCGCCTTATACTTAATTTCCTAGTTGATTTAGTTAATAATTGTGCTTCTTTGATTGTAAATAAGTATTTTCCTGCATTAATTTAGGGTCTGATTTTTATAATTTTGAGTTTTGATGATTGAATATTATGGGTTGTTATAGAAGAGATAACTATGGGTGAGACGTTTGTGGGTATGCTGTTGCATAACTTTAATTTAAATGAAATTGGAGAAATTGTGTTCTAAATTTGAAGGAATTTGGTGTTTGATGTTGTATTTGTGATATGTCGTTAAAAAGTTTGAGGTCAAAAAAGATGGAAACATCCTAGGAGGAAGAGGGAAAGAAGAGGATGACAGTTTTGAAAGTTCAGATTAAATAGGCTCATTGGATACTCTAGACTCTAGTGGAAAATTGGATTTTGTGTTGAATGCTTAATTGAGGATGGGATAATAATGGAGGTTTATGAATGCCTACTATTCCATTGAAATAAGTGACTAGTAGTGATAGGTTAAAATAATTACTAATGACAAATGAGTCTTATTGCTGACCAATTTATTCACAAGAATGCTTAAAAGGGTTAAAGCATAATTGTAATAGGCTATGGGGAGAAACTTCTTATAATTTAACGGAAGTAGCCACAAAAATTAAATTAATTAACTTGAGCTCCTAAAATAAATACTCTCTGTTTCAATCCAAGTTTTTTTTAGTAAATAACCTAGTTATTCACTCCCTCATTTTGAAGTTCATACATGCCAAGCACGCTAGTTTCACTTAACCTAATTAGTTTCACTAATACATTACTAAGTACAAGCAAGGAGTCAATGATGTTGGCCAATAAAATGGGAAGTAGAAAACCATAGTAGTAGTAGTAGTAGTAGTAGTAGTAGTAGTAGTAGTAGCAGTAGTAGTAACAGTAGTTGTTGCAATAATAGTAATAACAGTGTCAATCATACTGGAAATAATCGCAATAACACTAATAATAATAGCAACAACAATAAAGATGCCAACATTTGTAATAATAATTAAAATAACAATAATAATTATAACGACAACCATGATGATGACAATAGCAATAACGGTCAATACCAAAATCATGACAAATGTAAAAGACTGAGTTAAGTGCCTTAATTTATCAAAACCATTATGATGATGATTACATAACAAAAATAATAACAAACTATTAATTTGTAATAGAAGCAATGTCACTTTCATTGTTATCGACCCATTAATTAAATAAGTCAGAGGTGGGAGAGATAATTTTTTCCAAATCATGTACATTTACCACCTATACCTTTACTAAATTCACATATTTTTAAATATCAAAATCCCATAATCTAGAAGTATTCAATGAATCATTTTCGAACATTGTTTTTACACATAAGCAAGTGGGCCCACAAATTATCAATTATCAAAGCTTAGCCCCTTTAGTTCACATGTGCAACTTCTACTCAGGCTTCTCGATCAAGCTAGGAGGTGTGTACCTATTCAATCATTGTATTGTACATATGAGCTCATTAGTTTGGGTTTCACTTTTAGATAATCACCGATAACAATTTTAATATAATTCTCTCTCTCCCGGATTTCGAACTAAAATGAATGGAAATGAGACTATTCACTAAAAAATGAATTTCTTTTCTTTACAATATATAAGGGTAAATGCATGGAGTTTCAGCTCGAATGTTTTTGTGTTTTGTGCTTTAGATGGAGTATCAACGAAGTTTAGGTGCTTGAGAATAGAATCAAAGTAGCAAGATCATCAGTAGACCTAGACGAGCTCATAGTGACATTTTGTAAAGTTCTAAGGGGTCGTGGATAAGTATATTTTGTGATATTTGACTTTCATTGACGCTGAGCATAAATGAATTGTACATTATTTAGTTCTCTTATAACATAAGGGTCATCAAAATGCTACGTAAGCAATTAAGAAATCCTTATCCTCATGGGGATGGCGGTGACACCCTAACTCTGAGGTTATTACAAGATTAGACACTAAAATTAAGCTAATTAAAATTAATTAGACGATTATGAGCTGGAGCATTACAATTGTGGTATTAGAGGCAAGTTATAGCTAGGGTCACTGTGAGCTATAAAAGACTTGTTAGTTATTAGGAGAGGTATGCATCTTGAAAAAGATGTAAAACGTAAATCAATAATATGCCTTATATCCCTCCCTATGCTATTCTTGCCTAATTGTTTTATAAGGAACCAATTTAGGGGTACTACCTTGCCTTCTATTTATGTAACTAGATGACAAAATCTCATCAAGGTTCACATAACATAAAATAATATGTAGCATTCAAGTATGTTGTTATCATAATCTCATTACTACATTACAGTCATACATAACCTACAAAAGTGGAGTGATGGTAGAGTACATATGGCTACTTTTAGAGATGGGGAGCTAAGATTGAACCTGTTATGAAGATTTATAATATTCTTGAACTTGATTATTAGTAAATACATGGACTAGCAAGGTTGTAAGAACTCGCTTCCCAACAATATATGAGTTTTATACAAAATTCAGCGCAACAATGAGTGGATAGTATGTGGTTCTGCATCTGACAATATGTTAAGGTGGATTACATCGAACAAAGAGACATCGATGATAGCGTATTGCTTCATCTGGATTATATGATTTAAATTGAGGATACCTGGCTATGGAGGTTATCTCTTATTATGACTAAGCTTATTAACTGAAATTATGTAGGCCTTCGGATCCTATTAGGAGTGACGAAGTAGATGGAATCTTTAAAGGGGGGAATAAAAAAGGTGCGAAAACCATTTGCAGATCCAAGATTGGGATTTATTATGTGATGCTTGTGTGGGGGACCACTTTTTAAGCTAAATCTCAATCAACACATATGAGAATTTTAATAACTGATGATAATACTAGGTGGTTTCTGAGGAGGGTTCATGATAATAGCATAATCTATTACTTTGGCATATGTGTTGCTTATGCATGTGTTCATATGTGATGTATACATTGAGGCTATCAGAAAAGGATCTTCTAGAAGCATAACCTTTATGCAATAAATTGACAGAGAGTAGTATTCTGAAATTAATAAGGATAGAACAGTGCTTGGACCTAATACCATAAATAGGCCGTTGCGCTTTAATAATTGAATTAGTATTGGGATTTTAATAGTATTGTGCAGTTGTCATTGTGCTAATATTGTGATGCCAAAGCCTGGAAGACTTCACCGATAAACCATTAATCAGTGTCAGCTAGAAGCTAGGATTATTAAGGGAACATAAGGTTTACAAAAGAACTTATGGTGATATCTTCTTTTTCAGTAGTGGCATAAGGTGGAATATGGAGACCCAATGTGAAACACTTGAGCTCTTGCCATGTTTATATGAGCAATGGGTATCAAAGGAGTTCATATAATTTTGACTCATAGGTAGTACAATAGAGTAAATAGTGATGATGAGTATTATAGATTGACAAGTTAACATATAGAGAAGTGGAAAAATGATTTTATGAGTCCTTTAAGGTAAGACATGAACTTAAAGACTTTAGTGGCAGTATGGTACAACAGATGATGGCAAGGATTTCTATCTTTGGACCCAATTATTATAGTCGCACAGATTATGACTGATGGCACGAAAGGACTTAGATATTACATTTGAACTACACAAATGAAATCTTAATTTAGCAACATAAGACCTATAGAATAAGTGAAGCATTGAAGTCATTCATTGAATGCTTGAGAAGTTAGGTATATCTTACTTATGTCAGATCAAACTCATGCAATACCAATTATAATAATCTTCATATCAATGAATAGAAGCCTATAATTACATATAGATAGAGAACGCATGAAATTCTTCTTTTCTCAATGAAAACCATAGTCTCTCTGTTGACAGTTGAGGGCTAATCAATGCTCATACTCTATTTCAATAAATCATAAGTCACATTACATTTAGAGCATACCAATTCTACATTCTCATGAAAGTATGCCCATACTCTGTTGGAGATGCTCCTCACCATTAAACCACTTCATGAGTTTTAATCCTTTTATAGAATTTATAAGGGTCACCTCACCTATCTTCATTAATAATCCCATTATGTTGTCTTCTATTACATTGCTATAGATGATTTAACACCACATTCTTCTGGCAGGTAACTTTGACCCTTCTGCTCAACCTTATCATTATCTTTGAACTTGCTCCCTATAATCTATGGCATATTTGGATTCTTCTTTTGCTCAATAAATATCAATGCTTACAAACCTTTCCAGTTAAAATCATTATATCCAGCTAGCATAATACTAATTAGGTTATTGAGCCAACTCATTAGGAACTATTGTTGATATTCTCTGATTGAAGTTAAAAATAGAAGTTCTTTGTATTAAAAATCCAAAGCAATCAAGCTTGATTTGCAATTTGAACTACCATAATATTTCCTACCCTTTTTTCTTAAGCCTCATTGAAGATGTCAATGATGTGTCCTCATTAGTGTTACTTGGGTTGTCATGGTGACATTTTTTATTTACAAATAACTTGTCTTTTACCCTACTCGTAAGTTGCCTCTTGGACACCTTTGCAGCTTCTATTACTTTCTCATAGTATCATGATGTCTCCTGGAGGAAAACTAAATACTTTTTCCTAGTTGTTATACTTAACCCCCACTAGATATATTCCTCGTAATTTGGTATTTGATTAAGAATCACACTACAACTTGCCTCTCATTGTTTGCTTTAATCATTGTCACTTGTTAGTTACAAAAGAAGCTTCCTTTATAAAATTTTAAATTTGCCCAGTATGTATTCAATTATCATTTGAAATATATGAAACTGATGGTGAAACTCCCAGCCAACAGAAGCTTGAGAAGACATGACAGAGATATACTCTTCTGTTTTATTTTTGAATAAATATGTAAATCACTGCATTCTTTACAAACAACAATAATTAGCATACAATTCACCCACTTAATTACTAATCTTGGGTTCCCACTTCCTAAACAATTGAATTTACTATTTACTTGTTATTAAACCTATGTGATTGTCATTCTACACATAGTGACATATGTTGTTTCATGAATTCCATCATTGCTACTCTCAAATTTCTTCTATGCAATCGCTAGACAGATGTCCTCATGAGAGTTCCTTGATTTCTTTTGTAAAATGTTACCCAGAGAGTACTCCCCTTATTGTTATTTGCTAATTTTTTTTATGGTACTTTTAATTCTTACGCCTACATTTTGTGTATCCATTGCTTTGTGTTTATATCCGTTTATGAAGATATTGGTGTAAGCACCCTTGAAATTGCCGACCTGTGGATGCATTTTCTTTGGGAAACAACTCTTGTTGGATTTTTAACCACTTAAAGGAAGAACTATATGTGTACATGGCTTTAGGTTGCTCTGGTCCAAAATTCCTTTGGGGTAAGCTAAAACTATAGGAACATTACTAATGAACTAATTCTGGGGCCAAATAGTGCAACTCTTTCTCCATCATAGAAATGATAGCTAAAAGGATTTTAAGTGTGGCCTTTTAAGTCTTTCATGGTATAGGGTTGCTACAAAGCGATCATTAAACCTTAGAAAGGATGCACTACAAACTGGGATTGATTAAGAGATTGACATGTCATGGTCTTAATGAGTATTCGAAAGATCAGAGCATTTCGAGGGTTTACACTATGATCACATTCCTGGATGAATGAGAGCACAAGTTTAAGGTCAAAGTTAAAATCGATGGGAATCTTATAGAAGTTAAGTCTGAATTGGATTATAGAATTAGATGAAAATTCTACATATGTATTCTTGGTTCATCTTTATTAGTGTCCTTTTGTATGAACCCAAATGCCCCATGAGGCGATATTAACCTAATAGCTATTACACCTATCACCACCTCTTTGAGTTACTCTCTTATTCTCACTATAAGTAGAAATGCATAATTCCGTTTGATACTATAGATTTATTAGTAGTTTTAGTGCATGGACAAAGGTTCACTCTATGGTTCTTTGTTTTTGTCATTAGATTATTCTTCTAAATGAATACAAATAAGGTAACATGAAGAAAGGTAATATTAGATTGCACTCAGCACAGTTCTCATGGTGGTTCCCATGGGAATCATTACGTATATCACCCTCAGTGTTACCAATATTAGATTGTTGAATACCCTACAGGAGTTGAAGTTGATGGTGTACGACTTATAACTGGAACTGGATTTTAAGAGTGATATTTACATGTATGAATCAAGGATGAAATTTGAGTATCTTAAAGAATCACATTTGCTCACTTTGCATTGATTTCGAAGAATAAATCAACCATAACATATGTCTGAAGGTAGGAAATGTCAAGTTACGTGATTTGCCATGAGAGACATGGTATCTAATGGAACACTAAGTCTAATCTTTGATGTGGTCAATAGAGTTTCTCATTTTAAATATGCCTTTATGCAATCTCTTTTAAATAGAATCATTAGTATGCAATTTAGCTTGGCCAATAGAATTAGGCACATGTGTGGAATTGTGTACATTTCATAGATCAGAAATGATACATGTTGCCCAAGTCATAGCATTGTGAAAGAACCTAGAAAACCCGATCTAGAAGCAGTATCTTATGCAATTATGGACAATAAATATGACTTGTTGGAAATTTGATCGAGTCTATTATCGTATTTATTTGCGTTTGAATTCCCTAAAGTGGTGAAAGCTCCATTACTATAGTGCAGGTTTTTACCCAGTAAACTTGTTGAATTTAGGTTAATTTTGAATCATTCGTAGCGAGGCTTAATTAATGCAAATCCAAATTTGTTGATTTCATAAGATTTCTATTTAACCCCATTTGCTAAAATGTGGCATTGGATTTTAAATTTGAGAGAAATGATTAAAATAGGAGGAGTGTGCACAAAAATCTAGTTTTGGAGTAATCTGGCTTTTTGGCACAACTCACTATTGGAATTTTGATTTAATTTTCTAGGATAATTTGTAGGATTCTTATTGGTCTACTTGTCGTACTCATGTATCAGCTTAGCCTCTCATGCTGGTTATTTAAGGACTCATTCCCCTTAATGTAAATTCAGATATGATGGATGAATAAGTTGAAGTGTTGGAGACCATTGCTCCTTCTCCAAAATCTCTTAATCTTTGTCTCTATTTTAGATTGGTAAATTTGGTGGATTAAGCCTTTGAGAGAGAGATTTCATGGAAGGTTTCAATCTATTAGTAGGATCTCATTTACGGGCACAAATCTCACAATCTCCTTTGGTGTTGTTGATCTTAGAAGTTTCAAGATTCATCCTCATCAAGTTGGTATTAGTGATAGAGCTCCTATTTTTAGTGGTTGTTGAACCAGAAGCTTCACCTCCTTTGATTAAAATAAAAACCCTCTCCATCTTTTGACATCCATCCCCAAAAATTCAGACTTTGGTTTCTCAAAACTTTCTACATTAATCCACCTTAATCAACCCTCTTTAAACCACAAAGAACCTCTAAAATAGCCAAACACGGCCCTAAACTCCCCAGAAAAGGCCGAAAAATGTGTTAAAAACCAAAACAAAAATTTGGCACTGCCACCCCGTGCCACTTAGCTTGCTTGTGCCAAAATCCTGCACTGTAGGAATTTGATCCTGAAACTTAGCATGACCACCCCATGCTAACCAACATGACCCTCAACTCTTTTGTTTCTAGACCGTGCTTCCCTTGTTTTAAAATTTTGCTTCCCTCTTACTTATCTCGTTTACTACCACTTATGGCTAATGAAGGAGATCCCTCTCATTCTAGGGGCGTTCCACTTGAACAAACACATGAAATAAGAAGAGATAAAATCATCCTTGAGCTTGAGCAAGTGAGAAGGCCTACAAGGGAGCTTATCACTACAACAAAGCACCCTGTTAGAGATTGAAGGTTTTGGTCTCAAAAATATAAAACCCGATCTCTACTTAATTGTTAAGACCGAGCAAAGACCGCGAATTGCCGGTTTTGAAAAGCCTGGTCGCAATTTAAATTTTGAGATTGAACTGCATATGTCGGTCTCCACCTAAGACCGAATTTTGAGAGCAAAGTGCACTGGACTCTATTGGAGTCTGGGCCATTTTGGTCTCCATTAGAGACCAAAACTGGCCGGTCCCCATTTGAGATCAGGAATTTCGGTCTCTAGTGAAGACCAATATTCTTGGTCTCTATTGGAGACCGGCTATATACTATGGTCTTAATCAGAGGTTGGGGTCCCGTTTGGCCAATTTCAAGACTGCATTTTCCCCTTGGTCTTAAATAGAGACCGTTAATTTAATTTTGGTCCCTAATTTGTCAATATTTTTTCCAACAATTCTTCTCTCCTTTACCTAGTGGTTGAACCTGCTATTTACATTTTTTGCAACAATCCGGGCCACATTGGGTGCCACAATCCCACATTACAACAAAAGTTTTGCAGTTTCGTATTCCACAAGTATATACAACTACGTACAAGAATTCCATACCCAACACTTTCCACAACAACACCTAAAATTATAATTTAAAGCTTCCATATAAAAGCGTTAATCAAGAAAGGTTATCCAACATACATTAAGTGACCAGACCAATATTTCACATTGAAGTGTTCCAACTATTACAAATACACATCCAACTAACCAAGCTAAGGGGTAAAACTGTACATACCTAAACCTATGATGACGACTGAGAGTTGTCAGCATTCGTGGGGTGGCCAAGGAGCGCCAAGAAGTTGTCAAATTAAGAATTAAGCTCCAGAAGTCCAATTCTTTGCTCGTCCAGCTACTTCCTAATAACTTGCAACTCCTCCATAATAGTCCTCAGATCATCTTATGTCAAATGTAGATGAGCTTGGGATGTCTGGAGCTCATTTTGCAGATCCTAGAGTTGGTTAACTAACATGGAGGAGTATGTCGATGAAGTATTGCAACTACTGCGCCTAGACTTGTTTGGTTTCTCAAACATAGCACGACCGTCCCTACCAAGTTAGTATAGAGTACCCCTCTTGCTCCAACCACCACAAGCCTTGAAGAAGAGATCATCATCTACTGATGAGCTGACTTCCACATTAGTATCGGCTTTTAGTTGCTCATATTTTTTCTGCATCAGAAGGAATAGAGAAAACGTTAGATGAGTCGCTTTTGTACTGATTTCATTCGTCTAACTTTAAAACAACCTACTGTTACGGTACTTACATAAACACTCTGTGCGAGAGCATCGCACCAAATCTGTTAACCATTCTCATCAACCTTTGAATGAGTGGTAGCAAAGCACTAAGCAGCTGGAGGTCTCCTATTCAGCTACTTCGCCTAATATATAACAGCTCCCGCACTACATTAGCAACTCAATAAATTTGAAAAAAACGTTATCAAGTAATGAATGTATTTCATATATCCATACCAATTTCATAGCCCACATTGTAGCCGAGATTGACCCCTAGCTATGCCTAATCACAGCCTTGGGCCCTTCTGTCTTGTTCCTTCTGTTTTGCTCAGAACACTTCTTGAACTCCTTATCAGTTTCCCTCTTGTACTTCAATGATCCGCAAACATCATGCACCCTCCAAGTAATGATCTTATGAGGAGGTTCATTTGCAACCTTATTCATTATATCTTTCAACCCTACACGCACCATTTCTTGTCACTCTCTTCTGATTAGTGCCTCATACTGTGGATCCCAATTGAATTGCTGCTACATGTAAAATTCCCAAAAAAG
>JACYFF010031955.1:50029610-50066723 GCA_017589665.1 Selenicereus undatus | reverse complement strand
TATATATATATATATATATATATATATATATATATATATAGATGTATATATATGTATGTATATATGTGTGTGTGTGTGTATGTGTATATATATATATATATATATATAGATATAGATATATATACATTTATGTATATATATATATATGTATATATATATATATATATATATATATATATATATATATATGTATGTATATGTATATATATATATATGGAAAGAATCGGGCAGAGTTCTGCCTAAAAATTGACCATATCCCAACCTTAAAGCCTTACATTAGTTCCCTGTAGTAAATAAAGTAGAAAAGATATCTGTAAGCTCAACGACTACATGTTGGGAACCATAACTCTGTTGGCCACACTCGCGGAGTACACCAACTAGAAAGTACAATAATAAAGAAGGAAATAAAAGATACAGCTCTGCAGATCACACATCCGTAGCATGAGGGTTTACATCCCAAAAATAAAGAAAGAAATCAATGTTTCTTTTGCATACATGGACAGTGAATTTAAAGGATTTGATTGACGTTTAGGGCTTGTGTATTTATGAAAACGAAGATGTGATAAATGAAATTCATTAAATCAACCATCACATCATTTGGTCAGCAAGGCTAACAACCGCATAGCTTAGCGGTTTTTTTTTTTGGCAGTATGCCCGACGTTTATATGATCTACCTAAATCAATGTTGGTATAGTAACCAAGATAGCCTATTGTAAATCTTAAAATAATTACCTTAGAACAATTCCACTAGAACGCCTTGTGATCCTGAAGGGCATCTCTCCAACAGGTGAAGGCCTCTTTGTAGTGAGTTTGAATGTTCTCAAATATGGCTCGTGCGACATCCCGATGACTAAACCTACGATGGAGCATTGCGCACAAATTAGAGCAAAATGTAGTGTGCCTCAGGTTCATGGATTTCGAAGGTAAATGACACGTACCAAAATTGAGTGTCAGGCACAAGTCGTCGCCTTGTTAGTACTATGCTAGGGCCCCCCAACAGAACCTCCACAGGTTGCTTCTCCTGAGAGTCGTACTGGGGTACGGATCTGTATGAACCATCCATGCTTACCTAGTCCTACACAGTGCTAGGTAAATCAATTAGAAGCTCTAGTTGCACGCAAGCGACACAATATGTTGCAATTACCAGTCCTTCGATAAGTTGATGCAATACGACATACTTAGCAACACTGCAATTTAGAAGAAGTGCACAATAAAGAAGTTTGCATACATTTAAATTAGTCATGACAAGTTCAAACACATTAGAACACAAGTTCAAATGCATTTACAATAGTTATGCATAACGTAGTCATCAACATCAGCTACATACAAAGTGAATGAGTGAAGTAGTCATCATCACTCTCATAAAGATTATCATCATCTTCTTCCAGTAACCCTTAGTGTCCCTCATCTCCATGTGCTCCATCGTCATTGTATTTCATGTCATTGTCCTCTTTTGGGACGATCTCAACATCATCATCCATGTCAACATCTCCTAAATTTTGTGGTTTCAACTATTTTCAACACTGCCCATCAATCCTTTTTACTGTTGTCTTGCATAGGGTAAGACATAAAGCAAACTTGGGTAACTTGGCTTGTAAGAACAATAGAACATACTTGGGATATCTCTTCGTCTGATTGACATCAACCAATTTGTATGTGTCATGGACAACAACACCATTAATGCAGTCGTACCAATCATACTTGAACAATATTGTCTTATATGGACGAATATCCCTAACACGGTACAACTCAATTACATCTTGGAGAATGACGTAATATTCCTTTCCATCTATTCCTTTCAAGAAAACATCATAGTTCATTGTTGACTTGCTTTTTTGATATTCATACGTATGGAAGTTGAAGCCATTGACATAAGAATGATCCCAATGATGTACATGCCTTTTAGGGTCAAATGTAACTGCTGTGATGATATTGTTGTTGATGTTCAAATGCAAAACCTACATGGCCGTCACGAACAGAAATGGTCAAAGATGTAGCCATTACCATAGAACTATAGGAAAACTTCCTTGTGCAGGTCGTCGCACTTACATACTTTTTGAAGCATTCTTGATATCTATCCTCAAAATTTGCCGACACATCTTCGACCGAAACACGAGGGTTCTGTTGGACCATCTTGACTTCGAAGATCCTATACAATATAATGGGAACATAATGTAGTGCCATTAAATTTATATAAGTTTTTCTTCATATGTAAGACACAAACTTACTGGTCCTACTCTCTAATAAGTGCTTTTATATACTTCAATTCTAGGACATTTTGTGGCACCTTTTCAAGAGTATTTGAGCTTAATGTCATAATTTATACTGTTATTCTTATTTTATGCTTGGATATGGCTCTTTGATTGTATTTGTAGGATTTTAGACCATTTGACTCCGCATTTGACCCCTATTTGAGTGCTTATTAACCTACCATAGAGGTACTCCAAGCCCTATGCTCGTGGAGTAAGAAAAGAGTAGAAGAATTCGGTTCCAGCCAAGACCACGGTCCAACCGTGGTGGCTGCCACGGACCGAGGTGAGCCTGTAACTACTAGCCTCTTCGTTTTCGTTCGTTGTGCGGCTGAGGATGCTTTGTTTGCTGCTTATAAGAGCGTGTTCTAAGGCTTTCGAGAGGAGTTAGGCAACAAAAAAAGTCATCTGACTTCTATTCTGACATCTCTCTAGTGAGAGTTTAGTTTAGTTTTTGAGATTTGAAGGGTGAAGGTTTGCTTTTGGAGGCTTGAAGATTGTTGCACAATTCAAGGACAGTCATTGTTGTAAAGTTTTCTTTTCTTCTTTGAATTTGTTCTTAAACTCTTTTTTTTTTGTTGAATTAGAAACATGAGTGAGTAATTTTATTTAATCTAGGAATTTGTTAGCCCTAGTATTGTAGTTGGATCCATTATCTTTGCAATCTTGTGTTGGTTTCATGATTGGAATGATTCATGTCTATCTTGAGATTGAAATATTGTGAGTGGAATTTGACCAATTTTGCTTGCTTATGTTAGGTAGTAAGGTGAAGTACTGAAAGGTGAAACTCGCTACTAGATCGTCTTGGAACTTGATTTAGCAAAACTTGAGAGAGAATTGCTTGTTAAGAGGAGACTTCGCATTCATAGATCTTCAACCTAAGCTAAATCAAAGACACTTGAGAGTGTATTAGCTGAATTTCTTTAGGCAAATTAGTTCATTTCGAAAGAAAGGATTAAATTCAACTCGATTATAATTAGTTGAATCGTTCAATCCATGAAAAGTGCATGCTTAATTCTATGATCCAACTATTTACTTGGTGAACCAAATTCCTAGATGTTTTACTTTGATTGATTTCCAAATAGTTAATTAGTTTATTTAAATTGATTCATTGAAAAGAATTGATCGCTTAGCAATTTCAATTAGTTATTAACTCGATAGGTTACTTTGGTCCCTAAGGATGATCTTTTAATCTATACTACGACACCCGTGTGCTTGTGGACGTGTCAAGTTTTTGGCATCATTGCTGGGGACTAAATTGTTAACTATTGAGTTAGTCTTACGAAACTAACTCAGTGTTTTACTTTCTTTTCCTTTTTCTTTTTGATTGCGTTGGAAGTGTTGGTGATTGTGCTTGTAGGAATCTTCTCCCGTTTATGCGAAGTGCATATCTATACGAACCCAATCCTGAGATTGAGAGGACTTTTCTTTTAAGGAGGAAGGAACAAAAGCTTGACGAATAAAGGCGCAAGGCTAGAAGGACCTCACCAAATATGGTAGGAGGAGGTGACCAAAGAAGGACGCTTAGGGTTTTTGTTGCCCCAGGAGTCCAAGGCATCGCCTCAAGCATCGCTCGTCCTAACATTGAGGCAAATAATTTGGAGCTCAAGTCGACTCTTATTTCCATGGCGCAACAATCCCAATTTGGAGGCACCCCATTCGAAGACCCGAACTTACATCTCTCAGTCTTTTTAGGGGTGTGTAACACATTGAAGCTCAACGGAGTCTCTGCCGATGTCATTTGACTGCGGCTATTTCCCTTCTTACTTAGGGACAAGACGAGAGCATGGCTGCATTCTTTGCCTCCAGGGTGTATTACCATATGGGATGAGCTAACTAGAGTTTTCCTTGCTAAATTTTTCCTATAAGCAACATGGCAAGTTTGAGGAACCAAATCACCAACTTTACCTAAAAAAGGATGATAAGACACTCTATAAGGCTTGGAAGTGGTTCAAACACTTGTTGTAGTTGTACCCTCACCATGGCCTTCAACGATAGATGATTATTCAAGCTTTCTACAATGGTGTGACCCAACATGTAAGGTCCACTATTGATGTTGCAGCAGGGGGAACTTTGATGAATAAGGCTGAAGATGAGGCCTATAATTTCATTGAGGAGATGACACTCAACAATTTTTAGTGGTCCAACAACAAGGCCAACCCAAGCGGGTTGGAGGTAAGCTTAAAGTGAACGCACTTTTTTTAATTAATGCCAAAATAGATGCTATGACTCAAAGGTTGGAACGATTAAAAGTGAATGCTGTGAATTCTAGTGCCCCTCCCCCATCATGTGAAATAATTTCAACCTGAGACCGCCCAATGACTCTTATTACAATTATAATCCAGGCTGGTGGAACCATCCAAATTTCTCATAAAGGCCTAACCCTTCCACAATGACCCAAATGAATGTTAGGCAACCCCCTGGATTTCAAAGACCTCCCTTTCTCCAGCAAGCTCACCAAAAATCTAACCTAGAGGGCATGATGGAGAATATGCTTTTGGCGCAACAAAAGCCAGATGAGTATATAAAGCAATTAGCCTCTATGGTTGATATGCTTCCAACTCATAACAAGATGTTGGAAGCCTAAATAGCCCGACAAGCTAGCACTTCATCTACACCCCAAGGTAGATTCTCAAGCACGCTAGAGCCAAATGCTAGGGAGCAATACAACGCCATGATCCTAAGAGGGGGTAAACAACTTGAGGGACCTAAGGGGGTAAGCAATGATGAGTCTTTGCATGATAAGCATGATGATAATGTTGAGATTGTTGAGAAAGGGGTGTCTATTCCTTCTGATGATTTTCATAATGACGATGTTGTAAAGGATGTTAATGTGGCTCCTAAAGACTCTAAGAAACTTTTCCCCAAACCTTACACTCCGCCTTTACCATTCCCTCAAACAATGGCTAAGTCTAAGCTTGATTTGCAATTTGGGAAGTTGTTTGGGGTCTTAAAGAAACTATACATTAATATCCATTTACCCATGCCTTGTCTCAAATGCCCTCTTATGCAAAATTTTTGAAAGAGATTTTGCCTAATAAAAGAAAGCTAGAAGAACATGAGATTGTTTCCTTGACCAAAGAGTGTAGTGTCGCGATCCAAAACAAGCTTCTCGATAAGCTTAAGGGTCTCGATAGTTTCTCAATTCCTTGTTTGTTAGGGAATGTGTCTATTGAACGTGCTTTAAGTGATTTGGGGTCAAGTGTGAGTTTGATGCCCCTTTATTTGTGTGAAAAGTTGGATTTAGGAGAAATGAGACCCACCACCATTTCCCTACAATTAGCGGATCATTCTATGAAATACTCTATTGGTATTTTAGAGGATGTCCCTATCAAGGTAGGAGATTTATATGTCAAGTACACTCTGTGATACTTGAGATGGAGGAGGATACGCGCACCCCCATCATCCTTGGGAGGCCTTTCTTGGCCATCACTGGGTGCCATATTGATGTCAAAAATTGTAAGTTGTATTTTATGTAGTTGATGATCATGTGTTGTTCAACTTGTTTAAGGCTTCTAAGTTTCCTTTCATTTTTTATGAATGCCATATGATTGATGTGGTTGACAGTTTGGTATGAGAAACCATTTCTAACCATGAATCTAATGACCCTCTTGAGCATTGTATGTTGAATGATACTTCCAATAAGGATACAAATCCAAAAGTGGCAATGGGTGCTTAATTTTTGGAAGCATCTCCACAAGTTCCACCTACACTGGCTAAAACAAAAACCTTGGTACCATATGTAAAGTCCTCATCTGATGAGGAACATGCTCCCCAGGTAAAATTGAAACCACTTCCTTCCTCTTTGAGGTATGAGTTTCTCAGGCCTAATTCTACTTATTCTGTAATTGTTAATGCAAGCCCAAGTGTGTCTCAAATTGACTCTTTGCTTAGAATACTTAGAATGCATCATAAGGCCATAGGATATACTCTTGATTATCGAAAAGGAATTCACCTGCCTATGTGCATGCATCATATTTTGATGGAAGATGTTCACAAGCCCTTAATTGAGCACCAAAGATGGTTGAATTCTAATTTGCAAGAGGTAGTTAAGAAAGGAATTTTGAAATTACGTAAAGCCAGCATTATCTACGATATCTCCGATAGTAAGTGGGTAAGCTCGGTCCGTGTAGTACCTAAGAAAGGGGGAATGATGGCCATCAAAAATGAAAACAATGAGCTAATTTCTACTAGGACTGTCACAGAATGGAGTATGTGTATTGACTATCGTAAATTGAATAAGGGCACCTGAAAGGACCATTTTTTCCTTCCCTTTATGGACCAAATGCTTGAAAGATTGGCCAAAAATTCATACTTTTGTTACTTAGAAGGGTATTCGGGTTTCTTTCAAATCCCTATTCATCCTAGTAACCAAGAAATGACCACCTTTACTTGTCCCTATGCTACATTTGCTTACAAGAGAATCCCATTTGGGCTATGTAATGCCCCGCTACTTTCCAACATTGTATGACGGCCATTTTCTGTGATTTACTGAGGACATAATGGAAGTCTTTATGGATGATTTTTCGGTGTATGGTACAACATTTGACCATTGTGGGTCTTGCAAAGGAATGAAGATACAAATTTGGTCTTAAATTGGGAAAAGTGCCATTTTATGGTGCAAGAGGGGGTTGTCTGAGGTCATATTATCTCTAATGCAGGCATTAAGGTTGACAAAGCAAAGGTGTAGGTGATTGAAAAATTATCCCACCAACTTCTGTAAAAGGTGTGAGGAGTTTTCTTCGACGTGTTGGTTTTTGCCGGCAGTTCATAAAAGATATTTCAAAAATTACAAAACCACTCACACATTTGCTTGTCAAGGATATACCTTTTGATTTTGATGAAGAATACTTTAGTGCTTTTCTCAAGCTAAAAGAGTCATTGATTACAACTTCTGTGATGCAAGCCCCAGATTAGGGGCTCCCTTTTGAGGTTATGTGTGATGCGAGCGATTATGCAGTGGGGGCAGTTCTAGGCCAGAGGAAGGCCAACAAGCCATTTGTTATTTACTATGCTAGTCGAACTCTCGATGGGACTCAAATCAATTATGCCACGACGGAGAAGGTCCTAGCAGTTGTATTTGCCTTAGAAAAATTTAGGTCTTACTTGATAAACTCCAAGGTTATTGTTTCAGTGATCATGTCGCTCTGAACTACCTAATGAAGAAGACTGACTCAAAACCCTGCCTCATTCGATGGGTTCTTCTCCTCCAAGAGTTTGATTTAGAGATCAAAGACATGTTCGGAATGGAGAATTCGATGGTGGATCACTTACCCCGCCTAAGCCCTGAGGTCACTCCCCGTGAAGAGCTCCTAATTGATGATTCTTTCTCGGATGATCAACTACTTGCCGTTTCTCACCAGGCCACCCCATGGTATGCTGATTTGGTGAATTTCAAGGTGTGTCGGGTGTTGCCTCCTGGGTTATCTTATCAACAGAGGAAGAAATTCCTTTATGATGCCAAATATTATGTGTGGGAGGAACCTTTCCTCTACAAACTATGTGGAGATGGGATATACAGAAGATGCTTGCCAGAGGATGAAGTTCTTAGTGTCCTGCACCATTGTCATGCTTCGACTTATGGTGGACACTTTGGCCTAGACAAGACCATTGCAAAGGTAGTCCAAGCGGGCTTCTGTTGGCCAACTCTCTTCAAAGATGCAAGGAAATTTGTTATGACTTGTGATAGATATTAAAGAACGGGGAGCATTTCCAAGGAACATGAGATGCCTCAAAGTGACATTGATGATGCTCTTTGGGCGAACCAAACCGCTTACGAGATGCCTTTAGGCACTATCCCATACCGTTTAGTGTTTGGGAAGTCTTGTCATTTACTGGTTGAGTTAGAACACAAAGCCCATTGGGCAATTAAGATGCTCAATTTTGATCTTAAAGTGGCCGGTAAGAACAAGGCAAGGACAAGAAATGCCATGATAAGAACAGTTTAAAGAAGAGATATGAGGAAGGTGACATAGTCCTTTTGTTCAGTTCTAAGCGGAAGTTATTTCCGGACAACTTAAGATCACAGTGGTCAGGACCATTTCAAGTCATAAAGGTTCATCCTCATGGTGCAGTGGATGTATGGAGTGAATCCACCGTGCATTGAAGGTAAATGGACAGCGGCTCAAGCCTTATCTAGTGGGTGACCCCATTGACAAAGTTGTAATCCATACGTTTACTGATCCAGAGCACGCATAGAAGCATGGTCAAGCTCTTAATTTTAAAAGAGCACTTATTGGGAGGCAACTCAAGCCCCTTTTATAACTTTGATTCTCTTTTTAGGTAGCTTTTCATAATAAAAAAAAGAAAGAAAATGGTTAAAGAAAAAGTGAGAAGAAGATATACAAAAGAAGTGAGAGAAGAAAAAAAAAAGAAAGTAAAAAAGAAGAAAACACAAGAAAAAAAGGAAGCAAAAGTGATGGGCACCACGGTCCATCTCACTCAAATATGGCCCGTGGCATGCCCACCTAGCAAAACAAAAAAATCAGGTGTCCAACAGACACCACAGTTAGACCATGGTGCCCCCCACGAACCGTGGTAGCCTGCTACGGACCGCGGTGAAGGGTTTTGATCGGGGTGCCCCTTCCTTTTCCCCCACTATCATCTTCAACCTTGGCTCTTTCTGGCTCTACCTCCCTCTTTCTCTCTGTAAAACCTTCATTGTTGAACCTTCAATTTCTCCCTCATTTCTTCCCATTCGCACTCCATTTTTACTCAAAATCTTCTCTTTTCTCTTAATCTTTCTTTTTCTCCAACAAATGTCATCTCTTTCCACAATTTTCTTCTCCAAGTTCATCTCACCTTCACCCATCCTCCATAACCATATTCTTCTTTCTCTAATTCTTCCTCATTTTTCACTTAAATTCTTCATTTTTCTTTCTCAAATCTTATTTTTTAGGTTTTTGTTTTAATTTTCTTGCATTTTGAAACCATGGCACCCACCAAGAGACTAAGGAGCATCAAGGAGGCGGGAACATCTAACCAAGCACCATCCCGATCTCAATGGACCTCACAAACTTCCACCAATGCATGAGCCCAAGGTAATGTTCCTTATCCTCTTAGTTTAACTAACCCCACAAGGTACTAGATATACTAGCTTCAATGAACGAATGGTTGTGGCAACTCGTTATTATGATTAGGAATTATTAGGTTGTTTAGGATTGTTGGATGAGATACGGTGATTGTTTGCACGAGGGGGCATAGGGCATTTTATTGAGATTAAAGAACATACATATCTAGACCTCACCTTAGAATTTCCGAGCACTTTGCACGTTGAGGTCACTCAAGGGCCTCAATGTCAAGCGGAGCATATTTGCTTTTATTACAAGGGTGTAATTTTATGAGTTGAACTTAGGTACCTTCAATAGTATAGTTGGTTTTCCAGCTAGCATAGATTTACCAAACTGTCAAGCCACTCGAGAATTCAACCCAAATGCATTTTGTGGCGAGCATTCAGGGAGTGTTAGGTACAATACTAGTTCTTCCAAGTGCACCCATATTGGGAACCTTTACATTTGCGTAGCCTAGCGTATTCTCGCTTGTTGTTTCTTTGCTCGTGATGATAGTTCGAATGTCTCAAGATTGTCTAAGTTATATTTTCTATTATGTATGCTTGATGGTGTCCAAACTAACCCTTGGGCATTCTTGGCCCGATAATTGTGTTGTGCTGTTGTTAGCACTAAGGGTAGGATAGTCATTGGTGGTATCATCACCATTATTGCTAGATTTTTGGGAGTTGAACCCAACCCTGAGGATCGAGTTTCTAGGTCCAAGCAGCTTGATCAAGCCGCTTTTAAGCTAATGAACTTTTGTAAAGTAGAGGCTGGATGTTTGTGCTGGATTTATCCTAGGGATCGACTTCTGCCTGTAACACCCCAAATATACATAATTCACTATTTGCATTCTCTTCATTAGTTTCACCAATTTGAAGTAATATCCCAAATGATCAGGGCATTACCGTCGTTCCAAAAAGGACAAGGCTTTGCTTGTAAACAATAAATATAACTACACTAAACAATGTTTACATCACAAGGCATTCACATAATTACAACCCATCAAAACTATATATGAACAGTTCTAACATCAAAACCGTCTAATTATCTCAAGGTTTACACCAAAATATAGTAACTCTTGTACAGTATATAGTTCCAATATCAAAATATTTCATAATACAATGCTAAAAGCATCTCAACACTAATATACCGCAATTCCACTCAGACTTCCTTGCTCACTTATCACCTTCAACCGGCCTGACAGCTTGAGGGCGATTCACTAAACATTTGCCTAAAACAAAATATGAAAATATTTCGAACTATCAGCCGAAACTCAGTACATGCATTCCTGTATTATTAAACGCTCATCGAAGAACTGGTTGGGCCCGCATTACAATTCATTTTAATTTTAAAACAGAGAATAAGATAAATACTAAACTACATTGTCAATTATTATCTGATAGTGAACCTCGAGTAGCCATTATGATCTGAAGATAAGTATACACCCGCCAAGTCGATCGGGGGACCTAGCCTGTAGTCGTGCAGGTAACTAAAGGACAATGCCCTTTAACTGATAAATGATGGGGTCACTAATTATGTGATAAATTACATATTAAACGGATTCATTGATGTACTTACCAAAACATTATAATTTCGATAAATACGTGCTGATTTCTAAAAATACAGACAATGAACGTACCTGGGATTTTTAATGAAATGTCACTGAGTCGGATTATGCAGAAAAGGCGAGGAAATGATAGATTAGGCCCTATGTGTACAAAAAAAATCGTTATATGAACATATAGTTATCAAATGTTTTTATTTTCATAATTGATAGTTTTAGTAAAAACAAAAGTAAAAGCGTAACAGGGCCAGAATAAATGACTCGTAACCTAACCTCCGGACCTCCATTTGAAACCTAATTCCTCAATATAGAAAGCTTAAGACGTCCGAAAAAATTTTGTTTACAGTACAAAACATGATCCCTACAATAGGGTTCCCAAAATGGGGCTAAAAAGCAAGTGTACCAGTTTTGGTAGAACCTGCACAGTTCAAGCAAAACGGCCATAACTTTGTCCACAAAACTCATATTAAGGCGATTCAATAGGCATTTGAAAGCTAACACAATGATCTATTTACCCACAAAAAATTATAATTTTTTGATGGGCCGATCAATATCAGTTTATTGGAAAACGTTTCCCTATTTTCTGTCATTTCCCAACCCCACTATCATTGTTTTTTCCTTTCTTTCACATAAATCCTGATCTAAAATCAATCCTTAAAATCATGTAACAAAGCTTTCATCCTTGCCATCACCATACAAAGCCACCATACTCAATTTCACTTCATAATCATATACATCAAAGATTCTTTTCTAAATCAAATATACACAAACAACATGCTTAATGCCAAAATAATTCAAACCATGCATTACTTGCCAAAACCTTAGCTTGTAACCAACTTACCTCTTCTTTATCTCATCCTAGAATCATCAAAAGAACCCTCATAAAGATTATTAGAGATGAAAACCACTAAATCAAATACAAACAGTCCAAGAAAAACATAATTCCAACCTTAAGTTTGCATGATCATGAATAACCCTAACCCTAACATGCTCCAAACTCAATCAATCATTAAAAACATCAAAATAACTCTTGTCTCCATCCAAAGAACATGTTCAAAACTCAAATCAATATAAACAAGAATCAAAATCAAAAATCCAAAGAAACAAGCTTAGGGTTACTCACTTTGAACTTGAAAAAAAAGTAGAGATGGAGGTGATTTTCGGTGGTTTTGAGGATTGGGGATGGTGGCTAGTGGTACAAGGGTGTCAGGGGGTCGGAGGCAGCCAAGCCTGGCCGGAAAACACCAAGAATAGCAGCAACAGGCAGAGAGGGGTTGGTTGTGGCTAGAGAGAGAGAGAGAGAGGAGTGAGATGTGGGTTGAATCTTGGTTGTATTCTTTTGACTTATCAACAACTTGGCTGAATTTATACCTCTGAAAGTAGCTTTTACTAACCATGGTGAAGCTTGAATCATGGTTATTAGCTAAGTTAATAATGCAAACTTGTTAGGCTTCAAATTTGGCCGAAATAAGTTGGGTTCGAAAATAAAACACTCTGTAACAATAACGTTTTCGCATAAATCAAAATTAAATTTTTTCAATGTTCCGGAAAACTAAATAAATCACTTAGATTATAATTGTTAGGGCCTACAATCAGTTCTCCTAAAGTTTTTGTTAATAAGTAAATAAGTAAATAAAATCCAAATTGCCAAGTGAGGGCCCAAACAAAATTTTCTCCGCCGGGATGATTAAATGCGATAAATAAATATGAGAAAATTATTAACATGAGATAATTAAATAAATAAACATAATTTAGGGTTGGTCTATTATAGCATTCCCCCACGCCGGGATGATTAAATGCGATAAATAAATATGAGAAAATTATTAACATGAGATAATTAAATAAATAAACATAATTTAGGGTTGGTCTATTATAGCATTCCCCCATTAAAGAGTTTCGTCCTCGAAACTTATGAACTTTATCATGTCATGGAAAAGTACCTCAAATAAATGTAGGTACTTGGCTTTCATTTCCTCTTCAGTCTCCCAAGTTGCTTCTTGGAGGTATGGTTTGTCCGAAGCACCTTGACTGAAGGTATCTGCTTGTTGCAGCTGCTTAATCCTGCGATCTAGTATTTGGACTGGACGCTCCTCATATACTAGATCCTCAGTGATTTCAATAGGTTCAGATACAATGGTGTGGTCCAGATCTAGAATATACTTCCTAAACTGAGAGATGTGAAACACGTCATGCACGTGTTTTAGTTCTACCGGTAGATCCAGTCGATATGCCACAAGATTTAACTTTTCAATGATTTCATAAGGTCCAATATATCTTGGACTCAATTTGCCTCGTACTATGAACCTCTTGTTACCCTTAGTTGGCGAAACTTTCAGAAAAACTTTATCATCTACTTGAAATTCCAAAGGCCTTCTTCTCCTGTCCGCATAACTCTTTTGCCGACTCTGAGCAACCCTAATATGCTCCCGAATCCTTCTTGTTGTTTCAATGATTTCCTGGATCATTTTGACACCTATATCAATGCCTCGTCTAAATCACTCCAGCACAGTGGGGTTCTACATTTTCTTCCATATAAAGCCTCAAATGGGGTCATTTTGATAGCGGACTGGTAGCTATTGTTATAAGGAAACTCCACCAACGATAAATTGTCTTCCCATTTCCCTTGGAACTCCAATACACATGCTCTTAACATGTCCTCTAAAATTTGATTCACTCTTTTAGTTTACCCATCTGTTTCAGGGTGATAAGAGCTACTAAAGTTCAACTTGGTACCAAAGGCTTTTTGAAGTGCTTGCCAAAAACGGGCTTGGAATCTTTGTTCCCTGTCTGATACTATGTCTAAGGGAATCCCGTGCAGGTGGACTATCTCTTTAATATATAGTTAGGCTAGTTTTTAACTCCCCAAGTATCCCTAATTGGCAGAAAATGGGTCGACTTGGTAAGTCGATCAACTATTACCCATATAGCATTCTTCTTTGAAGCAGAAAGGGGTAAACCCATAATGAAGTCCATTGAGATTGAATCCCACTTCCAAGTGGGAATTTCTAGGGATCGCAATTCACCCAATGGACGATGCTCTGCTTTAATCTTCTGGCAAGTTAGGCACTTGTCTACGTATTCTGTAACCTCTTTCTTTATATTATTCCACCAGAAGTATTGTCTCAGGTCTTTGTACATCTTGGTGCCTCCTGGATGCAACAAGTAGTGAGTATTGTGAGCCTCTTCTAGGACCTGTTTCCTCTATTCCTCATTTTTGGGTATACGCAGGTGGTTCTGGAATCGTAGGGTCCCATCCTCATGCACTGCAAACCTAAGAGACTTCCCTTTCTCTAAATTTTGCTTTATTCTTTGGAGTTCATGATCACTTTCCTGGTTCATCCGAATTTCCTCTACTATGGAAGGCTGTAAAGTAAGTGCTGATAATTGAACATTTGCTTGCCCTTAGGACACTAGTTGAATTCCCAAGTTTTCAAGCTGTCTTAAGAGACTCAACTAAGTAATCACCACTGTGTTTGAGCTATGTTGCGCTTTCCTACACAGGGCGTCTGCTACAAAATTTACTTTTCCTGGATGATATTGAATCTGCAAATCATAGTCTTTAAGCAACTCAAGCCAACGTCCTTGTCTCAAATTGAGCTTCTTCTGGGTGAAGATATACTTCAGACTTTGATGATCAGTATAGATCTTGCATGGTACCCCATATAAGTAATGTCTCCAAATTTTCAATGCAAAGACCACGGCTGCTAACCCCACGTCATGGATAGGGTTATTTTTCTTGTAAGGCTTGATCTGTCAAGAGGCATAAGCTACTGCTTTATCTTCCTACATCAGAACACACCCTAATCGGTTCTTTGAAGCATCACTATAAATGGTACACTCCTTACCTTCCACTAGTAGCATTACGATTGGGACGGTAGTTAATAGTTGCCTTGGCTCTTGGAAAGCTCTCTCACACTTCTCTGTCCACTCAAATCTATTTGCTTTCTTCAACAGGTTGGTCAGGGATGATGCTATTTTTGAAAAGTCCTCGACGAAAACTTTCGATAATAACCCGATAAACCCAGAAACCTTCTAGTCACAGTGACGATGGTAGACCTTGAACATTCCGTGATTGCCTTCACCTTCTAGGGGTCAACTTTGATTCTTTCTTTTGTAACCACATGTCCTAAGAACACCATTTCATCCAACCAAAATTCACACTTCTTTAATTTGCCATAAAGTTGATGCTCCATCAGGTTTTGTAACACCATCCTCAAATGATCAGCATGTTCCTTCATGCCCTTAGAATAAATACGAATTCCATCTACAAGCACCACTACAAACTTGTCTAAATAGGGTCTAAAGACTCTGTTCATAAGATCCATGAAAGCTGCGGGAGCATTGGTTAGGCCAAGTGACATCACTGTAAACTCATAGTAACCATACCTGGTCCTAAACGCAGTCTTGGGAATCTCTTCAGGTTTAATCCTAAGTTGACGGTACCCTGACCACATACCAATCTTAGAGAAGACTGCTGCTCCTTGCAGTTGGTCAAAAAAGTCATTTATTCGTAGAAAAGGGTACTCGTTTTTTATGGTGATCTTGTTCGGCTCCTTGTAGTCAATACATAGCCTTAAGATTCCATCCTTTTTCTTTATGAGCAACACTAGGCCACCTCGTGGTGACACACTTGGCCTGATAAATCCCTTTTGTAACAACTCATCTAATTGAATCCTTAGTTCCTTAAGCTTAGTTGGGGCCATACGATATGGGGCTTTGGAGATAGGTTGGGCACCAGGGATTAATTCAATTACAAAATCAAATTCCCTCTGCGGGGGTAATCCTGGTAATTCCTCAGGAAAAACATCTTCAAACTCACAAACTATAGGAATATTTTCTGCTTTCTCTTCTTTTGTTTATGTGTCGATAGCACAACACCAATATCCAATGCACCCCTAACATAATCGCTTACTTGCTTTCATCGCAGAGATCAAGGGACAAGATTTGTCCTCTCTCTACCCATAGAAACATACTTCTCTCCTTTTTCATATTTCAAAATAACCTTAAGATCTTCATAGTCAATTTTAGCTCCACAAGTATGCACCCAATTCATTCCCAAAATGATTTCAAAATCAAACAAATCAAATTGAATCAAATCCACAATGAAGGTGGTTCCACCAATGGTAATGGGAACAAATTTATAGGAGATAGCACACTCAATCACAGAATCATTAGGTAGCTTGATCCTATAATTAATTTCCGTCCTCCTATCCTCTAGGTTCAATTACATAGTAGATCGGGTGGATATAAATGAATAAGTAACACCCAAATCAAATAATGGATTTGAATTTAAAAAGAGAGTTCTAGTGACTACCGTACCAGAAGTGGCAGCTTCCTTCTTGCTCATTACAAACGCATGTCCTACTGCTGCAAGCCTTGGTTGTGGGGCCCCTTGGCGAGGTGGCACCAATGGTTTTGCTGCACCCTTATCTACAGCCTTCAACGTTCATGGGCAGGCAACAATGAGGTGTTCAGGGCCTCCACACCACTTACACTTGTTGGTTCCTACTCGACATTCAGGGGTGGTGTGATTTGTTCTTTTACATTTCCCACAGGGCTCTGTTAAGCCTGTAGGACGGCTCTTGGGAGGAGCGGGAGAAGGTTTCTTCTGGTTCACACTCTCACTCGGAGTTCCTCGCTCAAACCCTTTTCTCTTTTGGTTGATTGAGTTCAGGGCCCTTAACTATGCCTTCATTCACTCCACTTCAGTGACTCACTTATATAACTCTTGGTAAGTCAAGATTGCTTGCTCAGCTAACTGATTTCGAATATAAAAGGTCAAACCCTCTTCAAACCTCCTCATCTTTACCTTTTCAGATGACACAAATTCAGGGATGAACCTCAATAATTCTGTGAACTTTCTAGCATACTGCATCATAATCATTTTGCCACTCATCTTCAGCTTCATAAACTCCTTCTCCTTTTGCCTTTACACCACAACTAGGTAAAATTTTGTCCTCAACTCATTCAGAAATTTACTCCAGGTGAATTCAGGCCCTATCAGCCTACCCTTAACATTGTTCCACCAAATATCCGCTTCACCCGACAAATAATAC
This sequence comes from Selenicereus undatus, assembly GCA_017589665.1. Lineage (NCBI taxonomy): Eukaryota > Viridiplantae > Streptophyta > Magnoliopsida > Caryophyllales > Cactaceae > Selenicereus > Selenicereus undatus. Next base: position 50,049,802 of record JACYFF010031955.1, on the reverse strand, counting down.
GTCCCAATATTTACCTTCTTTTCTCCTGGAACTTCTACCACTACAGAGATTTTCTCCATTCCCCTTACACATTCCTCCTATACTACTGGATAATAATTTCCGTCATAAACTTTAGGGTTACGGCGTGCTACCCTATTTGCTAACTTATCATCTTTATAATGGGTTTTAGTAGGTACTTGGGGAATCCGCTTCATCAGTTCATCTACTAAGGCCAACCAGTAGTTCGAGTCCCCAATGTTGTTAGCTAACTCAGGAGGAATTGGTGGCACATGATGTGAGGCTTGATCGCCTGATCCCTGGTCATGATCTGAGTAATCTTCTATATTAATCTCCGCATTGTTTTGCACTGACTCAAACATTCTAATCATACATTAAACAAAATAATTCAATCACTGGAATACCTAAACATATAAAATAAGTATGCCCAACAAATACATTTAATATGGCTTAGATATTATTTAAAACAGAACCCAAACCTTCATTATATCATTTTATAATTGCTTATTTATATACATAACTGCCGATTTATATACATGATCAACAAAATATAACACATCTAGCTAACCAAGTCATATCAGCCCTTGCTTCTATCTAAAACACTAACTAGCCCCTAGTCCCTAAGTTTGTCACATGCCCGAAAAAGAAACAGACCATGTCATCACAGTCGGTAGGATTTGACTAACTATATAAAATGTCATATGCTACACAAAATGCAACTATCCAATCCGACCATACTATATACATGCAGGGCTCAAAATGTAACCTGCTTAAGTCAGCACCTGAAAAAAAAAACCTAACGATGCCTAAACGGATTGTAATTTGGGTAGGACTTATCCTCCGGCTTCTCGCCTGAGTCAAAGCTACTGTCCGATGCTCTAAACTCTACCTCGTCGATCTCCTGATCGACCTGCTACTCTCCCACATCTTCTTCGAACTCTTGATCCATCTGCTACTCCTCTACGACCTCATCAATCTGCTGATCCTCCTCTAGATCATCCCCTTCCTTTAGATGGCCCTCGAAACCCTCCATATGCTGTCTGGCATCTGTGGAGTACTCGGTACAGGCAGCAAAGGTGGTCCCTATGCTAGTGCAGGTGGTGTAGGCGGGGAATGTGCCTAGTGTACTGGAAAGGCCTACTGAAAAGTCTCCATAGTAATCCCCCTTTGCTCAAACTCCTCCCGTAACATCAACTCTGAAGTGATGGTAGCCTAATCCCCCTGGACCTGGAACCTAGGTCCATCCCAACCTGGGCTCCCCGTCATCATGAAATGATGATAACAGAGCCTGGACTCTACACAAGGATCAACTGTGGGTAAGGACCATAGCAATCTGAATGCACGGACCGTGATGTTGTGAAACTCGGGAAAAGGGTCATGTGCATGATCTATCATGCTAGCATGCAATAATGAAGTGTAGGTCGCCACAGACATACCAGGCATCATATTAACAACATAAGGATCCATCTATCAAGGAAAATACAAATGAGGTGCATGTAGAAGATAAGCAATATGCATTTCTAATATCATAAGACTATTTCTAATAGTATACGATATTCCTTAGTAATAACCCTTCTCACCCTCATATATCTAATTTCCATACTCCGTATCCTGCCAGGAAAATCAAAACCTGGCTCTGATACCAAATCTGTAACACCCTAAATGTATATAATTCACTTTTTGCGTTCTCTTCATTAGTTTCACCAATTAGAAATAATATCCCAAATTATCGGGGTGTTACCGCCATCCCAAAAAGGACAAGACTTTGCTTGTAAACAATAAATATAGCAACGCTAAACAGCGTTTACAACGCAAGGCATTCGTATAATCATAACCTATCAAAACCATATATGAATAGTTCTAACGTCCAAACTGTTCAACTACTTGAAGGTTTACACCAAAATATAGTAACTCTTGCAGAGTATGCAATTCTAACATCAAAATATTTCACAATACAGTGCTAAAAGCATATCAACACTAATACACCACAGTTCCATTCGGACTTCCTTGCTCACTTCACCTTCGGTCAGCCTGCCAGCTTGAGGGCGATTCACTGAATATTTGCCTAAAACAAAATGCGAAAATATTTCGAACTGTCAGCCGAAGCTCAGTACATGCATTCTTGTATTATTAAACATTCATAGAAGAACTGGTTGGGCCCACGTTGCAATTCATTTTAATTTTAAAACAGAGAATAAGATAAATATAAAACTGCATTGTCAATTATTATCTGATAGTGAACCCCTGTTACGATCTGAAGATAGGTGTACACGCGCCAAGTCGATCGAGGGACCTGGCCTATAACCGCACGAGTAACTGAAGGGCAATCCCCTGTAACTGATAACCGATGGGGTCACTAATTATGTGATAAATCACTTATTAAACTGATTCATTGATGTACTTACCAAAGCATATTATAATTTTGATAAATACGTACTGATTTCTAAAGATACAGACAATGCACGTACTTGAGACTTTAATGAAATGTCACTGAGTCAGATTATCCACAAAAGGGGAGGAAATGGTAGATTAGGCCCTGACTCTATGCAAAAATTTCATTACAGGAACATATAGTTAGTAAATGCATTTATTTCATAATTGATAGTTTTAGTAAAAGCAAAAGTAAAAGCGTAACAGGGCTAGAATAAATGACTCGTAACCTAACCTCCCGAACTCCATTTGAGACCTAATTCCTCAATATAGAAAGCTTAAAAATCCCTAAAAAAACTTTCATTTACAGCACAAAACATGATTCCCACAATAGAGTTCCTAAAATGGGGCTACAACACAAGTGTACTAGTTTTGGTAGAACCTGCGCAGTTCTAGCAAAATAGCCATAATGGTTTCCACAGAACTTGGATGAAGGCGATTCAAAAGCAATTTGAAAGCTACCACAATGATCTACCTCCCCACCAAAGTTCATAGTTTTTGGCTGGACTGATCATTACAAGTTTATCGGCAAAAGTTCCACTGTTTTCTGCCGTTTCCCAACCCGCACTGTCATTGCTTTTTCCTCTCTTTTCACACAAATCCTAATCTAAAATCAATCCCTAAAATCATGTAACAATGCTTTGGTCCTTCCCATCACTGTACAAAGCCACCATACTCAATTTCACTTCATAATCATATACATCAAATATCCATTTCTCAATCAAATACACACAAATAACGTGCTTAATCCCAAAATAATTCAAGCCATGCATTACTTGCCAAAACCTTAGCTTGTAACCAACTTACCTCTTCTTTATCTCATCCCAGAATCACCAAAAACACCCTCATAAAGATTATTAGAGACTAAAACCGCTAAATCAAATACAAACAATCCAAGAAAAACATAATTCCAACCTTAAGTTTGCATGATCATGAATAACCCTAACCCTAACATGCTCCAAACTCAATCAATCATTAAAAATATCAAAATAACTCTTGTTTCCATCCAAAGAACATGATCAAAACTCAAATCAATATAAACACAAATCAAAATCAAAAATCCAAAGAAACAAGCTTTGGGTTACTCACTTTGAACTTGAAAAAAAAGTAGAGATGGAGGTGATGTTTGGTGGTTTTGAGGATTGGGGATGGTGGCTAGTGGTACAAGGGTGTCGGTGGGGTCGGAGGCAGCCAAGGTTGGCCTAAAAACACCAAGAATAGCAGCAACAGGCAAAGGGGGGTTGGCCATGGCTAGAGAGAGAGAGAAGAGTAAGATGTGGGTTTAATCTTGGTTGTATTTTTTTGACTTATCAACAACTTGGCTGAATTTGTACCTACAAAAGTAGCTTTTTACTAGCCATAGTCAAGCTTAAATCATGGTTATTAGCTAAGTTAATAATGCAAACTTGTTAGGCCTGAAATTGGGCCGAAATAAGTCGGGTTCGGAAATAAAACGCCCCTTAACGATAACGTTTTTGTATAACGCAAAATTAAATTTTTGTAATGTTACAGAAAACAAAATAAATTAGTTAGATTATAATTGTTAGGGCCTACTATCAATTCTCCTAAAATTTTTGTTGATAATCAAATAAGTAAATAAAACCCGAATTGCCAAGTGAGGGCCCAAATAAACTTTTTTCCACCGGGATGGTTAAATACTTTAAATAAATATAAGAAAATCATTAACGTGAGGTAATTAAATAAATAAACATAATTTAGGGTTTGGCTATTACACTGTCGCTTCCCAATGTTGATTGGACCACCTTACTTCACCAGGGTAACCTTCAATGGGTCTCTGCAATGCCGAGGTTGTTCAACCTACACCTCCTCTAGCCCCATTTACTTCTCAGGCCGGACCTAGTTGCTCTTACCACTCACGCCTCACTAATTTAGGAGGAGCAAGTGTCCCTTCAAGCCTATGTTGCATATGAGAAAGCCGCTCTTTGTGACTTTCTTCAAGAGGGGCACGATCAGCTCCGTGGGATGCTTGCTACCCAGGCCCAACACTTTAAGGATTATAAGGCTTGTGTAGAGACCTAGCGAGATTGGCATATCTCTTATGGTCAACCTCCCCAGCCTCATTCCCCACCTCCCTTCTGATTGCTTCTTGCTACTCCCCTTGCCTTTTCTACTCTGCGCTCACATTGAGCACAATGTTTTGTTCAAATATGGGGGAGCTAGTTAGTTAATTGATGGCGTCTGATGCCTGACTCGATTTGTTGGGTGCTTGTGTATGCATTATATAGATTGTTAATGCTTACATTTAGAGTTGCATTTCAATTTAATTTTACGTAACTAAAGCATGCTAGCAGTACATTTAGGTTTCTTTTCACCTTAGGTTGCATTTTAGGTTTTTAATAGTTCTTTTTCATAGTTTTTTTATTTTCTTGGTTTTATTATTAGAAGTATGCATTCGCTAAAAAAACAAAAAATATCATAAAAACAACAACAGAAATGAAAAAAAAAAAAAGAGAAATCCTCATATGATGATCTTTATAGACTAGGTAGACTTCTTCGGTTTAGATTGACCCTTTGATTTGCCCAATTGTACATAAAAATGTTTGAGAATGAATTTGCAAAAATGGGCTTCGTGCTTTGACCATATCTTGATTAATAAATTTGCTAAAATGAGTTGCATGTTTTGCCTGTATGTTGAGTGCGAATTGATTATCCCATGACTCTTTACATGAATGTTGACATATGTCGACTAATGAGCCAGGTATGAACTTGGTACATGTCTCGTGAGACTTTGAGCTTTTTAAAGACAACAACAACTCCCAGTGTGGGTCTCGCTTTCGTGGGGTTTGGAGAGATTGACATGTAGGTAACTTTACCTGGACCGGCAATCCTGTCCATAGAGAGGCTGATTCCAAGATACCCACAAAAATCAGATTTTGTGAAAGCATTGTATAGAAGAAGGATTTTGTGAAAACATTTTATGGAGAAAAACTAAGGGTTAGTCGCAGTGAATGAATTACAAAATACGAGAAAAAAAAAACAAAAAAAATCAGGTGGCAGTAATTATGTATCCATAAATGCGACAAGGCAAACAGAGGGAGATACTGTACCTTAACAAACAGAGGTAGGCAAACAATGTCTCTTCACAGACGCATAAACTACCTGCATGCAAACAAAACATACTAAAAAACCACAACCAAACCCACTCTACTACAATCGAGTGATCAACTATGAGGCTAACTCTCTACTATCTAAGATCTTAATCCTATCCCACCATAATCTCATGCCCTGAGCTATGTTCTCCGTTAACCCTACAACTTTCAAGTCCTCTCTCATCACCTCGTCCAAACTCTTCTTTGGACGTCCCTTTCCTCTTTTATCCCTTGGGATGTTAAGACTCTCACATCTCCTCACTGGAGCTTCTTCACTCATTCTCTTCACATGGCCAAACCACCTGAGTCTAATTTCTCTCAACTTATCTTCGATGGAGGTCACTTTAACTAAGTCTCTAATCACCCCATTACTAATTCTATCCATTCTCGTATAACCGCACTTCCACCTAATCATCCTCATCTCTGCTACCATTAACCTTTGAACCTGAGTCTTGTTTAAAGGCCAACACTCTGCTCCATATAACACAGCACGTCTAACTACCATAAGATATACTTTGTCTTTTAGTCCTAAAGGCATTCTCTTATCGCACAGCACACCTGAAGCATACTTCCATTTTTGTCAGCCTACTTTTATGCGATGGCTAATATCTTCATCAATGTCTCCTTCATGATGCATGATCGAGCCTAGATATTTAAACTTCTCGACCTTTGGTGTCTGCATCCCCTTAATGGTAACTACTCCCCTCGCATATTCCTTTCCACTGAAACAACAATGAAGGTATTCAGTCTGCAATCTACAAATTCTAAAGCCTTTAGACTCTAGTGTATGTCTTCATCGCTCCAGTTTACCATTAACTCCCTCTCTGGTCTCATCAACAAGAACAATGTCATCCACGAATAACATACACCAAGGTAACTCATCTGGAATCCCTTTTGTAAGTTCATCCATGACTAGCGTGAAAAGAAAAGGGCTTAAAGTGGACCCCTAATGCAGACCCATACGAACATGGAAGTCGTTGGTAACCCCTCCCGGCGTCCTAACACTCGTCCTACCTCCCTCATACATATCCTTAATAAGAAGAGCATACACTGGAGACACTCCTTTCTTTTCCAAACACCCCATAGCACCCCCCGCGGGATTCTATCATATGCCTTTTCTAGGTCAATGAACACCACATGAAGATCTACCTTTCTATCTCTGTACAAACCCATGAGCCTTCTAAGGAGGTAAATCGCCTCTGTGGTCAACCTGTCAGACATAAAACCAAATTGGTTCTCTGTTATCAAGATATCCTTCTGTAATGTTTTCACAATCACCCTCTCCCACAACTTCATGGTGTGACTCAGCAACTTTATACCCCTATAATTATTACAATGTTGAATATCACCTTTGTTGTTGTACAATGGGATGACTGTACTAAACCTCCACTCTCTTGGCATCTTAGTAGTCCTAAAAATAACATTGAAAAGCTCTGGTAGCCACTTCAATCCCTCTTAACCCAAACACTTCTACACTTCCACCGGAATCTGATCTGGTCCCTTTACCTTCCCAGTTGTCATCTTCCATAGGGACTCTTTATTCTCATCCTTACTGATAGGTTCACAAATACGAGGATCAAGTTGACTCGCACTACTCTCTCTACTCCTACTTCGAGAATCTTCCATCATTCAACCATTTAGGAGTTTAGAAAAGTATGTCTGCCACCTCTACTTGATTTCTGCGCCCTCACATAGCACCCTACCATTTTCATCTTTGATGCACCTCACGACACTTAAATCCCTTGTTCTTCTTTCCCTATCCCTCGCTAGTTTAAAGACTTCTTTCTCACCTTCCTTGTTCTTCAATCTTTGATATAATCTATTATAAGCTATGCTCTTTGCTACAGTAACAGCTTTCTTGGCTGCCTTTTTTGCTGCCTTATGTCTAACTCTACTAATATCTTTCTCTTCATTCGATCCGCTGTTTCTGAAAGCAGCATATGCTTCTTTTTTCTCATTGACCGTCTCCTTTACCTCCTCGTTCCACCACCAGGCTCTCTTCATTTTGTTGCCCCCTCTTCTAGATGTACCAAGGATTTCCTTAGCCGATCTTCGAATATATTTTTCCATTGCCTCCTACATTGTATCTGCATCTTCTTCCTTCTTCCAACCTCCTTCGCCAGAAATCCTTTCTGCTAACTTCCTAGTGTTCACAAGCTCCAAAAACAGAGCTAACAAAGAAATTCGAGCTTTTTAAAGACCAATTTATCAATTTAGTCTCTTGTCAATTCATGAGCTACACTTCCTTAACATTATTTCTTTAGAACTTGCTTTGACTCTCATTCAATATCACATTTCGTATATACATTTAGGCAACATGATTGAGGCATTCTTTGATTTGTTAACCCAAAAGATCAAATAGCCACCCCTGTTATCCATTCTATATCCCTTGCTAGCCCCTTTGAACTTAAATCCATTTTTATTGATTTGAACCTCCGAACATAGCTTTTGGCCCAAATAATTATCTTACCCTTAATCCAAGAGTAGAGGAGCGTTTCATCCTCGTAAATCGAGTTTGATTGGGAGTTAGTAAGGTGTGTTAAGATTCTTTTTGGTGGATCTGATTGGTTGTTTGGTGAAGGGATTTGTGTTCTTGTGTTATATATAAGAAATCCCTTATCTTATTGTACAAATATTAGAGAAGAGTTGAAATTCAATTTTGATATGAATCCCCTTGGCCAACTCTTTTTAAAAGAAAAAAACCAACGAAAAGAAAAGAAACGAAAGGCACAAAAAGAAACAAAACAAAAACAAAAAAACAAAACAAAACAAAATAAAAGAACAAAAAAAAGAGTGTTGGCCTTGTTTGGACTGTAAAATGCATGTTTGACTTTCAACTCCTTCTCTCTTCATTTTGTTGTGAAAGGGGATGTATTTTGTAGTTGAATTGTATTAGTTGAAGGAGAGTGTTGCATAAGCGCATTAATCGGAGGCATTTAGCTCTTAATCTATGGCTTCTAGCTCCACATTTCCAAAACATTCGTTCCCCTCTTACCTTTATCCATGGCCTTGTTACAACCTTATAAAAGTCTTCGTGATTGTCTAATGTGTATTACATACTAGTGATGGCAAATTAGAGAGTTTTATAAAGCTTATGGTAGATTTGAGTTTATAGAATAAGAATTGGGGGAACCTTCCTACATTTTCAAACACATGAGTATTGAGTGCCACATGACTATAGTGAGATTCTACCGGCATTACTGGCTCCATCTGTTTCATATGTTGATGTGATTGTGTTTGATGATTTGGGAGGTTCATTCAACCTTCACATTGTGGTCTGTTAATCGATTTCAAAAGCTTCATTTTCTAGTCTGTTTGTTAAATAATTTTTGTACTTTTGGACTAACTTTGGATTGGCTTCGCTATTGAGTTGCTACCAATGTCTATCCTAAGGAGGTTGTGAATAACTTTCGATCTTAGTGTTGCTTAGGGACAAGTAACGATTCAAGTATGGGGGAGTTTGATAAGTGCTCTTATGTACTTCATTTCTAGGACGTTTTATAACACGTTTTTGGGAATATTTGAGCTTAATGTCATAATTTATACTCTCATTCTCGTTTTACGTTTGGGTATGGTTCTTTGATGGTATTTGCATAATTTTAGACCATTTAACCCAGCATTTGACCCCATTTGAGTGCTTATTTACCTGCCACGGAGGTACATCGAGCCCTATACTCATGGAGTAAGGGAAGAGCAGAAGAATTCGATTCCAGCCAAGACCACGGTCCAACCGTGGTGGTTGCCACGGATCGTGGTGGGCCTGTAATGGCTAGCCTCTTCATCATCTTTCGTTGTGCGGCTAAGAATGCTCCATTTGCTACTTGTAAGGGCATGTTCTAAGGCTTTTGAGAGGAGTTGAGCAACAAAAAAAGTCATCTCACTTCTATTCTCACGTCTCTCTACTTACAGTTTAGCTTAGTTTAGTTTAATTTTTGAGATTTGAAGGGTAAAGGTTTGCTTTTGGAGGCTTGAAGATTGTTGCACAAGTCAAAGGCTACCATTATTGCAAAGTTTTCCTTTCTTTCTTTGAATTTGTTTCTAAGCTCTTTTTTTTTGTTGTTGAATTAGAAATATGAGTGAGTAGATTTATTTAATCTAGGGATTTGTTAGCCATAGTATTGTAGTTGGATCCTTTATCTTTGCAATCATGTGCTAGCTTCATGATTGGAATTATTCATGTCTGTCTTGATATTGAAATGTTATGAGTGAAATTTGGCCAATTTTGCTTGCTTATGTTAGGTAGTAGGATGAAGTACTAAAATGTGAAACTCTCTACTAGATCGCCTTGATAGAACTTGATTTAGTGAAACTTGAGAGAGAATTGCTTATTAAGAAGAGACTTAGCATTCATAGATCTTCAACCTAGACTAAATCAAAGACACTTGAGAGAGTGAAAGTTGAATTCCTTTACGCAATTTAGTTCATTTCGAAATATATGATTAAATTCAACTCGATGGTAATTCCTTGAATCGTTCAATCTATGAAAAGTGCATGCTTAATTCTATGATCCAACTCTTTACTTAGTGAACCAAATTCCTAGTTGTTTTACTTTGATTGATTTCCAAATAGTTAATTAGTTCATTTAAATAGACTTATTAAAAAGAATTGATCGGATAGCAATTTTAATTAGTCATCAACTCGATAGGTTACTATGGTCTATGAGGACAATTTTCCAATCTATACTAAGGCACCGTGTGCTTACAAACATGTCACTCTCCTGCAAACCCATAATTTGATAGCACATATGCATGCGCCACTCGATGATCCAAATGATCCAAGAATCGCACAGTACCCTTATTGGGGGCACATCCAATATTACGGGAGAAAAGTTTAGGAAGATTGGCATCAGATTTGTCTTGTTCAATTCTTCTCATATTTCTGGGCTAATCTCGTGACTTAACGTCAACACTATCATCAAAATAGTTTGCGATGAAGTTCGTTATCTCCTCCATTAAGTACACATAGTAAATTGACAGCTCAATACATGCTTTATTACCTACTTTCCGCTTGAGATAATGAAGAAACTTGTAATCCAATGAAATCAAACGTCATTTGTGTACAATACGTGAAACATGATTTTTGTGGATCATATCATACCTTTCGTAGTCATACATCCATCAATATTAAACCGGGCCTCCAATTTTCAGTTCATGTGGTAAGTGGACAGGTAGATGCTTCATGACATTAAAGAAGGCAGTTGGGAAAACTCTTTCCAACTTGCATAATATTTCTACAATGTCATTCTCCAAACGGACTATGTCATCAACATGCCACTTAGAGGAGCATAAATCTCTAAAGAACTAGCTAAGCTCAGTGAGCACCTTCCACACGTTGGTGGGTAAGAGATCTCTAAAAGCTAGAGGCATCAAACTCTGCATGAAAAAATGGCAATCATGGCTTTTCAGGTTATGAAGTGAAGCATTTCTCATGCCTACACACCTACTCAAGTTCGAGGCATAACCATCTGGGAATTTCAGTTTACGTATCCATTCACACCACCTTCCCTTACTCCTTCTGTAAAACATATGGCGCTTGTGGCATAACTTCTCATCGATTTCCTTCACCAGCTTCAACAACATGGACATTAAGTCTTCTACATTTGCAATGAGTAAACATGTCCTTTCTCGAATTGAGGTCGTCTTTTGTTTTATCATTTACATTCGTCACTGTGTTAATTATTTGCCTGAAGACATTTTTCTCAATGTGCATGATGTCGAGGTTGTGTCAAATCAATAGCTTGCTCCAATAAGGGAGTTTCCAAAATATGTTACGTCTTGCCCAATTGTGAGACTGTCCATAGCCATCCACTTCGCCCTTGTGATCTGATGCCCTTAGGAGCGAAGACACACAACTCCAAACTTGCACCCCAATTAACATAGGAGGAGGTTCAGAATGGTTCTCCCTATTTTTGTAAAATGCAGATTTATTACGCTGAAATCTATGATCCATTGGGAGAAATTAGCGATGACAGTCAAACCACGATTGCCTGTTCCCATGGGCTAGCTTGAATGCTTTGGTGTTTTCCATACAATAGGAACATACTAATCTTCTAGCAGTCATCCAGCCAGAGATCATGCCATAAGTGGGGAAGTCACTCACAGTGTAAAGAATGACAACCTTCATTAGGAAATGTTGCCTCAAGGACACATCATATATCATTATTCCTTCATTCCAAAGTTGGACAAGTTCTTCAATAAGAGGTTGGATATATTTGTCCAAATTGTCTTTTGGATTCTTTGGACCAGGAATAAGGAGAGCAATGAACATGAACTGCCCTTTCTTACACATCCATTGGGCCAAGTTGTAAAAGGTCACAATGACTAGCCAGCATGAATATGTCTGACCATAATGGCCAACTGGTGACAAGCCATCCGTGCACAAGCCTAGCTTTACATTACGTGGTTCAATAGCAAACAAATGATAAGAAGCATCTAGATGTTTCAATGCCTCGCTATCCGAGGCATGTGCCATGACCCCAGGAGGGTGCTTGTGCTCATGATGCCATCTCATATTCTCGGTAATTTTCTTTGTTACATAAAGACGTTGTAGTCAAGGTCCAATGGGAAAATATATTAGCTACTTTCTCGAGATTTGCCTTCCATCGTTGCTCATCCTCAAATATCTTCCTTCATCACATATTAAGCATCTATCCAGGTCATCCACCTCCTTCCAAAATAACATGTAGCCATTAGGGCAAACATCGATTTTACGGTGCGGAAGTTCAAGACCCGCAAACAACTTCTTAACCTCATAGTAATTGCCCGCCATGTCATTGTTATTTGTCCATATCTTCTTCATGAAACATATAATACCATCAACTGCTCGATGAGGCAGATTATACTCACATTTTAGATTGGTATGCCGTGCAATAGCTGTCAACAGTGACATGTCACATCCCTCATACAATGGCCTGTATGTTGGTTTGAGGAGTTCAAGCAATCTTTTCGCTTCTGGGATTGGTTCGTGCTCCTCATGGTGCAGCAGCTCGTTCAACAATAGGGATGTTGTAGGTGTGTAGGCATCCATCACCATGTCCGCTATAGGGTTTTTTATTACTTGTGCAATAGATAAGGAAGTTGCATCTCCTTCCTCTTCTAAGAATGTTTCACCATGATGCACCCACCTATAATAGTTTGCATGAAACCCTCGCTGGTACAAATGTAGCTTGACTGTGTCTACATTAAGATATGGTACATTGTGGCACTTGATAAGGGCATTTTAGTTTATAGCACCTCTAAAACCCTTCTTGTGCACAAGTGAACTTAATAAACTCATCCACTTTCTCGACAAAAACCTCGGCCAGATACTTCCCCTTTATTCTATTGCACATCCACTCCCGGCTTGGATCCATTGTCTCGTGAGAAACTGTACATCTTACTAACCAATCATGTCAATACTATTTGGCACTATGCAATGAACGCATTTACACATATCTAATATAGTCCCTGCTTGTTGCAAAGACTTAAAATATAACATATGTGGTATTATGCTTTTGGGAAACAAAGTGCGATTTCCTTCTTAATCTTTATATTAATTTAATTGAAAGTATTTACTGATATAAGCTTTTTGAAAGTTGAGATGAATCTTTAAAACTCATGTGTGACTTACAAATTGCAGTATAACCCTAATGCAATTATATTCTATGGCAAGAAATGTAGTAAAAACCCTATTACCTACTTAATGTTTTTATGATATGCTTTATTTCATGATTACAAATGCTAAACCCTCCAAGCTAACAACCTAAACCTAAAATAGTAAGTTAAAGGAGAGGCAAAAACCAATGTACATCAAGGAATCCAAACACCAACAAATCCATCAAACACCTTTTTGATTTGGCAACTCAGAAACTCCTCCACCTCTAGGTTCCCCCCCCCCCTCGTTTTAGCTAAGTTAAGTAAACAACCAAAACAGATAAAGAAACAACCAACCAAGTGGTCTCAAAATTAGCAAGAAGATGAAGACTTTTATAGTAACATAAACTAAATTGGATAGATTCTTATATATAAAAGTCAACTACATCAAACTCCATATATAATGAATATAAGTATTCCTTATAGTTATCCATCACACTCATTAATGACTATGATTAGCAAAAGCATAGCCATAATTGTACTTTATTTGAAGGTCAAGAAAAAATATAAGAAATTATATTTTTGAAAGATTGATGTAACCATTATTGCCCATCAAGGTAAATGGGGAAGTTTATATCACTAGTACATTGATTAAACCACTATTATTTCCTTTATCAATACAATGTACGTGTCCAATTGATTGAAAAGAATGCATTAGATCCTCTAATAAGATTCTATCATATCAAAATGTAACATTTAGTCAAATGTACTGCAAAGTTTTGATACAATTTCTCCACTAACTAAACCAAACCCTATTCCGCAAACTCATAACCTTATCATGATTCCAAAAATTGGTAAACTGTAACCCTAAATCCTAATCCTAATTACACAAGGCACAACACTAATAAACTAGTTTCCATTGCTCATTACAACTCTGCCATAGTTCATCTCCTCAAAATTCTTGAATTACCAACACAAGTTAACATACTAGCAAGTTCAATTCAGCAAACATAGCATAGATAACAAGCCCTCCACCAAATCGTAAAATTATTTGATTCAACACAAAGTACAAGGAGAGGAAGTTTAACATATAGCACAATGTAAAAAACTACATTAACCTAAAGTTAGATTGAAAATAGCCAAAAGAGTAAACAGAGAATGTTGAAAACCACGAACTAAGGAAAACCCATATTGAAATATTGAAACATTCTAGGCGAATTCACAACAAAGCACGTCACAAATTCACAAGAAGAAAGATTAAAACACAACCTAGCCTGAAAACCACTAGAATTCCACCAGTAAGTAGCCAAAAAATTGCGTTCGCTGACAATGGGTTGAACACTCATGGCGTCAGTTTGATTTCAATCATGTTTAACATTCAATTAAGCAGTAAGAATAGGGATATATGTTGAACAATCAAATCACAAATCTAACTGCACAAAATGAGAATTATTCACTTACTAGAGTACTTGCCTCACAATCGCGTGGCCAGAAACCACCAACTCGCTAGATATCGCAAATCCTAATTGAACAGAATAAGGGTGTAAGTAATGGTACAGAAATGAAGGTAGTCACTGAAGATAGAGGAATACACTTAGTAGGCGCCAAAAACCACCAACTCGCCAGCGTCACTGATTTGTTGGACGGAGGAACACAATTAGTTGGAGAGGGGAATATGTGTAGATCGATCTCTGAACTTAGATACCGTGGAGACCGAGCGTCTTTGATGTGGCTGAGACCAAAAATGAAATAAGTTTGAGACCAAACTTAGATACCAAACTATTTTTTATCTCTAAGTGAAACGCGATTAGGCTTTGGTCTGTAAAAGTAGTCTCCATTTGAGTCCGAGGACAACTGTTTCAAAATCCGATCTTAGTTAGAGTCTACTTCACTTTTCGGTCTCTGAACTTAGTCTCAAGCTTATACGGGCTGGGCCGGTCTCCAAAATTGGTCTCCAAACTTAAGTAGAGACGGTTTTTCAATTTCGATCTCTATGCTTCGGTCTCTAATGGACCATATTCCTGTAGTGTTAAGCAAGTAAAGGGCTCCGTTTCCACCGGGAGACGAAGCCATCTTCATCGACAGTTCAATGTTAGCGCATTGATATTGCCTGGTCATCCTCTTATAAAGATTATGATAATAAGGGTAGAAGAGTTGGAAGAAGAAGATCACATCCAAGGGATGACCTTAGGAATTTTAAGACTAAAGCACTGGAATTCGATGGAAACCTCAATCTGGAAAACTACCTAGATTGGTTTCAATCTATATAAAGGATCTTTGAGCTTAAAGAGTATAATGAGGAAAAAAATCTTTTAAATTGGCTATTCTCAAGATGAAAGGGTATGCCTCTCTTTGGTATGAACATTTGAAGAGAAATAGAGTAAGAGAAGCTAAGTCTAAGATCAAGACATGGTCTAAGCTCAAGAAATACATGGAAAAAAAGGTTCCTACCACCTTCTTACAAGCAAGAGCTCGACCTTAAGGGGATTTCGTTTAGTCAAGAGAACCTCAAAGTTGAAGAGTATATTAGAGAATTTGAAAAATTCCAAATGAGGATCAAGGTCGGGTTCAAAATTGATAGGTTCATTAAGAGATTATCTCCTAGCATTGCCAATAAGGTATACCTCCAACATTACCTTTCCTTTGATGATGTGTGCAATCTTGCAATCAAAATTGAGAAGCAACCTATGTTTAGGAAGTCCTTTCACACCTTCCTTACTAAATGTCCCTCCACACACATTGAAATTGAAACCCCACCCCACAAGTTAAAGCTCTTGACTATGGTAAGCGGTATTGCTAGTGCCATAGTTTTGGCCATTTTTAAGCCAATTGTCCCAATAGAAAGGTCCTTACCATTAGAAAAGTAGAAGACATTTGAGCCAGAGAAGAAGAATCTAGTGAAGAAGAGAATGGGAATAATGTATCTACTTTGGCCGCTCTAGAGGTGGGAGAATTGTTGTTAATCAAGAGGTCTCTACATATCACAAAGGATCCTTATGAAGATGGCCAAATGGAACAAATCTTTAACTCTAGATACACAATTGGCAGCAAGGCTTGTGGATTAATCATACATGGTGGTAGTTGTACCAATGTGGCCTCTAAAACACTCATTGACAAGCTTCAAATGCCCACCGAGAAATATTTTACTTCATACCCTCTTCAATGGTTAGGACCAAATGATGAGGTAACCGCTTCGAGACAAGCCCTTATTTCATTCTCAATTGGTCCATTTTGCGAACCGTTGTGTGATGTCCTCCCTATGGATGCATGCTATTTATTTCTTGGTAGACCTTGGTTGTATGACAATCATGTGGTTTATGATAGGTATGCTAATATTTATTTACTCAAGCACATTGGCAAAAGTCTCATATTGACTCCTTTACCTCCACCCAAGCCTCACAAAGTTAAACCAGGAAAGGGAAGTGAGTAAAACCTCTACAAGAGTGAAACATGGGTGGATTGTCACATTAGTAAGAGTAAGCCTCAAATTGCCTTGCTATTGGTAATGGCAAACACAAGTTAGGGAGTGCAACCCTTAACCTCCATAGATCACCAAGAGCTTGGGGTTGAAGCTCCAAAAGAGCCCATCGTAAGGCTCCATTGCCCATCATATTAGTCATGGAAGGGAGCATCCATAAGGATGATCAAGCCACACATGACCCTTCTCTTCAATACAATGAGCACAAGTTATCCTGTGATCAGTATGTTGGAGTATTCAATGAGCTAATGAGGCCTAGGAGGGCTAATCATTGCTTTGATGTTCTTTTAAAGATCTTCAACAACTCCTACACATTCAAGCATGGAGGAGTTCTTAGCACCTTGTGCATTTTCAAACCAAAGGCAGTAACAAGAGTGCAAGATTGGTTCTGTTGGACTTCAAACCTAAGGATTTGAGCTCAAATCCTTCTCAAGTTGGGGATGTTGACACATATCAATTCCCCTTGGCCTCGCACCAAGGCATGAGAATGGTTCTATCTACCCCAAAAGTCACTTGTCACTAAATTCCACCACGTAAACCCACTTTATCTTGGTGTTTCACTTAGTAAATGGGCTCGAAAACTAATGATATATGACTTTTTCAAGAAGTGACCAAGTTTACTATTAGGATATGCAAATATTTTCAGTATTCCTTTGGGTTTCAATTCTCTGAAGTGGTGAAAACTCTATTATAGCAGTACAGATTTTTACCCAACAATTTTATTGAAGGTGGGATAAATTTAGATCCTACCTAATGTGGTCCAACTAATGCAAGTTCAAGTTCTACTAATTTGCTAAGATTTGTTTTAGCCCAATTTGCTAAAATGTGGCCTCAGATTTTAAATTTGGGAGAAATGGCAAAAATAGCACGAGTGTGCACAAAAATTCAATTTTGAAGCAATTTGGATTTTGCCCTTGTTTGAGAGCCATATTCCTTGGAAATAATCAACACGAAATGAATCTACAACCACCAATGAAGAGACTCGAAGTGGCACCACTCCCTTGGTGGGTAGAACCTTCTTAAAGCTTCCTAGAAGGTGGGAGAGAATGCTGGAAAATTACATCTCACTGTGGATGTTGTTATCTTGGAATCTTGATTTAATTTTCTACAATAATTTATAAGATTCTCATTGGTCCATTTGCCACCCTAATGTATCAACTTAGCCCCTTATTTTGGTCATTTAGACCCCTTCCCATAATGTAAACTTAGATTTGATAAATGAATGAATTGAAGGGCTAGAGGCCATTTTTCTCTCTTAAAAATCTCTTAATCTTTATCTCTATTTTAGAGTAATGATTTAGAGTTTTTCCTTTATTATTTCTCCTTCGTGGCTTAGGATTTTTAGGTTAGAGATTCAGTAAAAAATTTCAATCTATCATTCCTATCTCATTTTTGGACACAAATCTCCTAATCTCTTTGATTATTTGAGATTGAATCCAAAGATGAGCAACCCTTTACGTTGTGATCCATTAGTATTGTTGACCTTGGACGTTTGAGGATTCATCCTTAACAAAAACTAATGAACTAAATAGTCAAAATGTAAGAATTAAATTCACCAAATACCAAATAATGAGTCCAATATAAAATTATGATAGCTGGAGTGAAGGATTAGCCCAAATAAGAGCCTAATTAAGATGTTGTTGCATTGGGTTAAAGCGAGAGTGAGGACTTAGAATTTTTGAAAAACAAGAAAAGGGATTAAAACAAAGTAAATAGCAAGAAAAAAAAGCCTAAGCTTGTATTAAATTAAGGATAGCCTTTGCTTCTCTTTTTTCTTTCCCCATGCACACCGACTTCTTCTCCCCTGCTTTGCTTCAACCCGCCTACTACTGGTGTTACCACCATTGCTAACGTTGCCAGACTGATTAAGCACAAAGATGCACCAACTCAAGTCACTCCCCCCCCCCCTTTGCTTAGCTTATTTGGGGTTTGGAGGTGAAATCCTCAATCCCCTTTTTACTTAATTTCCTAGTGGATTTAGTTGATAATTATGCTCATTTGATTGAAAATAAGTGTTTCTCTGTGTTAATTTGAGGTTTGATTTTCATAATTTTGGGTTTGAATGATTGCATATAATGGTTGGTTATGGAAGAGGAGTATGGGTGAAATGTTTGCAGTGTCTTCCTGTATAATTTTAATTTAATTGAAATTAGAGAAATTGTGTTCTAATTTTGAATTAATTTGGTGTTTGATGTTGTATTTTTGAGATGCCATTAAAAAGCTTGTGGTTAAAGAATATGGAAGCACCTTAGAAGAAAAAAAGGAGAGAAGAAATTGAAAATTTTAAAAATTTGGACCAAACAGGCTCATCAGAAACTCTAAACTCAAGTGGAAAATTGGATTTTGTATTGAGTGCTTAATTGAGCATGGGATAGCAATGGAGGTTTTAGGATTCCTAATACTCAATTCAAATAAGTGATTGGGATGATAGGTTGAAATAAGTACTAATGATAAAAGTCTTAGTGTCAACCAATTGTTCACAAGAATGCTTAAAAGGGTTTAAGTGTAATTTTAATAGGTTACAGTGAGAAACTTATTACAATTTAAAAGGAATAAGTATCCATAGAAATTAAATTAATTAACATGAGCTCTTAAAATAAATACTCTCTCCTTTAATCCAAGTTTTTGAGTAAATAGCCTAGTTATTCACTCTCTCATTTTGAAGTGACACAAGCTAACTCCCTAGAGTGGGGGGACTTAAGGTTGAGAAAAAAGGGGTACTTAGGGTTGTGAGCGCATCCAAAAACAAGGGTGACTTCAGGAATAAACTTGTACTTATTAGCTCATTGCAAAATTATGATTTTTGGTGGATGGGTAGGGCAATGAGTTATCTTTGAATTGCCTTTGGAATCACTTAATTCTGAGTTTTGTAGACAAACTTATGACCGATTTACTGAGACTGCGCATAAAAAAAGGACGCTGCGCACGGTTTTGTTTAATCACAATTTTTAGAAGTCGTGTCACAGTGTTTGTGTTTTACATTGTGAATAAAAGTGTTGCTGGACTTCCTAAGCTTTTCATATTGTGGTTTTAAGTCTCAATTCAAGGTCAATAGTGAAAGATATGAAATTTCTAACATGGATCGTAACACGATCACAAAATATCGCGAAGCGGTGAATTAGAATGCTGGCGGCCAATCTTTGCATAAATAGTGAATTGATGCTTAATATGGAAACTAAGAGAGACTTAAAACTTAGGAGCAATGATGAGTTTGATGTTCAATTTAATCAAGTAGTAAAGATGATTGGTTATAATTAGTGTTAAGAATGACTAAAGGTGTAGGCATTGCCCAATAATATAATTGAATGTTAAATGAGATTCTTTAGAGTAAAAAATGACATATTTTCTAGGAGTTAATGATAATGCTCTTCTATAATGGTAATAATATTAAGGGTAATGGAGATGGCAATATTATTGCTTATAATGTCAATGATAGCTTTAGCACTATTAGTAATAATGACAACAACGATGTTATAAAAAGGGGGAACAAATTCCTTTTGTATGGTTAAGTAACAAAGGGTGTTTGATAATTAAGAAAAGTGTCAAGGTGAACTATGAATAATTTATTAAGGTTATAACCAGTAAAAATTGTGTGAAACTTATATA
>JACYFF010031955.1:49996970-50018765 GCA_017589665.1 Selenicereus undatus | reverse complement strand
AATGATGCAGGGTTATTAGAGTCTGGGAAGCATCCTACAGAGAAAGAAACAGATACAAAGCCATCAGATTCTAGCGAGCATCCCGTAGACACTGAGAGAGGTATGTCAAATTCTGAGGAGCATCGTGCGGACAAGCAGAAAGATCAAAACACATCTGAAATTAGTGACCACAACGCGACAGATATGAAGATATCAGACTTGGGTCAGCATACTGAAGACAACGAGAAAAATGCGAAAGCACCAAATTCTGGCAAGCATCCTGTAGACAAGGAGAAAGATACAAGGTCACTGAATTCTGCCGAGCAATCTACAGAAAAGCTAGAAGATGTAAAGACGTCAGATTCTGGTTCTGGTGAGCATTCTACGGAGCAGAACGGAAACTGAAATTTGCAGGTTTTTTTTTTATTTATTTTACTTTCAAATTTTTCGGCTTGTGGCTTTACATTCTTGTATGGCCTACCTAGGGTACCTGCAATGCGCTGCAAAAGATACACAGTATTTACATACAAAATGATGAATAGGATTTTGGGCAAGGAAACTCAAGGATCTCCATAGCTTCTCTTTTTTCACTTTTTGTTGCACTAGCATTGTAAGCTAAAATACTGTGTATGATATTACAATAATAAGTTTTTTTGAAATATTATTATCTAAATAAATGGAGATTTAGCAGTTACTGTTATAAAATTGAGCTTTTTTTTATTTATTAAAAAGAATTAGGTCAATAACATGTCCCGCTTCTCTAGGGTCATTTTTGTCTCAACATTTTTTAGTTGTGACACTCCTAGCATCTTTTATAGCTCTACTACCTAAAGATTATGACTACTGTATTGATGTCTACGATTGTAATATTTTTAGCTTAACTGATTCTGTTTAAAAATCTCCCTAAAAACATATATTCTAGTGGGGTGAACATAGGTATCTTGTACCTGATAATGCAATTTACATGATCGTCTACCTATACAACAACAACAACAACAAACTCCCAATGTGGGTCTCGCTTTCGCGGGGTCTGGGGAGATCCAGTTGTAGGCAACCTTACTTCCACCGGTATTCCTACCCATAGAGAGGTTGATTCCAAAAGATCCACAAAATAGTTTTGGGAAAAAGGTTTGAAGGGAAAAACAATTGTAGAAACCATTTACCGGGTAAGAGAAAGAAAGAGAAAGAGCATGAGAAAAGGTTCCGGATGGCAAATAAAGAGAGAGCGGATACATAGCAAATAAAGAAGGAGCAGAGCGAAGACATACCTCAGCGAAACCAGGGGCGCTTGGTGCCGTAACATCCCAGAAAAGCACGACCTGCAGACAAGCAAACCGAAACCCTACCCACCCCACACCGCCTAAGTTACTGCCATCTACGGAGCCGGACCCCTACAATCAGAAATCTTAATCCTGTCCCGCCACAGCCTCCTATCCTGAGCCATGTCCTCCGTGAGTCCGACAACTCTTAGGTCCTCTCTAACCACTTGTTCCAGACTCTTCTTCGGTCTACCTCTCCCTCTCTTACCACCGGGGGGATTGATTCTCTCACACCTTCTCACTGGAGCGGCCGCACTTCTCCTCTTGACGTGGCCGAACCATCTGAGCCTTGATTCCCTCATCTTCTCCTCTATCGAGGCCACTTCAGCTAAGCCCCTAAACACTTCATTTCTAATCCTGTCCAATCTCGTAGAGCCACACACCCACCTGACCATTCTCATCTCAGCTACCATTAACCTTTGGACCTGTGTCTTTTTTAGAGGTCAACACTCCGATCCATAGAGAACAGCCGGTCTGACCACCATCTGATAGACTTTGCCTTTCAAACCCATAGGCACTCTCTTGTCGCACAACACCCCTGACGCTACCTTCCACTTTTGTCATCCCACTCTAATCCGCTGGCTAATGTCCTCGTCAATGTCCCCATTCTGCTGAATGATCGAGCCCAGATACTTGAATTTGTCGACCTTTGGTATTGTCCTCCCATCCAGTACGATATCTCCCCCCTCTTCTATCCTCCCGCTGAAACAACAGTGAAGGTATTCCGTTTTCGATCTACTCAACCGAAAGCCCCTAGCCTCCAGCGTACGCCTCCAACTCTCCAATCTATCATTCACCCCCTGCCTGGTGACATCGATAAGAACGATGTCATCTGCAAATAACATGCACCAAGGCACCTCGTCCTGGATACCTCTAGTGAGTTCGTCCAAAACTAATGTGAAAAGAAACGGGCTTAAAGCGGATCCCTAGTGCAGGCCCAAAGTAACAGCAAAGTCATTGATCGTCTACCTATACATCAAAGAAAAATTTATTGCATTTGTTAATGGACCTTTAAAGATACGGTTTTTTGGTTAGGCTAACTAAACAAAACATAATAGTGACTTTCTATATGGGACTCAGACAATTTTGAGCACCTTTCATTGTTTAGTATGCTCATTAGTTTCATAATCTATGATACAAGCTCAATTTTTGTCCCACCAGTTATTCCAAACAGTCAAACAAAAGCCACGTTCTGACGTAATACAATGTCATCAATAAAAGAGAAACATTGCCATAAAATAGGGTTTTAAGGAGAAGAATTGAAATAAATCGATCAAAATAATTCAATAACTCTTATTTTGTTTTGTATGTAAATATAGGTTTTCCTTGTCTCCTTTAAACGTGATTATTCCTTCTTCTTCTTCTTCTTTTTTAAACAACGGTATATTTTTACTGCACGCTTAATACCCTACTCATATAATGTTACATACTTTATTTCTCCTTGTGTTTTCAAGACAAGTTGATACCTAACTAAAACATAAATTTGTAATTCATATCTTTTTTTTTGGTGCATCTCAGGGGGCAAGCCCCTAAAATTGCAAGCTAGAATCACTACGAACTAAACGTGGCCAACCGACCACACTATAGTGTCCTCAAATAGAGCATTAGCAAGACCCAGAAGAGGGGAAGTAAGAATAACAAGATTAGACTCTTGATCGACTCCATGGTTAGCTAGCCAATCTGCCGCCCTATACACCTCACGGTAGTAATGTTGAATGTAAACTATCTAGGAGTTTGCAAGAATCAGCCGTTAATGCTCTTCTATGAGATAGTAGTGGGGATGAGTTCCAAATATCTGTCTGTTAATCCATTGGATAAGAAGCAAAGAGTCCAACCTCATTATTAAACGAAGGAGAGCCATCTCCTGGGCTAATGCTAGCCCCTCAGCGCAAGTAACTTAGCGTTAGGAGCAGTATAGTTTCCCTATCTTTTGGTAAAGGCTTTAGCTAGCCTTCCTGCAGTGTCTCGGATGATTCCTCCACGTCCTGCAGGCCCCGGGTAGCTCTTCATGCCTACCAAAAGCCATCATATTTCTCCATTTCCAAATCCACTAACTTGTAACGGTGAATTTCATGGGCCATCCCTCCTCTTTATCGGTTTCCATCGTGCACAAATTATCAACATCCCACGACGTTATTGGGAGATATAGGTCAGGCTGAAAAATACCTAGCCTTTGCCAAATGGAGACTACATGTGGACAACATCATAAAGATGGTGGGAGGTCTCTTCATCTGCTCCACATAGGGGTGGACAACGGACTGGACTGGACTGGGCCAAACTGGATCCGTCCATTAACTAAACGGGTTGGGCTGGGTCTAGTACATTTGTTAATGGATTGGGCTGGATTATGAGCCAAATGAACCCGCCCCGCCCAAGACCCGCCCATTACCACCTAAGGAGTATTTTTGATTAGTTAATTTTTCAACTAATGTATTTGTAATTTTTCAACCAAATTAAACTAGTCCAAATTCAAAGTTAGAAAATAAAAAATCAAACTAATAAACGGATTGGGTCAAGTCGGCCCATGGGCGGCCCGCTTTGGGCCCGTTTAAAAATGAAACAAACTTGCGCAAAACAACAGTATACAATAATTATTGTTATCTACAAAGTGTTGGTAATGAGGTTAACTAATTGGAACATGTAAATTAGTGTGTCAATTAGGTTAAAAAAATAATAAGTCACTAAATGGACTGTTAATGAGCTCGTCCAGTCCGGTCCGTTAATATGCCTTAATGGGCTGGCCCATTAACAGCCCAGTTCATTATTGACCTGACCCTTTATTAGCTCTATTTTAAACGGACTGACAATTTAACTCAATAGGTAACCAATTCGTTGCCCACCCCTAGCTCCACAAATATCACATTGAGGATTATTAGTGAGTCTTCCCACAACTCTATTGGCATTGGTTAGCACCCGATCATGGAGGAGTAGCCACATGAGCGTGAGGAGATGCGAAGCAGCCCGGACTTGCCACGCCAAATTTCACAAGTTGTCATGAACATGACAAATATCATTCCTCATAATTTTTAGAGCAGATTTAATGGTGAATCCCCCATGACGGGATCCATTCCAGCATAATCTATCCTCACTTTCATCTCACCGAGTAACTGAGTGCGCCTCAATAAGTTTTAGGACATCTTGGCGGTACGAAGTTAGCAAAAGTATCCCATCGCCAACTTGAAGATGGGTCCCACATGTCCTCCATTGAGATATCTTGTAATTCTAAGGGAATTACCTGAGTGGTGACACTAATTAGAGTGGTGTTTGTTGCCCAATAATGATCCCAAAACATAGTAGACTTTCAATTCCATATATTTACGCGAGCTCCTCTAACAATATTAGTGGCTTGCTTTGCGATGACTTTCCATGTGCTTGAAGAGCCCTGCTTTGACAAAAACATGTCAAGGTCACAACAGCCGTTACAATACTATTTTGCAAGACCCATGACCACGGTGCATTCAGTTCCATGAGAAGCCTCCATCCTAAATTAGTTAGAAAGGCTACATTTGCTTGTGTCATGGAGCGTAATTATTATACTCACAAGTAACTGAAGCTCAGCAAACTGAAGCCCAACTGAAGACTTTCCATGTGTCACGAAGCCATTCAGCACTCGTTACAGCCAAGAGTGGTTGGTGAAGCTCAGCAAACTGAAGCCCAACTGAGGGAAGCTGAGAAACAAGGGACAGAAGGAGCTGGGCCAAGGTCTAAGCCCGCCCAAGCTGGGACAAACTCACAAGTAACTGAAATTATGGGTCATGAAATTCTGATGGGCCGGGGGCATCGAACGAAGAAAGCTTCAGTCCATCTGAGTGATTATGTTACTCATATTGCCCGAAAATTGAGTCCATCTACACGCTCATCTATGGCACAGTGTCTTCCAGGTACGCCTTACCCTATAGCACACTATGTAAACTGTGATAATTTTTCGACGCGACATAGACAATTTCTTGCAGCTATTACCTCTGGCCATGAGCCCGTTTCTTTCTCAGAAGCTATTAAAGATGAATGCTGGAGAGATGCCATGCAACGGGAAATACAAGCATTGCAGGACAATAGGACTTGGGAAATCTCCGATTTACCGCCAGACAAAAAGGCCTTCGGATGCAAGTGGGTATTCAAAATTAAATATAAGTCTGACGGGACTGTGGAACGTTACAAGGCTCGATTAGTAATTTTTAGCAATCACCAAGTTGAAGGCATCGATTTTACGGAAACGTTTGCTCATGTTGCCAAAATGGTTACTGTTCGGGTTTTCTTAGCTGTTGCGGCAGCGAAGCAATGGGAACTGCATCAGATGGATGTACACAATGCATTTTTGCATGGAGATCTCCAAGAAGAGGTCTACATGAGAATGCCACCAGGTTTTTAGATCACAGGTTCCAAGAAAGTTTGTCAACTCCGGAAGTCCTTGTACGGATTAAAACAAGCGCCGAGGTGTTGGTTTGCCAAACTATCGACAGCCATGAAGGAGTATGGCTTTCATCAGTCCTAATCTGATTATTCCTTATTCACATTGCAACACAAAGATGTTCGCCTCAATGTATTAGTCTACGTGGATGACTTAATTATTTCAGGAAATGATGACGAGGCTATTGTGAAATTCAAATCTTATTTGAGTGACTGTTTCCACATGAAAGATTTGGGAATCCTAAAATATTTTCTGGGCATCGAAGTTGCTAGAAATTCTGATGGAATTTTTATGTGTCAGCGTAAATACGCATTAGATATACTCTCAGAGGTAGGATTGCTTGGAGCCAAACCAACTAGTGTTCCATTAGAACAACAACATCGATTAGCATTGGTTAATGGGCAACCTCTTGATGATCCAGAACAGTATCGTCGACTAGTGGGTTGTCTAATCTATCTTTGTTTCACTCGACCTGAGCTATCTTATTGTGTCCATGTGCTCTCTGAGTTTATACAACAACCACAGGAAGAACACTGGCAGGTACCGCTACGAATAGTGCGCTATTTGAAAGGGAATCCAGGGCAAGGAATATTTCTCAACGCTGATTGTGATTTGCACCTCTATGGGTGGTGTGATTCGGATTGGGCAGGTTGCCCCCTGACACGTCGATCCCTTACTGGTTGGTTTGTCTCTCTGGGGACTTCTCCAATATCCTGGAAAACTAAGAAGCAGCACATAGTGTCCCGTTCTTTAGCAGAAGCAGAATATCAGTCTATGGCAATGACAACCTGTGAACTTAAATGGCTAAAAGAGATCTTGCTCTCCCTAGGTGTCGAACATAAGCAATCAATGCAACTATGTTGTGACAGCTAGGCGGCCTTACATATTGCTAGAAATCTAGTATTCCACGAACGAACCAAGCATATTGAAGTCGATTGTCATTTTGTCCGGGATGAGCTTGTCAAGGGCACTATTCGTACAGTTTTTGTTCCCACGCATGAGCAACTTGCAGATATCTTCACAAAGGCCCTTGGCAGATCACAATTTGAGTACCTCCTTCGCAAGTTGGCCATTTGTGATTTGCATGCCCCAACTTGAGGGGGGTATTGGGACTATTTTTGGAATACATATTCCATATGTATATTGAGCTATATTTAGTTTATTTAGTTTCCTTCTTTCTAGACCTTGTATAGGAAAGTAGAATATGTAGTTTATTTAGTTTCCTTCTATCTAGACTTTGTATAGGAAAGTAGAATATTGCAATATTTTATTGATGTATCAACTCTTGTATATATGGCTTCACGCATGAATGAAAAGGGCAGAGCATTCACTCTCAAAACCAGAATCATTCTCTTGCTCACTCTTGTTAGTAATCCTAACCCATCTTGATTTCTTGGTTGTTGTAATTTATCCCAAGCCACTAGATGGACTTTCTTCTGATCCTCCGAACTTCCCTAAGTAAATCGACGTGTCTTCCTATCAATATCGTCTCACACCGATCTGGGAACTTTGGCTACTTGCAATGAGTGTTACGCCATTGAAGATAATGCAGACTATGCTAAAGTCACCCTCCTAGCAAGAAACATGCACTTTGATTTCCATTTCGCCAATCTAGCAGTCATCTTTTCAAAATATGTACCATAGGTGGCCCTAGTCACTCTCTCATTAATGGTTGGCATGCCCAAATAAAAGCCCAGATCATTAGTATGAGCAATCCCTAAAATATTACTGATATTTGCTGAGAATTGAACACGAGATTTACCAAGTGACACCTGCTGACCTGGCACCTCACAAAAAGATTCCAAACAATTTTTGACAACTAATGCCTGCTCCATCGAAGCCTTTGCAAACAAGATCATATCGTCAACAAAAAAACAGATGAGATAGCAAGGGACCCTTACTTGAACACTTGATAGGTTTACATAATCCTTAAGTGACAGCATCTTCAATAATATGGGCCAACCTCTTAATACAAATTGGAAAAAAGGTGAGGAGAGAGTACCTCAGCTTGCCAAATTCCCTCAGAAGTTGAAAAGCACTCTGAATGTTCTCCATTCCACAGAATTTGTAACTTTATCATCGGCACACATAACATAATTTCCTCTATAAGACTTTTTGGTAGCCTATTTACCCAAAGTGTCCCGAATGAAGGACCACTTGAGGTCATATGCCTTCCCAAGGTCAATTTTGATAGGCATATAACAACCAGGTCCTTTCTTCTATTTCATAGTATGTAACACTCCCTGAATGATCACAATATTACCTGAAATCTATCTCTAAGGAACAAAGGCTCCTGGTGTAGGCGGAGCTTTGGGAGAATTAGCTTGAGACATTCAACAATACATTTTGTGACTGTTTTGTATGCAACATTGCTGAAGAATCAAAGGCTATAGATTACCCTAGAGAGGGGGTGAATAGGGTGATAATCAAGGTTGCTAAACAATCGAAAATGTAAATGCGGAAAAGTAAATTGGGCAAAACACAAGCGAATTTTTAACGAGGTTGGACCTCAACAGGCTTAATCCCCGCCTAGAGTTCCCTAACTCTAGGATTAACCCCAATCTTTATTAGGAGGGATGATTACAACTCTAGAGTACACCTACTCTAAGTTCTAAGACCCAAGTTGACATCCTCAACAAGCTTGGCAGAGTTGATCCTTCAACTCTATAATTCCACCTAAACACTACTTGAATAACTGAAAGAACAATAGCAAATTAGAGCTCAATCAATACCATAAGAGAGTGTGTTTGAGTATGCCAATGAATGCTTGTCTTGCTTGGTATCTTCAGCTCTCAAGCATCTTGCATATTTATATGCAAGGCTTGGAGAAATAGAACAAAAGTAGCCCTTACGCATATCCAGAATTCAGCTTCAGTTCAAGGCCTTAAATGGCAGTTCAGTGCCCTTGAAGATTTCACAATCCACCTAGTAACGGCTAGTTGATCCAATTGGCTGATTTACAACGGCTAGCATATCTTTTGCTAACTTAAGACCTTCTTGAGCTGCTTTGTAGGCCTTCCATATACAAGGCAAATATCAACCTTTTAAATATTAAATCTTTGTTAAGAAAGGTCAAATATTTGCTAACTTTGGCTCCCTAATAAAGTGACATATTTTATCTCATAATATCATAGTCAAATTTGAATTACAATATTATATCATAAAGATCACATATTCAAATTTGAATACTAAAATATTTCTAAGATATTATAATACCTTATATAATAAACTTAATTTGTTATTTGATAAGCATACTAATTTACCAACTCCTTTTTGTCTTTCATCAAAACATATTTATAAAATACATTGTAACCTTAATGACGCTAACAATCTCCCCCTTTTTGATGAAAGACGAAACTCCATAGATATCATGAACTTACGCATGGATTCACCAAATAACCAAATTAGCTTACCATTATCTTTCTCCCCATTTTTGTGTTTCATCAAAAAGATTGCATAAGAAGGAGAAATCCAAAATGCATGTTTCATATGCAATACTTATGACCTTACACTTAGTACTTTCAAACTTATCCAATAAGAGGATTAGTACTAGGAAAGAGGATTCAATATTAAATAAAACCTATAGCCATAGTAGCATTTCAAGATCATATCCCAAACTAAACTAACTCCAACTTTAAAAAATAAATAATCAAGATTATGGAAAAATAATATAAATATTCCCTTATGGAGATAGACAATAACATTGATGCAAACACTAAGCATAAAATTATGTGCAACAATTCGGTATGATGTTTAAAATATTAAGCAAGCATAATAATATGTCACATGCCATGAAAAAATACGATGGTTATTAATCATATCATGCTTACCTTCTAAAAATAATTGAGCAATTTAAAATTTGAAAATCAAAATTTCTCAAGTAGGAAGTAAATCATGCAAAGGTATTACATCACCTGATACATTACTTGATTGGTAGCGTTTTAACATCAACACGACCAAAATGACCAAATTATTCTCCCCCTTCGACTTTCATAAAAAATAAGATGAACTTAAAACTATGTCGTTTCGTACACGTGAAGTAAAAATAGAGTAAAACCAAATTTAAAACAAAGTGGAAAGAATGAAGCAAACTAAGTGACGTGAGGTTGAGTTGGGGGGAAATTAAAGTAAGAGAGAAAAAGAGGACACGTGTGGGTGAGAAAGGAAATTTGCTGCCCAAAACAATTTGCCAACAAAAAATGAGTCAATTAGGATTTTGGAATAAAATTAGCAAATATCATACTATTTTCAAGATTAACAAAAATTGAGATAGATTTTTAAAAAAATCCACGTGCCCGGAATGAAAGAAAATATATCAGATTGCTTTCCAATTCCATTGGGTTGTATCAGTGACCCATAGTCAAGGTCTTGAAAGTGAAGTTCAAGCCGTTAATTTGGTCATATTCAAAATGTTTAGTTTCTGCCTGCAGTTCAAGCCCTTGAACTGTAATTTAAGGCCTTGAATTTCTTGACAGTGATGATTATTTCGTTGGCTTATCCTGCAAAAGCTCATGAATATGGTTAGTACTTAGATAGGGCTCCCTCTCAATTTATGCACCAATATTAAGAATTCTCCCCCTTTCGTCAAGATACTAAATCAAACCTTTCTAGCCATGGTCAAAGTCACAAATTGTTGGCTTTCAAGTACGCCTACAAAACAATAGATCAAACATTTCTAGCCTTGATATCGAATTTGGGTCCAACATAGGTTGTGACCCAATTTTGTGGTCCTGTTCCTTTTGGTACCCAAACTTGGATTATCTTGGTGTTTGGCTTTTTGAGAGGACATGAGTGGGAAATATCACCCTTCCTTAAACGATAATTACATACGGTGTGAGATTTGTCTTTGGATGTTTTATGAATAAATAAATTTTTGTAATTTTTCTTTTTGTTAAAAGTATTGTATCCAATTCCTTCTTTGTTCAAAGACATCCTTTGAGAGCCTAGCAATTTGTCCAAGTTTTCTTGTCTTTTAGAAAATTTTAATACTACTTTTTCTAGACCCTCATGTTTGGATTGAAGCTCTTTCTTTTCATTTTCAAGCATTCCAATTTTTGAAAGAGATTCACTATTCAATTTTTGTAACGCCTTTTTTTCAAAGAGTAAATACGAATTGTTTTCTTCAAGGACTTTATCTTGTTCACATCGAATGCATTGGATTAATGCTTGAGCTAATTCATCCTTCGAATATTCAAGAAGGTCATAATAGTCTACCTCACCCAAGTTTTCAGATTTGGTTTCTTGAATGTCAATCACCATAAGGCATAGGTTTGCCATTTATTCTTCTTTGTCATTGTCACTGGAGTCACTATCACTCCATGCAACAATCATGGCTCTCTTGAACTCTTTCTAGGATTTTTGTTTACACTTAATCGGACAGTCTTTCACAATATGTCCTGGCTTTTTGGCTCTGATACCACTTGTTGGAGAGATCCAAGGAAGGAGCCCACTTCAACCAAGATCCATGGCAATAAGCCCAAGTGAGGTTCCATCCTAAAACCAATTGACAATAGGAGGAGTAGTCCACTTAACTTATATACCATGATCCTTCTTTTCAAACTCCCGATGTGGGACTTCTTTATTCATGTGTGATATTCCCAACAGTCTCTCCCTCACACATGAGTCTCTTCCATACCACATCAACGCACATGCTCCCCCTTGAGCGGAAGCCTTTACCAAGGTGTCAAGCCACCATCAAGAGCTTATCCACGACATCGAGCCACGTTGCAGCACACGTGTTCCCGCTCAATCAACACCTGCGTGTCACTTCACCAAGCTCATCCATGGGGTCCACCATGCCACACCTCTGTCGCCTAGTTGAACGCACCATCGACTCTGATACCAATTGAAGCATCAAATGCTATAAGATCACCCTAGAGTGGGGTGAATAGGGTGATAATCAAGGTTGCTAAACAATCGAAAATGTAAATGCGAAAAAGTAAATTGGACAAAACACAAGCGAATTTTTAACGAGGTTGGGCCTCAACAGGCTTAATCCCCACCTAGAGTTCCCTAACTCTAGGATTAACCTGAATCTTTATTAGGAGGGATGATTACAATTCTATAGTACACCTACTCTAAGTTCCAAGACCCAAGTTGACATCATCAACAAGGCTTGGTAGAGTTGACCCTTCAACTCTATAATCCCACCTAAATACTATTTGAATAACTCAAAGAACAATAGCAAATTAGAGCTCAATCAATACAATAAAAGAGTGTGTTTGAGTATGCCAATGAATGTTTGTCTTGCTTGGTATCTTCAGCTCTCAAACATCTTGCATATTTATAGGCAAGGTTTGGAGAAATAAAAGGAAAGTAGCCGTTACGCATATCCAGAATTCAGCTTCAGTTCAAGGCCTTGAATGGCAGTTCAGTGCCCTTGAAGATTACACAATTCAGCTAGTAACAGCTAGTTGATCCAATTGGCTAATTTGCATCGGCTAGCATATCTTTTGCTGACTTAAGATCTTCTTGAGCAACTTTGTAGGCCTTCCATATACAAGGCAAATATCAACCATTTAAATATTGAATCTTTGTTAAGAAAGGTCAAATATTTGCTTACTTTGGCTCCCTAATAAAGTGATATCTTTTATTTCATAATATCATAGTCAAATTTGAATTACAATATTATATAATAAAGATCACATATTCAAATTTGAATACTAAAATATTTCTAAGATATTATAATACCTTATATAATAAACATAATATGTTATTTAATAAACATACTAATTTACCAACTCCTTTTTATCTTTCATCAAAATATATTCATAAAATACATTGTAAGCTTAATGAAGCTAACAATTGCAAAGTCCGATGGGCCTGAATTGAGAGACCAAATAGGGATTTTCTACCTTCAGTTTTAAAGCAATAAAAGTGTTATTCAATCCTTAAGGAATTTGATCCTTCTCCAAAACATCGAGTGATGCTTTACAAAAACTTGGCTGAATTAAATCCCAATATCTCTAGAAACAAAGCGCATGAAATCCATTTGGCACTAAAGCTCTTGTGGTCACATATTAAACAGCACTAGGCATGAAAGGCTGATGCAAAAGGCGTAATTTCTGGAAAACAACTTAAAGAGCTGTAGCAGGTTGGTCATGAGGAGTATCATCCCTAGGCTCCAAGAAGAGATTGTGGAAGAAATCGTGAATTGGATTTTTGAGAGTATTACTCTCAGTGATCCAAACACCCTTTTCATCATTCCGAAGAGCTTCAACCCTGTTACGCTTCCTTACGATAATAATGGATGTATGGAAGTTATCTCATACTATGATCTCCACCTTAAATAGCATCCATTCGAGATTTCTAGAATCAAATGCTTTATTTTTGTAGTAAGACCTCATCTAACTCTCTACCTTATTCTGTCCAAACCGGACCAAACCGAAGATCAGGTCAGACTGGACGGGACCATCTAGACCGAGGGTATTCAGTTCGGTCCTCGGTCCGGTCCGATCCGGTCTACTTGGTCCACCCGTTCAGACCGAGAACCGACTATTTTAAAAAAAAAATAAAAATAAAAATTGGCTCTTGATTTGCTTCTTTGGTTTCATCGCATGCTCAATCATGTCACTTTCCGTCACTCCAAACTCATAACTGTATAACCCCTTTGTACACTACGATATTTTATAATTTCCGCTTTGAGATTTTAGGTCTTCGATTTTCAATTTGTTATGACTTTGAGACTTTCGTTTGATTTTTGTGGTCAAAGACTACTGCCAAGTGCCAACTCATACTCTTTAGAATTAGCAAACAAAACCAACAATAGCATGATTTTGGCCAAAATTAATTGAGTTCAATAAGTTTTGTTCCAACTGCACTTGAAAATCAATTCGGTCACTTTGATCAATCCTGGTCCGATCTGAATTTTTTAGGTCCGATCCCAGTTCGATCCGGCTCTTATTCGGTTCGGTCCTTGGTTTGTCTTTTTTTCCTTAATCGGTCATCTATCTAACCCAGTCCGATCCGGTCTAGGTTTGGAACGATGGACACTCCTACTCGATTCAGCTTAGATTCAAGTTTAAGAAGGTGGCCATTTCTTCCCTCAGAAGGCTGGTTTTGAATACATTATATGGGAGCCCAGAGACGACGTTTTTTCCTGAAGGTATTGCCAAACATGTCTCTATTCCACTAATCTAGATCCCCTGCAAATTGCTTAAGGAAAGGGACTCGTGCTTCATAATTTCTCCAATGAGTAATTAAGAAATTATCAAAGTCTGTGAGTAATCCAACCAGCAAGGAACCTTAATGGCTTGGCACCTCTTGATAACGGAGAGACACAAGATGTGCTGATCAAAAGAGGGCAATAATCTGAGTTAATGCTTGGGAGATGGCGAACAACAGCTTAATCAAATGTGTGTCGCCAAACTATATTGCATACAACCCTATCCAGGCGGGCCCATTTACTTGTTGAGGGCATATGAGCCCTAGCCTATGTAAAATTGCGTCTAGAGAAGCCAAGATCAATAAAAGCATTGTTCTCAACCCAATTTCTGAAGATGTCACAACGACATTCCATGTCAAAGCCACCCCTATGACGTTCCTTCATGGAAACCGTATCATTAAAATCACCTGCTAATAGCCACGCATGATTCATGTTTGAAGCTAGGACCGAAAGATCCTCCCTGAGAGCTGCTCTTTTTGAAGATTTTGGACTAGCATAAACTGCAAAGAACCCCCATGGTTTGTCACTTCGTCTTGTAATCTGAATTGAAACAAACTGGGAAGTACCTTAGTTGAGGTGACGGTGACTTCTTCCTCAAGCCAATAGACCCAAATACCTCCACTATAACTGGAAGCCTCAGCCCTTATATGACCATCATAGTTGATAAGTCTCCTCAGCCGAGTAGCCTGATAACCATCTTGATGAGTCCGCAGAAGAGCGAAGCAGAAGATTGATTAATCCTGATAACCTCGTGAAGTGTAGAATGAAATTCTAAAATCCCTGCACCCTGCTCATTCCATACCAACAATATGAAGGGTGCCAGATTTAGACAATTTTGAGATATGTTGTTTTTAATAAAAAATAGGCAAAAAGGGATTTACTTCAATAATTCTTGAGTGGAAAAATTCATGGAATCTTCGACCTTTAGACGGTAAGGTCATAAAGATCCTCCTGGCCATCACCCATTTGTTCGGAGTCTAAAGGGTTTGCAAGGAGTTCTGAATCTCATGCGCCAGCACCGGGGTCACCCCCACTGATGGTCCTAGCATCCAGCCCTCCTCCTGAATCAACGGGGGGAGAAGTGGAGCATTGCGATAGTCCCGAGTAAAGAGACAGGGCATGGGGGAGACTTGAGAAATAAGTTCACTTCCCTTAGCCAGAGGAAGGTTGCAAGGAATATTAGTCTCCCTAAGTGTCAGAGGAACCCTTAGGATAGATTCGTATTGAAATCCCAGAGAAGAAGTCCTGGCCTTTGAAACAAGGGGACTAAGTCCTCTCAGAGGTTGTGTATGCACATTACTAGAGGACTATGCATGGATCCACGAGTAGGAGCATTTGTTACTGCCATACCCATAACATTCTTTTTTACCTTGGTTTTCTAGTCTTTTTCCCTTGTTTTTTCTCCAATTTTTGTTTCTTCCGTTCATCAAAGAACTGCATCTAAGGCATTGGGCTGAACAACCTTATTTGATATAGGATCTCAAAGTTCCTATACGACATTAACCTCATGGAGATTCTCTTCTAATGCCTAGTTATTCATGTTACTAATGCCCTTATCTGCCTTACGCAAGCTATCTTCTACATCCTCAAGAGCACTGTCCTCTCCTGCCGCTTGAAGGACGGAGAATCTAGACCTATCTACGCCATCTTATGCCCCCTGTAAATCTCTTTACCCATCTCGAGGTGTTCGGCCAACATAGTCTTCTTTGGATATTTGCTTGCCATTTGTACTTCTCCGTCTCACTGGTATTTTTACCAACATCCACGAACCATAATCATCCTTGTCTTGGGTTATTTTTCATACCAGGTTCCTGGTTGTTCTTCTCCATAATCATGGCTTCAATTTGAGGTCTTAGTGCCTCTTGATTAGCTATGTAACATGAATCTCCTTTATGCCTAAGTTTTCTACACTTACAGCAAATTTGCTTCAAACTTTCATATTGGATTCTCCAAACTCTTCCCTCTAGTCTAAACTTTGAGCATTGGAGAACTTGGCAATATAATAGGCATGACCAATATCTACAACAGTGAAATCACCATTCAGAACCCACTTCTATTGAAGCCCTCTAATCAGTTGAAGATAACATATTTTCTTGTCAAACATCTTGAGGATCAATAACTGACGCCATGGTCATCTAATCCTATCTTTTTCCTCTTTGGTCAAAATGATACTAGGGCAGTTGGGATCATCCTCCATTTCCGCAAACCTTCATCGCGAGACTTCTATTCCTCCTCATCCCAGTGAGCAATAGAAAAGGGGATTTTTTAGTTTACTATATTAGCAACAATAATGCCCCTTGAAGTCTTACACGGTAGGAGTCCCCAGGGCTTGCACAACCCTCACGCGAATGCTCTTTGGACTTAAAATGTGAATGCTGCAAAAGCTCCCCTTACCTCACGCAGTAAATCAATACAGGGTTGTTAAAATTTGAACTCGAGATCTCTTGCTTAGAAAGACTTTGATGCCATGTTCAAGAACCAACTAAGTCAAAAAGTTAAGTTGATTGTTGAAGGCTCAGAAATTAATTTTATATTCTAACACGCTCTAATGGCTACACTAGGTTTCCATCGAAAGGTCTCACCAAGAAAGTTTGCTCATATAGGTTTGTAATTCATATTTTAGCGTATTCAACTTTATTATTAACAAATATGTCAGTAAATATGTTGAGAGTTAAAAATATCGTCAGAATAATCTTTCTAGAGATAGCCACTAGCTAGTGGTTAAGGCCCGTAAAATAAAAAAGTAAAATTGAAAAAAAAGCCAAAGCTTACAGTTTCCTTTGTTTTATTGATGAATGACACGTCTAAAAAAAAGATAGGAGTGGGAAAAATGAAAATGGCAACCTAGAGGGAGAAAAGTGGGTAAGGGGAGACACCAAAGCAGGACAAAGGAGAAGAATGACAATTAATTCCTTAGATATGATGTGCGAGCATTGAACCTAGCACGTTCAACCAAAATTACAAGACAACTGGTAACCATCACATCACCTTGCTTTTCATTTCTCTTGCAAGCTTTGATTTAATTATTTTACGGTGTATGCAGTGCGGACCCGCAGTCACTCTGAAGCACTTGTTTGGTCCTGGAGTTAAAAGAACAAATTTACTTTGGTAGATAGTGCCTTCTATTATATGGGAAGAAATGTATATATAGATCCTTTTTCTTTTGTAACGATCTGGCACACTTGGCCATTATTTGATTCGTTTATCCTTGTATGTTAAGAACGGTGGTATAATCTCGTCTACGCAAGTAGGCTCCCCCCCCCCCCCCTCTTCTGTTTAGGAAGTCTGCAATTCCTGAATTTCTACTAATTTACTTACTTCTGCAGAATGGTCTATGAACAGTTGTGTGTGTGGAAGGTGATAAGTGAACTATAGCACTCAAGCTCAACCTTCATTTTGAAACACGTGTAGCTTTGTGAAATTTGGCCCATGGGTCTCCTCGTAAGGGTAAACCATCATTTTTTTAGTACTTGTGAATAGACCAATTATGAAGAGGACGAAATTGGTTCCTACTAACCTATTTGTGATAGTATCATTCTAAATCATGAGTGGAACTGATTAAGAGTCTCCAAGAAAATATAGCTTCGGTTGGCGCAGAGTTCAACATTGAAGAAATACAATGACAAAATAGTACTAAAACTTTCAATGGAGGAAAGGAGGAAAAAAAGAGCAAAGAGGAGGTGAGTAGGGGGTGAAAGCAATGCATTTTATGGCTCGCAATTTATAGTGAATTATGGATGTCAAAGTACTAACCTGAAATGGTTGTAACTGGAAGTTTAAGCATAAAATTGACTGGAAGATATTAAGGAAATATATATGCTTGATAAATATTGTGTTAATGTTATATTGTTTGCTTGAGCATTAAGTTAGGGTTAGGCACTAGACTAGCTGTCTTTATGCCATGTATATATTGCGTACGTATGAACAAGAAATATTGTATTAATGTTATATTGTTTGCTTGAGCATTAAGTTAGGGTTAGGCACTAGACTAGCAGTCTTTATGCCATGTATATATATTTTTTTTCTAAGAAATGTAAATAATACAATTTAGGCAACCCTTCTCGCAAAGGATTTTCCTAAATTATCCTCAAAGAGGATACAATGAAAATTTTTATGTGAGACCCGATTCCACACAACTGTGGAATGCAAAGTGAGACCAAACTTTGCCAGCCAGTCGGCTGCATGATTGCCTTCCCTAAAAATATGTTTAACGATTACATGATACATGATTGAAAGTAAGTGTGGATGTCGTGTATTAGAACATGTAATTCCCATGGCGCTTGTATGTGTCCTTTCACTGCTTGGATGAGGATTTTGTTATCCCCTTCAATGTGGATGTTTGTGTATCCTACTTGGACTGCCGCTTTGATGTCGTTCCTTATTGCCGTTGCTTCTGCAACCAATATTGAACTTGTTCCTAGGTTGAACGTTGACGCCTGAATAAAGTCGCCTTCCCAATTACGTATTACATAACCTCCCGCTGCTTTGTGAAAAGATCTGGATCCATCAAAGTTAAGCTTGATGTATCCCTCTTGTGGCTTCCTCCATGCAACCCAGTGTCTCTTCTTACTGTTGATGGTTGGATGATAGATGTTGGATGGCTGTATGGTTTGTGTGAGTTTATTCCTTATGCGCCATTCCGCGCTTGCTCTTTTTGCTCTTAAAAGTGTCATGACAGAATTTGGTATTTCATTACGGAAAACCTTATTATTCCTTGATTTCCAAATGCTCCATAGGAGCGCTACAATTCTATCTATCTTGACTAGTGTCTTAGACTGTTTAATATTAAGCAGCCAATGTTGTATTTTCGTTTGGAAAATATTTGGTAATCTAGCAGTGACCCAATGATGGTCACCTGCTAGTTGCCAAACTTGTTGAGCATCATGACATCCAAAGAAAAGATGTTATGCATCCTTAATTGGCTCGTTACAATGAGGGCAGAGTGGGTCAATTTTCATTCCTCTAGAAAGCAAATTTGCCCTAGTAGGAAGGGAAGCGTGACATAATTGCCACAGAAAGACTAGCAACTTAGGCATGATAACTAACTTCCAGATCCAGCTGAATTCCCACGCTGGGGACTTGTGTAAGTCCAGTCCATGCGCAACCCAGGTGGCTGATTTAGTGGAAAACTCTCCACTTCCTGATAGACCGCAACAAATAGAGTCAGATAATGGGTTAAACGGTAATGGTGTTGTAGAAATTAAGTGAATGCAGGAATCATTAACTAAATCCTATAATTTAGTAATGTCCCATTCATTGTTAGCCGACATAACATGTGAAACTCTTAGTGAGGTATCAATACTAGAGGTGTCTCGTTTGCCCATTAGGGCGGCAAGACTATCATTAGCGCACCAATTATCCAACCAAATATTAATACTCTTTCTATCCCCAACTTTCCATCGAATACATTTACGAAATTGCTCACGATTTTTTAGAATACATTTCCATGCCCAAGAGTCCTATAATCTTGGTTTGACTATGAAAATTTTTTCATTAATAGAGTACTTAGCCATCATTTGGTATGCCCAGAGATTTTGTTCATTAAAAAGTTTCCAAGTCAATTTGCTAAAAAGGCAATATTTACTATCTCTGTTTTTCGAAGGCCAAGCCCTCCTGATTTCTTGGGACGACAAATTTTATCCCAAGATATCATCGGGAGCCCTTTCATGTTATCAGATTTTTTCCAAAAGAAATCCCTATTAACTTTATCAATTTTCTTGTTGGTGGAGTTAGGAAGCTGAAAACATTGCATTGTGTGTGCCGGCATGATTTCTAAATTAGTTTAACACCCCAGCCGCTAACGCCGAAAGCGTTACGTTTTCTTAACTCTCAACCTAAATTCTGGGACGAAACGGACAGAGTTTCCCCTAAAAACTGATTGTTTCCAAGCCAAAAGCCTTACAACAATCCCTGCAAATCAACGGAAGCGTAAACATAAAAGAAGCTCAACGGCTACACGATGGAGTTCATAACTCAACGAGCCACTCGCTTGGAATACACCCAACAGAATAGTTCATTAATAAAGAATAAATAAAAGATACAACTCAACGGTTCACACAACCGGAGTATTGGGGTTTACATCCCAAAACATAACTAAGTTTAACCAGAAGACATAACACTAACTAGATGGTCGGCTCATATGGCCATACAGAGCAACTCATAAACAATATGCATTACATGAACTTAGAGTACTTGTTTACAAACAAGTATAAACTAAAAATACATAACTTGACTTCATTAAACACGTGTGATCCCTTCAAATGACATAAATGACACCTTGCAAGCAAGAATAGAAACCAGCTTATTCAACTTCTTCCTGTTATAAAGAAAACCTGGGGGAAAAGGGGAAAGAGTAGTGGGATGAGCAACCGCACGCTCAGTGAGTGTCCCCCAACCCCTTTAAAACCAAAACCGTTGTAGGCAATAATATCTTTACTAGTCACATATCACGCATCTATACTTTACCATCATATTAGGCATTCATAAAATTCCTATGGAAACATTACTAATCATAAACTTGACTTTAACCACTCAAACACATTTTGAGGCCTCTAAATGACCAAACTTCTTTACTAACAGGCAGTCAAACACTTAAAAAAGTGACGAGGGTAAGCACAGAGACTGTCTTTTTTATAAACATAACTTCTTAGCATTTTATTCGAACTATGCATGAAACCCTATTCACATGATGTGCATATAAGGTTATCTCTTTTTATAATCATACTTTTCTTGGCATTTCGTTCATATGAGGTGCATAAGACACACATTTCAAGTCTCAATCAAATCTCATTCATAGGGTATGCATGAATATGCTCATAAGACTTTCTTTTCATATTCTTAACTTACTTAATATCTCATTACATGCAAATGTCATACTCAGAAAGCTTTCTTTTTTTTTTTTTTACTAAAAACACTTTATTTAGCCTCTTGAGGCTCATAAAAAAACTCTTCTCTTAACTTCTTAAGGCTCATATTTTTTTAAAAGAATCTCTTTCATCTTGGTCTCATAATGACCCTTAAAAAATTTCTTTCTGAAATACTTAAAAAGGCGAAACGCCAACAGCTCTTCTCATTTGATAAGAAACTACTTCTGGGCATAAGATCATCATAAAGTGCTGGTTGGGAGAGATCTACACTCAATCCCAGTGAAATTAACTCACTCTAAGCTCTTACTCCCAGGATGACAACTAACTTTTGGACCTTAACCCTCGTCAGGGTCTCTAGGGACTACTCCCTAGCCTAGAGATTCCCCCGTTCAAGCAGGTTCACTCCAATCTATTGTCCCTAAGCACTTATGTTAGCCATTTAAACTGGTCATAACGACTAATAAGTTTGTTGCCTCTCACAGCGAAATCCTTTGTCATGCAACTCACGCCTTTGTAAAACTCTTTAGGGATTCTCCCGTTCAAGCGAGTTCACTCCCAAAACTGTATTCTTTTAATTAAAATAGGCCATCATGCATTAGTAGTTATGGCTACTATCATTTCAAAACATGAAATCCTTCTTTGAAAAACTCACCCTTATGCACATAATGCAATTCGAAGACATCGAAGGGAAGGGGATCCACATATATCATATTTAAGCACTTCATAATCAATTTAACACAATGAGCCACACATGGCCTCGCAATCCACACGATTGCGGTCAATTCACAACCCGAACTCCCTCCTCACAAGCATCGTACCACAAGAACCTCGAACCACTCATAGTTCTTCCTCAAACCATCCAACTACCATCTCGGTTTCAATTTCACAATTTAGTATTCTAATCATCATGATATACTAAAGAGCGATATGTAAACTTGCGTAACTTACCAATGCTTAACTTGCCGAACCAACAAATAACAATTAGCAATGCGCTGCAACCAACGGTTATAACTTTACATACATATGTGCATATATATATATATATATATATATATATAT
>JACYFF010031955.1:49962289-49996870 GCA_017589665.1 Selenicereus undatus | reverse complement strand
ATGTGCATATATATATATATATATATATATATATATATATATATATATATATATATATATATATATAAGCATTCACACGACCGTAACTAAAAACAAACATTTAGTAAGCTGAGTCAAACTAACTAACATGAAACACGATTACATTCACGTATTGCAGTTAAGGGGTAAGCATGCTCATTTCGTCATTCGAATGTAGTTTTCAAGCTCATTTCACAAGCATAATTCAACTAAACGGATAAACATTGATTCGAGGTGCTCATTCGTTGATTCGAAGTTACATTTCAAGCCTAGTTAACCCATACAAGCATAATACGAATCCAGACGTTCATTTATTTCATCGAAGTCATTATTCGAATCTAAATAGGCCACTTAGACTTAATACGATTCAAAGCTTTCGTTTATCATACCAATGTTACTATTCGAACCGATTTAGGTCATTTAGACATAATACGCTTTTAGGCGTTGGTTTACCAAGTCGATGTTACTATTCGAGTCGACCTTTCAAACATACGTTAACTAAATATACTAAACTTGATTCTAAACATGCATAGCTTACTTCGAACCAAGCTTTCAGGCACGTGTTAACTGAATATACTAAAAAGGGTTCGAATGAAAGCTAACATATTTCAATAGCTTCGAATTTAATTCGTTTACATGCATTAGCTAGTTTAACTCGAATCGAAGCTAACCCCGTTTATATAACTTCGAAATTAATTCTTTTAACATGCACTAGCTAATGTACTCGATTCGATGCTAAACACATTTCATTGACTTCAAAATTAGTTCATTTGCATGCATTGGTTAATTAACTCGAATGGAAGCTAAACACGTTAAAAGGGCTTCGTTTTTAATTCTTCTTCATATATTAGCTAATTAACTTGAATCGAAGCTAAGCACGTTAATATAACTTCGATTTTAATTCTTTTTTACGCATTAACTCATTAACTTGAATCGATGCTAAATACGCTAAACTAACTTCGTTTTTAATTCTTTTTCATGCATCAACTAATTAACTTGAATCGAGGCTAACCACGTTAAACTAACTTGCATGTAATAGCTAATTTAGGTCATTCAACACGCATCATACACGAATTGAAGCAAGCCTAGGCTAACATGCATCATTAAACTGCTGAAAACGTTTTCGAAATTAATACTAATTTAGGAGGTGAGGAACACCCACCTGGACTCGAAGCTTATGACTCGTTCGAAGGGCTTTGGCTCGACTTTAGGTGCTTGAAAACTTCAATTCCTCAACCCTTTGCTACACCCGTGTCCCAGACCACACGAATTAACCCCAGACCAAGTCTAAATCCGCACAATTCGAACTCCAATTTGACCCAAACTTCACCCACTGACTCGGAGCTTTTTGTTGATGCTTGTGATACAAATTTAGACTTAATTTGTAGAGGAATTGGATTGACTAAAGACTGAAATGCATTCTCGAATCTAGGCACACGCTCGGCGCTCCAAACCTTCACCAGAAGCGACGACAACCGGAGAAGTTGGGCTCTGTTCTTACCCAAAATTCGCAGCAATGGCTTCTAGGGATCTGAGGAAGGTTGAATCGTGAGAAATACTGGCTGGGTAGAGCAAGAATTCATGAAGTTCTGGGAGCTTGAAGTTGCGTTCATGGTGGATAGAGAAGAGGAAGAAGACGCAGAGCAGAGGGAAGAGGAGAGAGAAAGCTATCAGGGGGGTGGGGCTCGCGTGAAGGAGGAAGAAAAGGGGTCACGCGTGATTTTACTTAAATGCCCCTCCCTCTCTCTGAATTTTTTTTTCTGTTCCAAGCTGCTTAAGAATCGGTACCGCTAGCTTAGTTCGCGTCCCAAATTCTAAATTCAATAATCGATAATCTGAACATTCATCGATTATTCATTCCCAAATACGTCAAGGTTCGATATATTAAACCTCGAAACTAATTCTAAGGTCGATAACCGAATCACATTCGAGAAACGACTAAATTAAACTATCGATATAATTTGAAGGCGCAAATAGCACGAATTAACTTTAAAATCAATAATAGCAATAATAATTCTTTATAATAAAGTTATCATTCACATAAGCACATCGATAATAATTTAACTCATATAGTTAATAAAAATACGATTTTATAACGTAAAAAGCAGGACAATCAGCTTAACGTAAAGTAAAGAACGCGGGTCTTATAATTAGTCCGAATTAATGCTATTCTACCTGCTTTAGTGATGTTTTTAGCTTTCCATGTTTGGAGTTTGGAAGTAGTCTTATTGACCAATTCTGAAAACGTGTTTATGTTTGGCCTCCCTTTAAAAATTGGACACCCCAAATACTTGCCCAGGTTATCCTGATGTGTTTTATTAAATATGGAGGACACTATTCGTCAATCATGCGCAGTGACATTTTTAGAAAAAGTGATGGACAAATTCTGGAAATTTATGAGTTGCCTGGAATTATGACAAAAGTTAGAAAGTAGAGCACTAAGTTTCTGGCATGATTCTAAACTTGTTATGCAAAATAAGAGACTGTCGTCTGCAAATAGGAGGCATGGTAGTTTATCTGCCCTAGGCGCAATTTTGAATCCAATTCCACTTTTCTTTTTATTTTGTGCTTCCTGTAATGCACGTGTTAGAACTTCCATACATAATAAAAACAGGTATGGTGATAACGAATCTCCTTGGCGTAATCCTCTAGACGGTGTGAAGAACCCAGATACTTCGTCATTAACGATAACTGAATAGGATACTGCAATAACACATTTTCGAATCCAGCGGATCCAATTTTTATGGAATCCCAACTGT
The DNA here is from genome assembly GCA_017589665.1 of Selenicereus undatus. Classification (NCBI taxonomy): domain Eukaryota; kingdom Viridiplantae; phylum Streptophyta; class Magnoliopsida; order Caryophyllales; family Cactaceae; genus Selenicereus; species Selenicereus undatus. Next base: position 49,994,093 of record JACYFF010031955.1, on the reverse strand, counting down.
TTGAGAGCTTCAAACAGAAAGTTCCATTCAACTCTATCATACGCTTTTTCCAAGTCAAGTTTTAATGAAACCCAGGATTTTTTCCCTTTCATGGAATTAAATTTGTTAATGATTTCATGGGTCAGTAGGATGTTATCATGAATGGACCAATGTGGTACAAAAGCACTTTGAACAGGGTCAATTAGTTTGCCAAGCATTGGACGCATTCGGTTAACCAAGATTTTAGCTATAATCTTGTAAAGGCTATTACATAAACTGATTGGTCGAATATGGGTTGTCAATGATGGGTTATCTATTTTTGGGATCAATGCTATGAGTGTGTGATTAATTTGCTTTAAAAGCTTTCCTTCAAGAAAAAATGAATTAATCGTTTGGCAGTTATCTGTGTGAATTATATACCAATAATCCTAAAAAAATGCTGCACCAAAACCATCTGGCTCGGGGGCTTTGAATTTATCCATTTGAAAAGCTGCATCTTTGATTTCCCAATCCTCAATAGGTTTGACTAAGTTGTCATTGTCGTCTTGGGTTAACATTTTCGGGAGATCAACAACTTCAATGGTTGGCCCGTTACCATGCGTTGACCTAAATCGTGTATCGAAATCTTGAACAAATACCTTTTGGATTTTAGTGGCATCGTCTACCCAGACTCCAAATGAATCTTTAATTTTAACAATTGAAGAACGTGGTTTTCTGGCTTTCATCAATTGGTGAAAGTAACGGAAATTTCTATCCCCATTAAGTAACCACTCATTCCGTGCCATTTTACCCCAATATTTTTGGTTAAACAAATGCATTTTCTCATGGTTCTTGATCAGTCTAAGATGCGAATTGTTGAGCCTTGCATTATTAGGCTGGGATACTAACTTTTGCTCTATCGATAGCAATTTGTCGGTAATTTTTTCAAGTTTTTGCTTAAAATTTCCAAATGTGTGTTTGCTCCAAGATTTTAAGTCTAATTTAATCCTTCTCAATTTGTTCGCAATGCAGTACATCAGTGTACCTAACAATGACATTTTCCAATTCTTCTTAACAAAGCAATGCATGTCCTGGTATTGCGCCCATGAATGTTGATATCTGAAATTAGTGCCCTTCCTAGGAGGATGGGTTGGATCTGCGTTGAGAAATACATAAGAGTGATCAGAATAGGTAAATGGGCCATTGGTGATGAGATAATTAGGAAAAAGTTGAAGACAATCTTCCCTAAAAATAACTCTATCCAATTTTTTGTAAATAAGATTACCACGTAATAATTTTTTCCAAGTAAAGATCCTTCCTTGCACATTAGCATCGTGACATTTACTATGCGCAAGGAAGTTATTAAGGCGTTGAGGTTGAGAGGCACATAGACGTGTTCCCCCAATTTTTTTAGAAGGGTGCAACATTTCATTGAAATCACCTAAAATGCACCAAGGCAAATGAAACACATTATTAAGGTGGTTAAGGTGGTTCCAAAAATCATCTTTTTCATTAATCTGTGCAGGCGCATATACCGCAGTGAGTATGCAATTTTTCGATGTAGTTCTTTCAACAACATTGCAATGAATTACACGTGCTTCCTTTGCTAGAACTGTTACAACAACATTGTCTAAATTCCAAAGGAGCCATATACCTCCTGCATGATTCTGGGGTGAGATAGTATCATGGTTGTGGTAACTAAGTGTTTTGATTATACGTTCAGTATTACTTTCGTTTACCATAGTCTCAGTCAAAATCAAGATATCTGGTTTAATTGTTCTATTGATAAACCCCACTTCCATCTGGAGTTGAGCTTTTTTAGCTCCTTGAACGTTCCAGACAATGATTTTCATTAATAACAACGGTAAAAGGTGTATTTCATGGTTTGTGCGCAATACTCATAATCATGATTGCTGGTTTGTTCATTAAATCTAAAGATAGTAGTAAAATGTGTGATGAGCCCAAAGAATGGTTTAGTCCATAAATAAGGCCCCAAAACATTGAGCAAAATATGTATATGATGATACATAGGATCAGTCGGAATTATGGCCTTGGGAATCAAGCTAATTTGCTCTCTTCCTCTCACCAACATCATCACGTTAAGTAAGCTCTTCTGAATGATCCCAAGGGAATGGGCGAATACATGGCCTTGGGAGTTGAACTGAACTAGTTCTTCTCCTCTCACCGTAAATTTGTGCAGAAATAATGATTCAAAGTAAATATTGTCAATAGTAGTCGCACTAGAACTAGGCAATAAAATTATATACATACAAAATTGTAATACAAATTCAAAATGTCTAGGGATATCATGCGAAACTTCTTGATGCCTTGTAGCAACAATGAAAGCTTTGTCCCACATTCCTGAACCAATCACAGGCTTTGTCATCTCATAGCCTAATAAGCAGGAAGCAAGAGAAAAATTCCTCCATAGTGTATTATTCCAGATGAACCTACAACATGGTAAAATTAATCAAACAAGGCTAATAAATTCATGCCAATATTCTAGCTGACTATTAGCACCATTAGAAACTAGCATAATAAATGAAAGGCCTGAGCCAAAATCAAAACTTGTTGACCATGGATTATCTTCACCAATGCGCCTGGCCTCTACTGACAATGGCCAAGCAAATGGATTGAGCATAAAAATTAAGTTAGAATAATTGCGTATTGATGATATGGCCACATCCACTAACTTCAAATAAAAACAAAACCACTTTCCACCAAAATGCCCAGGAAAGCACTTCGTGGTGATACTCATGCAATAAAATTCCCCTTTCTTACAAACAAGGACACCAATAATAGCTAGGTCCCGACACGTAAATCCAAGAAAGAACATCTGGTAGAAGCCAATGGAAGACAAGGCAAGAGAGCATACAAATGAAGCCAAATTTGAAGCCCAACAAAAGACAGAATTCAGCAACAAAATGACATAAATAAGAGCATAGACCAGTACAATATTACCTAGAAACGAACACTCTATCCCACCGACTCCAAGCATCCCCCAGAAAATATCGAAAACAGAGGTCCCGACTAGTGAAGCTGTAACAAGAATAGCAACCCATCTACCGAACCACACAAGGTAAGCAAGCTCAATTGAAGTAATCATCAAGCCCAAACTGACAGTGCTAGCTCTATTCCATAGACCATGAGCATGGGCTCTGCACCAAGCTCCACAATAGTCCCATAGCCACCCAAAAAAAGAACCCCAATCCCCTAAGCTATAGAGAACAGAGCATACAAAAGCGCAAAGATAGTCAGACCTATAAACCATTGTTTTCATATGGACAAACATGCCAACAAAGAGGCACTCAACTAGGCGGCACATGAGTGTAGTACTCCGTAAACATGGATAAAAAATCATGACAATGATATGAGAATAAATTTTTCAGACAATAATTCAAGGAAATTAGTCAACAATCTTACAAAATACTGAAGATCGGATCCAAGGAACAGCAATGAATCAAGGATCTATTTAAAGAAGAATATCCTGATAGCTTAAACACAAAGAAGAAAAAGGATAGAAAACTTACCTGAGGCATCTTACTTGTCCTAAACGCTTGAGATCCCTTCGGAATCTTTCCGGTCTTTGGGCATGGCTTGCACAAGGACAGATTCATGCTTAACAGCCATTACAGTGAAGAACCAAGCACGACTAACCATCTCAGCACAGATTCGCAGGCAAGAAGCTAGATACAGGGGCTCGGCATGGACTCTTGGCGTGCAAGGCACACCAATAGGAAGAGAAGTACATAGAGGCATAACCATGAATAAAGGCAGAATTGATTGACAGACCTCTTGAAGTTGCAGAGGAACCACAATTTGAAACTGAATCCAGCCTATGGACATAGAAAGCCCATCATTTTGGACCCACGATCTAAAAGGGCAGGGATGAAAAGGGCAATGGCGAAACGAAAGGGGAAATGATTGCAGAGCATGGGCAAAAGAAGTAATCGAGCCGAAAACACAGCAGGAATGCATAATTAGCAATGGTGGTGGCATGCTTGGAAGCAGATCTGGAGGATCAGGAGGATGGTTCATGGTGGCTAGGGTTACAGGGTACTAGAAACAGGAGACTCTCTCTCTCTAGAGGTCCCTTATGCCATGTATATGTTGCGTACGTATGAACAAGAAAAGGGAAGCCTCCTTTCCTCCTCTTCCCTTTGCTTTTGACATGGTATCAAAGCCAACATGAAACCCAAACCTGCAATTGTAGCATTGCCGCAACCATAAAGGACGACAAGAAGCCTAACAAGATCCACCAAAAAGGAGTTTGAGATTACTAATTAGTCTCTATATTATCTTCATCCATCCGATGGACTCAGGGCAACATGACCTATGTCATATTTGACAGAACAAATACGATTTATGGTAAAACCTATCAAGAATATCCTAAAATCCAATGATAAGATTGGATTTATAGATAGAAGCATTACAGAAACCTGAGGCAAAGAAGGACATTTATTCAGCCAAGTTGAACGCGTCGGAGTTGGTGAATTCCATGATTGCCTCATGGATATTGAATGTAATTGATCCAAAGTTGCACTAGAGCATAGGATATCTTAACTTAGACTAAAAGATGCAGAAGAATGTGCAGAACTGATACTCAATTCCCAATAGTCCACGAATTCATCAACTTAAGTAAAAAACGGCACCCTCTAAACAAGGGAGCCTAGAGGTGGTCGAGTTTTTCTCCAAGCTTATGGAGCGACCTTGAAAATCATGTAAAAGTCCCTACTGTGTTTGTAGGGATGCTAAGAAAAATTATGAAGATGATGGAGGATGATAAAAGCTTATCAATTTCCAATGGGGCTCGATGATGAGATTTATTCGACCAACATAGAGCTAAATTTTAATGTTAGAACCTCTACCATCCTTTCGATAGAATGTTTAATATGGTGCACCAGGAAGAAAGGCACAAGAAGATGATAGCCAGACATAACAAAAAAATTAAAGCATGATGCAAGTTTTGTTGTTTCTGTATGGCCCATAAATCCGTAGCAAACTTTCGAGAGAATCACTTGCAAGCACTGCAATAAACATGGCCATAAAGCATCGAATTGTTTTGAAATCATTGCTTATCTAGCAAGTTGGGGAAATCATGGAGGTGGCAGAGCACGCAACAAAGGCCGTAGAGGTAGAGGAAGATGTGGTGGAGCCAGCAGGGGTCAGGGGCATGAAGTAGCGTATGCATCTCAATTCTACTCAGAGAATCACTCAAGCACAAAGGGTGAAAGCACTCGACCTAGCATACCCGAGCTTATGGCAGAATATGTACAAATGAGTCTCATTGAGACTCTTAAAGTTGGGTTATGAAAAATTCTCAAGTAAGAATAATTGGATTTTAGATAGTTGAACATCTTAGCATATGACCTTTTGTTTAGCCAATTTGAGCCATGTGACAGATATGGATCCTATTCCTATGGATTACCTAACAGAGGTTATAATATGGTTACCAAGCATGGCTCGACTAAATTTAATGCGACATTGTGTTTAAATGATGTCCTCTTTTTACCATGATTGGAATGTAGCTTTATTTTTATTGCCTAGATAAATAGAGAAATTATTTTGCATAATAACATTTACACATAAGCTTTGGGTGATATATGACCATACTACGAGGAGCCCGATGGGAGAGGGTGAGCAAAGAAGAGGTGTGTACTTACACAAGGATGTTCCGGTAGTCAATTTTCAAGTCAACAGATCACACGAATGAACTAGCACCATAGATTAGGGTATTCTACGAATTAAGCTATGAATCAACTTGTTCATATTATTGGTTGAAACATTAGTGGTAATAAAGGTGAATTTTGTATGGATGTTATTGTGATAGGCAAACTTATATGCCTTTTTCTAATAGTGATACTAAAGTTTTGAACTATTTTGATTTGATTCATTGTGACATGTGGGATCCTCATAATGTTGAATCTCTTTGTGGTCCTCACTATTTTCTCGCCATTGTTGATGATGCAAATAGAGCTATTTGGGAGTATTTCATGAAAGATAAAAGTGAGGCTTCCTAATTAGTTAGAAAATTTTGAATGATAACCAAAACCCAATTTAAAGTAAATATGAAAATTATTCAAAGTGGCAATGGTTATTGATAGGACATAAGGGTTATTATGTAATTTACTTGTAATTTATACGTGTATAAATACGAAGCGCCTAGCCCCCAAATTGGGTAAGCTTTCCCATCATAAATATTCTCACATGGTATTGGAGCCCTAGCCCTAAAATATTCCTCTTCCCAACCCTAGCTTCCGCCGCACGTCTTCTTCCTCTAGCCCTATGTGCTTGTGATGGCCTCTCCTGGTGTCAAAACCTCCGTCCAAAACACCCCTATTCACGTGATGGCTTCTTCCGATGTCGATACCACCATACAAACCACCCCTGGTGCTTATTCACTTTGTTCTATTTCGCTGTCCAGTGATCAGGTTGTGAAGGTAGACAACTCACGGCCACACTGCACCCTGCCTCTCTTCCCTGGACGTTCGTTTCCACTGCGTCCCTCTACAGCTCCAATTCCCTCATCCTTTCCAACCTTCACTTGGGAACCTACAATTCCTAATCAAGTTGCACTGTCTCCTTTGTCTGTGGTGTATACCGTGTCGAGTTCTATTGTTCATGACCCGTACCAAGTTTCCACCTTTTTCCCTTCGCCTTCCATGGATGTTCCTTCCTTTCCGTCCTATTCCTCGCCCTTACCGATTGTCTCTCCTACAGTTTGGACAATTAACATAACCAATTTTGTCACTACCACTCTTGATCAAGTGGATGATTTTCTTACTTGGAAAACTCAATTGGTATCGTTTTTGGTCATGCATCAACTACTCGGGTTTATTGACGGTAGTATCTCTCAACCTCTTCCTGTTGTATCATCCTCTTTGGATATCCATTAACCTAATCCCACTTATCATTCTTGGCTTCATTATGATCAACTCATATGTGCTTGGATCTTTGCAACAATTTCCAAAAACCATGTAATGGAGGTACGTGATTTACTTCATTGTTTGCCTACTTGGCAATGCCTTGAATTGAGGTTCAATACCGCTAGTCTTGCTAGTGTTTTAAACTTAAAACGTATGCTGTCCACTCTTGTCAAATCCTCTTCCCAATCCATGGAAGATTACCTTCGACAAATCAAGTCTATTGTTGATTCCTTAGCAGCAATCCAATCTCCCGTGTCTGACATTGATCTTATTCAATACACTTTGGATGGTCTTGATTCCGATTTTGAGAATCTTGTGGATAACCTTTCCTATGTTCTTGGGGGTATTACCTTTGATGATGTTCATACCAGGCTCTTGTTTCATGAGCGTCGTCTTGCTCATCAAAAGAACCGAGATCATGGTCACACCGGACATGCTGCGTTTGCCACCCACACCGTCTCATCTGCTGCTTCTGGTACTGTTTCTACTGTGGGTCAGCCCACCGCCAAGAATACCACTATCAATGGAAAGAACAAAGGAAACAATAATAAAGGCCGTAATAACAACAATCGGAACAATAACAAGGGTCGCAACACCAACCAATCACAGCAATCCACTCCTTCTAGGGGTATGCCTACCAGTTATGCTTACAGTAATTCAGTCGTTTAATTGTCAGATATTTATCGTCCTCCTATTTCTGTTACTAATGATCTTACTACAGGTAATGAATCATTTGAGCGGGTGTTAGGGTCTGCTCCTAACATTATTTGTCAAATCTGCCGTTCTCTGGGACATTTTGCTATTTCTTGTCATGTTAGGTATCAGCTGAAGACCACCACTGGTATACATGCTCTAGCCTCTTTCACCCTGGTTGAAACTGCTGAAAGCTTATAGTACCTAGACTCTGCTGCTGCTACTCACATGACACCAGACGAAGGTAATTTATCCTCATTAACCCCCTATTAGGGCTTAGATAATGTGCAAGTTGGTAATGGTAACTTCTTACCCGTAGGTCACACTGGTTGTTTAAATATTCCAACATCTCATAGACCTTTGACTCTTAAATTTGTCCTCCATGTCCCTCACCTTAAATACAATCTCCTTTCCATAAAAAAAACTCTATCATGATAATAATTACCATGTCACCTTTATTGACACTTCCTTTTCAGTAAAGGACAACACCACGGATGATGTCCTTTTGCAGGCTTCCAGTACTGGCAATCTTTACCCCCTTCATATGTCTCCCGGACCTTAGTCTGCACCAACTTTCATCACCTTGGCTAATTCCGGAGATCTTTGGCACAATAGGCTTGGGCATTGTGGAGCATGTGTTTTAAATACACTTAGGAAGAATAATATTATATCTAGCTCTATTTTTCATGACACTTGTGCTACTTGTTGACTTAGTAAGTCACACCATTTACCTTTTCAATTGGTTAATCATAATTCTAATACTCCCTTTCAATTGATTCATTCTGATGTATGGCAATCCCTAACTCCGTCTCATACTGGTTTTTGTTATTATGTTCTCTTTATTGATGACTTCTCTCGCTTTAGCTGGGTTTACCCCATGAAACGCAAGTCAGAAGTTTTTCAAATATTTCAGAATTTCAAAACTATGATTGAAAATCAATTTGCAATCACCATCAAAAATTTTCAAAGCGACGGGGGTAAAGAATTTGATAATTTACCAATGCAAAAGTTGTTTCTTGACTTAGGTATCCTTTTTCGAAAATCTTGCCCAGACACTCAGGCTCATAATGGAATGGCAGAGAGAAAACATGGTCACCTTATTGAAGTGGTTTGTAGTTTGCTTAGTCAAGCTCATTTACCTTTTCAATTTTGGGTTGATGCTCTCTACATAGCAGTTTTTACTATAAACTGTCTTCCCGCTCCTACTCTTTAGTCTGAATGCCCTTTTCAAAAACTTTTTGGTAAGATGCCTGATTACACATTCCTGCGAACGTTTGGGTGTGAATGTTTTCTAAATTTCTCCGCTTTTTCTCACAATAAACTTCAACCCCGATCAGTTCAATGCGTGTTTTTAGATTATGCTCACTAATATAAAGGATATCGCTGTCTCAATCCCAGAACTGGAAAAGTGTACACTAGTCATCATGTTCGCTTTTATGAAACAATTTTCCCCTTATGTCTCTTAAACACATTGCCCCTATGTGCTCAACCTAACGCGACAATCTTATTTGGGATATTTTAATTTTTAAACCTACTTCACAATACGTTGCTTCACCCCAATCTCTTCCCTTATCACCCCAACATCTCACAGTGTCCCTTATTGCATCCCTACCCCCTCCTGTGTCTTCTGCTGGACTTCCTCCAATCTCGTCAGATGGGTTCTCTTTGTGGCCCATCTCCACCGACACTACTTCCTCATATGTCTCCCTCGCACAAGACCCCACTACAACTCGCTTGACACTCCCCACTTTGGTATTTACTTCAGCCCAGTCACCTTCGACTCAACCTATCTTGCCTCCTTGACCAGCGCAACCCCTTCCCTCCTCCTCACCTTGTGCCACAGTTTTGTCAACAAGCCCAGTGCTAACCTCGAACCTGTTCCCTGACTCACATACATCCTCTCTTGTTGCACAACCTCAACCCCCTTCACTCGCTAACTGTCATCCCATGCAAACTCGGTCCAAATCCGGCATAACTAAACCCAAAAAGTTTCTCTCTCTTCTCTCCCTCTGCACTGAGATCGAACCATCTTCCTTCATAGAGGCTTTTCAAAATGCCCATTGGAAAGATGCTACGGTCGATGAGATACAGTCTATGATAACCAGTGAAACGTAGGAACTTGTTCCATATGATCCTGCTCAAAATCTTGTTGCTAGTGAATGGGTTTACAGGATACAATACAAGTCTGATGGTAGCATTGAGGGGTACAAGGTGCATTTGGTTGCTGGACGTAATCATCAACAACCAGGTATAGATTTTGGTGAAACTTTCTCCCCTGGTGTTCGTCCTGTTGCTATTCGTCTGGTTCTTTCTCTTGCCATTTCCCAAAATTGGCCTATTAGACAACTTGATGTTAAGAATGCTTTCCTTCATGGCATCTTAACTGAGTAGGTATACATGCGTCAGCCTCCAGGTTTTGTTCATCCTCAATATCCCAAACATGTTTGCCACCTGAAAAAGGTTATCTATGGTCTTAAACAAGCACCTCGAGCTTGGTTTCATAGATTTAGTAGCTTTCTTCTCACCCATGGTTTTTCTTGTAGCCAGGCTGACCCCTCTATGTTCTCTTATCACAATGGTTCACATACGTTAATTCTCTTATTGTATGTAGATGATATCATCTTGACTGGGAGTTCTTCCTCTCTTATCACTTCTTTCATTAACATTCTCGCTCGTCAATTCGCTATAAAGGATTTAGGTGACATTCATTATTTTCATAGAGTGCACGTTTCTCGTTCCTCTACAGGTTTATTTTTGTCCCAACAAAAATATACCATTGACTTACTTCGTAAGTTCCTCATGCATACCCGTAAACCTGTCTGTACTCCTTCTATGGCTAGGACTACTCTATCCCTCTCTGATGGTGAACTACTTGCAGATCTCACCGAGTACAGAAGTATGGTAGGTGCTTTATAATATTTGACTATGAAGCGTCCTGACATTGCTTATGTAGTGCATGTAGTTTCCCAATTCATGCGTGTTCCCCATACTACTCACCTGTTTCTGCTAAGCGTATTCTCTAGTACCTTTAGGGCACTACGGATGACGGTATTAATGCTATGTCCGGCCGCAGTCCAGTCAGTTGTTGTTGCCTATTCCGACGTCGATTGGGTCGGTTGTCGTGACTTTTGCCGCTCCACCACTAGGTATGCAGTCTTCTTTAGACCCAATCTCATTGTTTGGCGTGCAAAGAAGCAACCCACTGTTTCTAAATCATCTACTGAAGTTGAGTATCGAGCAGTTGCCTATACAGTTGCTGAAAGCATTTGGCTCCGCAAACTACTTCACAATCTTCACATCACTCTCACCTCTCCGGTCAAGGTTTATTGTGATAATGTCTCTGCAACCTATCTCACTGCCAATCCTGTCCATCATGACAGGAGCAAGCATATTTTTGATTATCATTTTGTTCGTGAGCGGGTTTCTGAGGGTGATCTTGTTGTTCGGCATATTCCTACTAAGCTTCAAATTGCTGATATTTTTACTAAAGGGTTGTCTTCTCAACAATTTTTGTTTCATAAAGCGAATCTGTTAGTTCATGCTCCCTGTACAGATTAAGGGGGTGTGATAGGACATAAGGGTTATTATGTAATTTACTTGTAATTTATATGTGTATAAATACAAAGTGCCTAGCCCCTAAATTAGTTGAGCTTCCCCATCATAAATATTCTCACATTCTCACAGTTATGAATTCACTTCTGGGCCAATAGAGAAGCTTTTTCGGGAGCAAGGGATAACACATCAGACTAGTTGTGTAGACATACCTTCACAAAATGGTAGGGTGCAAAGAAAGGATCATCGTTTTTTGAATATTACTAAAGTTGTACGCTTTTAAGCCAATCTGCCAATTAAATTTTGGGGGATTGTGTTATAACAACAGCCTACCTAATAAATACACCTATCCTATAACAAAAAAAAAAACCTTATAAAAGTTCGTTTAAAGAACTATCCTTCTATGATCGCATTAAGGTGCTTGGTTGCTTGTGCTATGCCTATCATAATCGAAGGAATAAAGACATGTTTGATTCTCCTAGTAGGAAGTGTATCTTATTGGTTATCCATTTGCAAAACAAGCGGTGAAAGGCTTATGATATAGAAACTAGAGAGATTTTTGTTACTAGGGATGTGATTTTTCTTGAAGGGAAATTCCTTTTCAACGAAGGATAAGGGAAGGAAGAGAAGAGTAGTTGCATTAGTTGCTAAGGAATGATGATACAATTATAACTGATGAATTTGCTGATTTTTGGACTTGAACTAATGACAGTGGATGTGAAGACATGAGAATTATGGCCAAATCATCTATAGATGTACCTGCCAAAGACATTACTGATAGACAGCAAAGAAAACCCCATCGTCTGCCACAAAGCCCATGTTTGGACAGGGGGAGAATGTTCCACATGCTGATATGGACTAGACTTATGATGGTCCGCATGCTGAAATGGGCCAAGCTACAAGGGACAACCTAGGTAGCGAAGTTAGTGGATTGGATAACAGAGGGAGTGAGTCGCTAATAACATAAACATATTTGTGCTGTAGAGATCAAGAAAGAAAGAAGCCTAATCATTTGCTTGACTATCTGTGTTACTCAACATGTACAAATTATGCCTCTTCCACTAGCTTACTGCAAACGGTCTCCTCAAGTAAACCTCATCCCTTAGCACATTATGTTAATTGTGAAATTTTTTTCAAATCTCATAATAGTTATCTTGCCACTATTACCAAATTTGTGGACGCTAGGTACTCTCATCAATCTACTAGACATCCTAATTGGAGAGAGGCTATGACCAAGGAGATAGAAACATTGGAGTTAAACAAAGCATGGATAATTGAGAGTCTACCTCTAGGGAAGACGCTTATAAATTGTAAATGGATATACAAGGTGAACTATAATTCGGATGGATCACTTGAATGATATAAACCCAGTGGTGATACGAGATGATGAGCAGATAAAAGGATTTAACTATAGTAACACCTTTGCTCCTATGACAAAGGTGGTCAGTGTTAGATGCTTTGCCAGTCGTAGCAACCAAAGCAAGGGAACTACATCATATGGACGTGCATAATGCCTTTTTTTTATGGAGATCTGGAAGAAGAGGCTAGGAACATATGAAAAATCCACCCGGTTTCAATTTCTGAGATCCTAACAAGGTTTTGTGGATTGTGTAAATCTATTTATGGTTTACCATAGCCTCGCAACGATAGTTTTCTAAGTTGTCCTCTACACTTGTTGATTACATATTTATTCAATCATATGCAGATTACTCTTTGTTTACTAACCATGAAGCAGATAACCATATGTCTTTGTTGGTATATGTTGATGATTTAGTGCTTAGAGGAAATGATGCTAAAACTTGTGCTCAATTTAAGGAGTATCTTAGTAGATGCTTTCATACCAAAGATCTACAAGCTCTAAAGTACTCCCTGGGAATTAAGTGGCTAGAGAACCACAGGGACTGTTTCTACGTCAAAGGAAGTTTACATTGGAGATTGTTGCTGAGTGTTAAATGCTTGGCTTGGAACTAGTTGATTTCCCTATGGAGACAAATCATAAACTTGTTTGGCTATAGAAAATCATTTTCCTGATCCGACACAATACCGGCGGTTGCTAGGGAGACTTATCTATCTAACCATTACTAGGCCATAGTTGTGCTATGTAGTACCTATCTCAGTTTATGTAGATTCCTAAAGAAGAACATATACAAGTAGTCGAATGACTTCTAGGATATTCAAAGGAAATCCAAGAAAAGAATATTGTTGAAAAGGCCTCTAACTAGCAACTTTATGTCTGCTATGATTTAGATTGTGGAGCTTACCCTATTAGTAGGTGATCATTGACTAATATTTTATCACACTTTGGGATTCACCAATCTCTTGGTAGACAAAGAAGCAAAGTATAGTTTGTTCTGGCTGCCCTCTCCCTCGGCGGAAGGAGTACATATTAATAAAGGGATATTATTGCATTTTTACAGCTGTACAAATTCCTATTAATACAATACCAAGCTCTCAAGGTTGGGTGAGCTGTTCATTCATCTTATTCTTACATGGTGTCAGAGTAGGTTTGCTCTAAAACCCCTAAACTCTCAAACATGTCTCTTTTCTTCTTTCCCAAGTCTCCCATTCTCAAACCTTAACCCTAACCCTAACCCTAATCAAGCTCCACCATGATAGCCATGGTCGAAGCCTCTTCTACCTTCGCCATGACTACTTCTTCGGACCTTGTGTCTGACATAGCACATACGCAGCCACCACCTTCTACACCCATCTTGGTAGTCAGGACTCCCTCTATGCCATGATCCCCAATGCTTTCTGCCACCTCCATCATCGTCTGCCTAGTTTGTCATGGCTGCCCTATCCCTTGGCCTCACCTGGCCCCAGCCGTAGTTTGTCATCCCATCGCTTCCTGCCTCTTTGTCGTGGCCTACAGCATTGCCCTTCTTAGGATTCCCACACCTAATGACTTACCTCTTCTATTTGTTGGATCCTTTTCTCACAAATAGCTTCAACGACACTTGGTCCGTACCCACTTTCAATCCAAGCATCGGCAGTGGGTTGTCTCCCCTCCCACGTCTCTCTCAATCGTTAATATTACCACTTACGTCACTACAATCCTCGCCTTCATTGATGATTACCACTTGTGGGTGTAACACCCCCAGCCCCTAGGGCCGAAAGCGTTACGTTTTTCTAACTTCTTACTTAAATTCTGGGACGAAACGGACAGAATTTCCCTTGAAAACTGAACGTTCCCAGGCTAAACGCCTTACAAAAGTCCCTGTAAATCAACGGAAGCGTAAACATTTAAAACATAACTCAACGGCCACACGCCGGAGTTCATAACTCGACGAGCCACCCACTCGGAGTATACCAAACAGAATAGTTCATTAATACAGAAACAGTAAGAGATACAACTCGACGGTTCACACAACCGGAGTATGGGGTTTATATCCCAAAACATAACCAACTTCAACCAAAAGACATCTAACTGACCGGATGGTTGGCTCATATGGCCGTACAGAGCGATTCATAACCAACATGTATTACATGAACTTAGAGTACTATTTACAAACGTTTAAAATCTAAAAATACTTTACATGACTTCATTAAACACATAAGTTGGCACAAATGACATCTTGCGAGCAATAATCAATTCCAGCTGACTCCACTTCTTCCGGTCATAAAGAAAATCTGGGAAAAGGGGAAATAGTAGTGGGATGAGCAACCACACGCTCAGTGAGTGTCCCCCAACCCCCTTAAAACCAAAACCGTTGCAGGAAAATAATATCTTTACTAGTCACATATCACGTATTCATACTTTAATATCATATTAGGCACTCATAGAATTCCTATGAAGACATTACTAAACATAACTTCATTTTTACTCTTCGAACGCATCTCTAGACTCCTGAATGATTAAGTTCTTTGACTAACAAGCAGTTAAGTAATAATAACATGGTATTAGACCACATATCCCAGCTCGTAGGCTCTTGGCTACACATTTAAGCATGATAGATTCCAAGTCTCATTCATAGGTTATGCATAAAACATGCTCATAAGGCCTTCTTTTTCGTAATCGTATCTTACTTAGCATTTCATTCATATATCGTTCATAAGAAAAGCATAGAACATACAAAGAAAACTTTCTTTCCTTTCTTTGAAAACGTTTCATTTAGCCTCTTAAGGCTCATAAAAATTCTTCTCTTAGCCTCTTGAGGCTCATATTCTTTCATATCGGTCGCATACTGACCCTTATAACTTTTCTCATTTCATTCAACTGGCCTCTTTGGGTCCGTAAAGCATTCTTTTTTCTTAAAACCTTAAAACATATAAAATGGCATGGGCCAATTGCTTTTCTTATCTTGGTAGGAAAATATTTTTGGCATAAGATCATTACAGGGTGCTGATCGGGTGAGAACTATTCTCGACCCCATAGTGAGACCTAACGCTCACGCTTAAACTCTTACTCCTGGGATGGCTACATATAACATATCGGACCATTACATCAGCCCTCGTCAGGGCCTCTAGGGTTTATCCGGACTTATCCCCTAGGTTAACATTGTTCATATCATATCATATTGTCCGCAGCACATTATCTTAGCCACTTAAAGCGTATCGGCCATAGCGGCTATAACATTGCGTTTCAAATCGTAAAATCATTCAACGTATAACTCACACCTTTATAAAACTCTTTAGGGATTCCCCCGTTCAAGCGAGTTCACTCCCAAAACTGTTTTCATTTAATTAAAATAGGCCATCATGCATTAATAGTTATGGCCACTATCATTTCAAAACATGAAATCTTTCTTTGAAAAACTCACTCTTATGCACATAATGCAATTTAAGCATTTAAGCACATATATATCACATATATCACATTTAAGCACTTCATATCAAATCAACACAATGAGCCACACATGGCCTCGCAATCCACACGATTGCGGTTAATTCACAACCCAATCTCCCTCCTCACTTTCACCATACACACAAGACCTCAAACGCTCATAATGTTATCCTCAAACCATCCAACTACTAGCTCGTTTCATCAATTTATTAGTCATAATAAGTTATCATATAGACTTATTTAAAAGAGGGTGAGGTTTAAGCTCTTACCTGAGCAAACAGCACCTTTCAGCCACATATGACCATATTTAGTCGTCAATTGACAACACTTTACTAAGTAAACCAAACATGATTCAAATCTGACATATACGATGCATTTTAAAGGAAACTTTCCCAAGCATGAACGTACTTTGAATGGAACTAAACATATCTCAATAACTTCAAGTTTCATTCAATTACAGGCATTAGTTAGCTTAACTCAAATCGAAGCTAAGCATACTAAACTAACTTCGTTTTTAACCCTTTTTATACATTAGTTAACTTTAGTCACATTCAAGCTAACCATGTTCTTATAACTTCAAAATGAATCCTTTTTCATGAATCGCTAATTACTTGAATCAAGGCTAAACATATCAAAACAACTTCGTTTTTAATTCTTTTTAAACCTTAACTTACTTTAGTCGTATCCAAGCTAACTACGCCTTTATAACCTCCAAATTAATCCTTTTTCATGAATCGCTAAACACTTGAATCGAAGCTAAACATATTAAACCAACTTCGTTTTTAATTCTTTTTATACCTTAGCTTATTCTAATCAAATTCAAGCTAACTACGTCTTTATAACTTCAAATTAATCTCTTTTCATGCATGGTTTTCATTCAAGTCCAATTCACGCATGGTTCCCTTTATACGCACATAACTTGCATCGATTTACGATCTCAGGCATAAATTAACCGAATAGTTCGAATCTAATCATGCACAACCCATTTCTTGACATTTCTAACGAATCTAATAAACCCTAACTTGACATGCAACATCAATCTGCTGAAAACATTTTCGAATTTAATATTAATTTAGGAGGCAAGGAACACCCACCTCGATTCCAAGCTAGGGATCGTTCGAAGGGCTTTAGGCTTGACCTTAGGTACTTGAAAACTCCCTTCTCTGACTCCTCGCTCCTTGACCGCACGAACAAACCCAATTCGTGCCTAACCCACGCAAAATCGAACCCCAATTCAACCCCAAGCTCAGACACGAATCAACCCCTTTAAAATCCGGTTCTGCGGCTGTGCGTGTCATCCTCGTGGTCACCGGAACCACCCTCAACATCGTCAATCGCGGTGGAGGTGGCGGTGCATCTGGGTTTCAAACCCTAACCCTCAGCCTCACTCGATCTCTCACTCTTTCGCTTCATCTCTCTCTCTGTCGTGGTGCCGCGGTGGTCGGCTGGTGCCCGACTTGTCGGTCCTCCGCCGTCGTCGTCGCCGTCACCGGTCGGCCGACCTCCCTCAACCCTCTCTTCTCTCTCTTGCTGTGGTTTTGGGGTTGGGGTCCCGAGAGCCCCCCCTTCGTGCCCCTTTTTTGTGTTTTTCCGCTGGGAATGTAAGGGGCTTCGGCCCCTTATTGCCCCCCTTTGTTTTTTGTTTCTTGGTCACTTGCCCAATCAACTAACATCACCTGTCTAATTTCGAACCTCTTATTCTAAACAATCGCTCATCGATCTTTCGTTCCCAAATACGTCTAGGTTCGATTCAATAAACCACAAACCAATTCTAAGGTTGAAAACCTAATAGCATTCGGGAAACGACTAAATGAATCGAATAACGACTAAATTAAACTATGGATATAATGTAAAGGCATAAATGACACGAATTAACTTTGAAATCAATAATAACAATAATAATTCTTTTTAATAAAATTATAACTCTCGAAAGTACATCGATAATCATTTAACTCATGTAGTTACTAAAAATACGATTTTATAACATAAAAAGGTAATACAAGCACCTTAACATAAAGATAACGAAGGCGGGTCTTACAGTGGGAAACTTAGTTTACATCATTTGTAATTATGTATCAACTCCATGGCATGCTCTTTAGGACTATAGGTTCCACTAATTTGTTTGCACCTGTTGTTACTTACCTAAAACCAACGTATTCATATTGGTTGAGGGTTGATTAACTTATTGAACCTTGGATTTTTGCAACTATTTCTAAGGATATGTTATGTGAGATATGCAACATATCTCATGCTTTACCAATATGGCAACATCTCACTTCTCGATTCAATACTACTAGTTTAGCTAGGGCATTAGATCTTAAGTGCATGCTTATTAATGTATCTAAGGGACTTGATCAATCCATGGAGGAGTACTTCCATCATATTAAAACCCGTGCTGATTCACTTGCTGCGATTCAGAGTCCCGTTTCTGATTTAGAGTTGATTAAGTTTACCACATGTGGGTTTCCTCTTGATTATCAAAGTTTTGTTACTACTTACTCCATGTTGCCTAGAATTCATACCTTTGATGATTTGACGTCTAAATTAATATTTTATGAGCAATGATTGAAGTTTTAAACCACCAAAGAAACTCTAGTTCATCAAGCTTGTGTGAGTACTCTTGGCATTAGCAGTAATAATGAAGGGGGCGGTTCCTGGAACCAAACAACCAACAATAATAACTGGGTCAAGAATAATAATGGTGGTCATCTCAACTTGAACAATAAGGGTGGTGGTTGCAACAACATCAAAGGGGGGAACAATGATGCCAACAACAATAATGCTCGGCAGAATGATTCATCTTCTAATAGTACAACTATTGGTACTATATTTGGTAATGTAAACGTTTCAAGGTTTAATACCTATTACCTTGCTATTTGGATACTCACTTTTCATCTACAAGCCCTAAACAGTTAGAAGGGATATTAAGCTCTCATCCCAACACTATTTGCTAAATTTGTTATACTCCAGGTCACTTTGTTGCTGCCTATCCCACTCAATATTAGCCTTGCTAGCCACCCATGCTTCCTGGATATGCTACATTAAGTTTCGACGATGCTGGTGAACAAATTTGGTATTCAGATTCTGCCGCTACCTCTCATATGATTCTGGATGATGGTAAGTTACTCCAAGAATCCCCTTACTCTAGATCCGGTCTCGTTATGTTAGAAATGGAACTTTGTTACCCGTTAAGGACATTGGCCATACTACTATATCCATTCCTCTGAAGCTTTTACGTCTTAGTACCATTCTTCATGTCCGTCAATCGTACCACAACCTCTTGTCCATTCATAAACCGTGTCGTGACAACAGCTGTACTGTGGTTTTTAACTTTGCTTTATTCATTTCAAGCACAACACCACGACTGACGTCCTTTTGCAGGCTTGTAGTGTTGGCAATGTCTATATAGTTTGTCTTTCTACTGAAAACTCCTTGGTTCCTGGTAACCTAGTGTTCAATACCTCCAGAGACCACTGGCATCATTGCCCAGGACATGTGGAGCTCACATTCTTATTGTTTTATAGAAAAATAGTCTTTTGAATGTTTCATCTTCATTTAGGATAAGGTATGACTTGTCACTTAACCAAGTCTCGTAGACTTCCTTTTGATTTGGTATAACATTGTATTGTTTTCCCTCTTGAATTAATACATTCAGATGTGTGGCAATCTCCTGTTTTGTCTCATAAGGGTTTCAAGTACTGTGTTTCATTCATTGATGATTTTTCTCGTTTCACATGGATTTATCCTATAAAATAAAAATCAGAACTCTACCATATATTTTGTAATTTCAAAACTTCAGTTGAAAATCATTTTAACTACTAAATTAAAATGTTTCAATGCGATAGAGGAAGGGAGTTTGATCAAACTAGCATGCATGGCTCATTTCTTAAAAGCAACATTTATTTTCGAAAATCTTTTCCAGACACACAACAACAAAATGTAGTTGCAGAACAGAACCATCGACATCTTCTTGAAATGACTCGCTCATTTCTCAGTGATGCTTCTCTTCCTGCCTCTTTTTGGGTGGATGAATTTTACGATGTTGTTTTCACCATCAATAGGCTTCCCACTCCCATTGTTAATGATAAGTAACCTTGTGGGGCTTTGTTTGTAAACGTGCCTGATTTTGGTTTTTTAAAACCTTTTGGGTGTGCTTGTTTTCTACACTTGGTGACCACCTATGCAAACAAATTATCCTAGGTCTGTTCAGTGTGTGTTTCTGGGCTATGCTCCTCATTACAAGGGGTACGGTTGTTTAGATCCTATTACAAATTGTGTTTACATAAGTTGTCGTGTTTGTTTTTATGAAAGCATTTTCCCTTTCTCCACTCTTGCTTCTAAGACTCCATCTCTCTAAAAAGCTCAACCTTTTGTCTTCCAAGAAATCTTGAGTTGTACCCATACTTTAGATGTTATTCCATCCTCCAACATACCTACACAGACTATCTCTAAGCACACTACCTGTCGCTATCGCCCGAATCTTCGCCTAGCCCTTGTGCGTCTGGGCCAGTGTTGCCCAGCCCATCCATTAGCTCCCCCCAACATCCTCGTAAATCGGGCCTGAGCTTGTTACCTTCTCACACCCCAGCCCCTCATCGCCTAGTGTTGGGCCTAGCTTCACCCATGCCTCCCAGCTCGCCATTTCCTCCCCGCCCCCTCAGCCCCAACTCGCGACCCAACACTCATACTCCTCTTCACCTGTTAAGTCTTACCCAACTGGCTCCTTATTCGCCAGCCCACAATCTCTCTCCTCTTGCCTTAACCTACGACTCGTCACCAACTCCCACCAAATGCAAACCAAATCAAAATTGCTTGTCTTTAAGCCCAAACAGATCCTATTTTTTTCCCACATCCTTGGTTTTTCTAATTGGAAACAGGCAATGGTTGGGGGGTACAATGATCTAATGACTAATACCGCATGGGATTTGGCTCCTCGTAGCCATGCATAAAACTTGGTTAGGAGTAAATGGGTTCACCGAGTAAAATATCGATTTGATAGTATACTGGAGAGACATAAAGCACGATTGGTAGCCCAAAGGTTTCACCAGCAAGTCAGAATTTATTACCATGAGACCTTTTGTCCTATTGTTAAACCTACTACCGTTCATCTTATTCTTTCCTTGGCTCTTTCCTCCTATTGGTCTATTCGACAGTTAGACATCAAAAATATGTTCTTACCTGGTCTTCTCATAGAAGAAGCCTATATGAAACTTTCTTATGGATTCAACCATCTTGATGTCTCCCATTATGTCTGCAAATTTAAGAAGGCCCTTTATGGACTTAAACAAGCTCCCTGGGCTTAGTTCCATCTTTTCAGTAGCTTTTTATGGTCTCATGGCTTTATCTATAGCACCACTTACCCTTCTATGTTTATTTTTTGTAATATTTCTCACGCTTTGATCCTGCTTCTCTATGTGGTCGATATTATTTTGGCAGACAGTTCTTCTTATATCCTTCAGTCCTTTATCTCGGTTCTTTCTCAGCAATTTGCTATGAAAGATCTCAGGGAACTTCATTACTTTCTTGGCATCTAGGTGGTTCGGTCCTCTTTTGGCCTTTTTCCTTCATAGTAGAAATACGTTATTGAGCATCTTTGTAAATTTCACTTACATACTGTTAAACTTGTTATCACTCCTTTTGCTGCTAGAACCACCTTATCCCTGACTGATGGTGAACTGCTAGCTGATCCCACTGAGTATCAGAGTATGGCAGGTGCTTTGCAATATTTGACTATGACTCGTCCTATTATTGCCTATACAGTCCATATTATTTCTTAATTTATGCAAGCTCCCCATACTACACACCTCCACGCTGCCAAGCGTATTTTTAGGTATTTATAGGGAACCCATGATCATGGCTTATTCCTCCGGCACTCTATTTCCTCTTCTCTTGTTGTAGAATATTCTGATGCTAACTGGGCTGGCTACAAGGATTCATGTCGCTCCATCACAGGTTCTGCTGTGAACTTTGGCCCAACCTCATTGCATGGAGATCTAAGAAGTAACCTCCAGCCTCAAAATCTTTTATTGACGCTCAGTATCACTCAGTTGGTTACGCTGTTGCTGACACCAATTGAATTAGGAAGCTTGTAACACCCCCAACCCCTAGGGCTGAAAGCGTTTTATTTTCTTAAATTTTTACTTAAATTCTGGGACGAAACGGAAAGAGTTTTCGCCAAAAACTAACCGTTTCCAGGCTAAAAGCCTTACAATAAATCCCTACAAATCAACGGAAGCGTAAAACATTTAAAAGAAGCTCAATGGCTACACGCTGGAGTTCATAACTCAACAAGCCACTCACTCGAAGTACACCAAACAGAATAGTTCATGAATAAAGAAGAAACGAAGGATACAACTCAACGGTTCACATAACCAGAGTACGGGGTTTACATCCCAAAACATAACTAACTTTGACTAAGAAGACATCTAACTAGTTAGATGGTTGGCTCATATGACCATACAGAGCGACTCATAAACAATATGCATTACATGAACTAGAATATCTGTTTACGAACGTTTACAAACTTTATAAGACTTCATTAAAGATGTAGGTAGGCACACATGACACCTTGCAAGCAGGAATAGATTCTGTCTCGACATAGCTGACTCAACTTTTTCCTGTCATAAAGAAAACCTAGGGGAAAAGGGGAAAGAGTAGTGGGATGAGCAACCAAACGTTCAATGGGTGTCCCCCAACCCCCTTAAAACCAAAACCATTGTAGGCAATAATATCTTTAATAGTCACATATAATGTATTCATACTTATGATATTAGGCATTCATAAACTTTTTATGGAAACATCACTAACCATAAACTTGACTTTAAGCACTCAAACACATTTCTAGGTCTCTGAACAACCAAACTTCTTTACTAACAGGCAGTCAAACACTTAAACAAGTGACGAGGCTAAGCACAAAGACTTTCTTGTTCATAAACATAGCTTCTTAGCATTCTATTCGAACTATGCATGAAACCCTATTCACATGATGTGCACATAAGGTTATCTCTTTTTATAATCATACTTTTCTTGGCATTTCATTCATATGAGGTGCATAAGACATACACATTTCAAGTCTCAATCAAATCTCATTCATAGGGTATGCATGAAATATGCTCATAAGACTTTCTTTCATATTCGTATCTTACTTAGTATCTCATTCATAAGTTATACTTAGAACAAGCACATGTCATACGCAGAAAACTTTCTTTCTTTTTATTGAAAACACTTCATTTAGCCTCTTGAGGCTTATAAAAACTCTTCTCTTAGCCTTTTGAGGCTCATATTCTTTGAAAGAATCCCTTTCATCTTGGTCTCATAATGGCCCTTAAAAACTTTCTTTCTGAAATACTTAAAAAGGCGAAACGCCAACTGCTTTTCTCATTTAATAAGAAACTACTCTGGGCATAAGATCATCATAAAATGCTGGTTGGGAGAGATCTATACTCAATCCCAGTGAGATTAACTCACACTAAGCTTTTACTCCCGGGATGACAACTAACTTTAGACCTTAATGTTTGAGCCAAAAATGTGATATTTTTAAGGTACTTTTTCACCAATTTCAGACTTGTTTTAATAATATTTTTAAGGTTTTTAATTGATTTTATTTTATTTTGCAGATTTTGAATAAATGCAAAAAATGGGCTTAAATGGCGGAAAAAGCGAGAAAAAAATAGAAGAAATGTCGGAGGTTGAAGAATCGGGCCAAAATCGATAAAAACCGGCCAAAAGAAGAAGGAAGAAAAATAAAAAATATCCAGACCGGTCCAGTTGAACCGGACCGGTCCTGTTCATGCAAAACCCGGTTCAGCTGAACCGGTTCACTTATTAATTGTTTTCCTTTTTTTTCTTCACGCGTCTGTCTTCTTCTTCTTCTCCCTCTTTCTCACGTCCCAAACCCTGAAATTCGAACTTGCCTTCGATGCCCTTCCCAGAATCTTTGAATCGCCATGCCCATCTTCGCCCCGCTTCTCTCTCTACCTCGTCATCACTCTCCCTCCTCCAGCACAACAACCCCGAAACCACCAGCCCATAGTTTTCCCCAAAACCCGAAACCATCTCCCCCACACCCACGGTTTTCATCACCACCACAAACACCAAGCCACGACACTCCATGCGTTGGTTTCATCACCACCGTCCAAGCAAGCAGCAAATCGGAGGGTCAGAAGTCGAGATGGGTTCAAGTATAAAAGGCTGAGGCGACGCCATTGAAGAAGAAGTCGAGTTTTTCTTAGATAATTGTAGGTTAGATTAGGTTCAATTTAAGCTTTAAGTTTTAATTACATTTTAATTTTCAGTATTAGTGAACTACGGTTTGTTCTTCGTTTCCTCCAAGTTTAAACTCGCTTTCAGATTCATTTTTTCTTTGCTTTAATTTCATGTAATTGAACATTCGTTTGATATTCTGGAGTAGATAATCTTGATTTTGGCTTGTAAACGAAGTGTTCTAGGCCTAGGTTCATTCCATTTTGCGATACCCCCTTCCCTTTAGTCGTAAATTACCCCTCCCCTGAATCTGCCCGTTCGTCTTCCTTCTCTATCTGTTAATTCGAAATTTGTGATGGTGAATCTGCCATGTTTGGGCAAGCTTTGGAAGTTCATGTATGGTTGTTTCCGATTGGACTGTTGACATGCTTTCCTCTGTTCTGGTATTACATCGCTGCTTTGCTTCTCTCTTTCAGTTTTATCCTTTTACTCATTTAAGCAGTTTGATTATAATTTCAATGATTGAGTTGGATTAGTTGATTTCATTAGTTTAGTTGATTTAGTTGCTTGTAGTAGTTTGGATGGTTTAGCTGATTTAGCTTGGATGATTGGATGATTTAGTTTGTATTTGGATGATTGAATTCAGTTTTCTGGTGTTGGTTTTCTGGTGCTTTGAGTTTATGAATTTGCTACTCTGTTTGCTTGAAGCTTTGTTTGTGTAGGTGGTTGTTTATCATAGCAATCTTAGGCAGCTCGTTTCTGATTTTGATTTAGTCATTTGGTTAAATAATTGCGTTATAAATGACCATAAATCTCACGTTTTCCCTGTGGACCGACCCTTAAAGTACTACGATTGACAACTGTAAGTGCTTGAGGTATCCCTTTCCCCTTTCATTCACTCACTTAGTTTAGTTTTAATTTTCCACCTCAAAAAAAACACTCAACAAATTTTGGCGCCGTTGTCGGGGAAGACGGTGGAATTTGGTCATTTTTTTTGTAGTTGCTTTCATATTTGTTTAGTTGTGTTATTATTTTGTTTAGTTGTTATTTACTTAATGAGTTCTTGTTAGTCATTTCGTAACTTTCAGTTTCGAATCGATTTTCAAATTCTCATTTTGGTATTGTTTTTCGTTTTTGAAAAATCCAAAAATCCAAAAAAATTTTGAAAAATTCAAAAATCCAAAAAAAATGAAAAATGCTTTAAAACTCAAAAACATTAGAAAATTACAAAAAACCACAAAAAAAAAATTAGAAATTTCAAAAACCCAAAAAAATTGAAAAAGTGAAAATCCAAAAAAATTGAAAAACCAAAAAAAAACCAAAAATATTGAAAAACTTTTAAAACTTTAAAAATTTTCAAAATGCCAGTTTTCAATTTCCCACAATTTGAGCACGAACCTTTTTGGAGCTATTTCTCGAGGCTTAATGATTATCGTGCTCAACTGAATCCAAATTTTGAAAACTAGAAAATTTGTGAGGTCATCATTTTGAGTCTAAATTCTGAATTTCGCGGTCATGTTGAATCTATGTGTCAAGGGGGTTTGCTAGGATTGTTGTCTAAAACTCAAGAAGAAGTTTGGGATTTCTTTGAATATTTAGCTTGGGATACTTATGAGTTTGAACAAGCTAAAATGAACTTAAAGTACCCTACTCATGCTGAGTCTGCTTTTTATGCTGATCCTTACTCCCGAGGCCATTTTATAGATTCGCATGACTCCTCTTATGCTTCTGTGCCTCCTGTGTGGTGTGATTATTGTAAATCTTCTACTCATGATGCTTGTTCTTGTCCATATCGTGACTGTTTTGATGCTCAATATGCAAGTCTTGAAAAGAGAATTAATGAATTGAGTGTCAAAACGATAGAGATTATGAAAGCGAGAATTACTGAACATTCTCAATGTTTTAATCAAAGTATGGAGAATTGTAATGAATCTGACTCTTGTTTAAGATCTCCTAAACCAGGAGTTAGTCTTTTTGATGATTTTGAACCTTCTTATTCTGCTAGGCCTGATTTGAGTGAAAACATGTGTTTGCCTAGTTTAGAACAAGAAAGTGACATCCCTCAATCTCTATCTACAGATCTTGCACCTTGCCCTAACTCACCTAAGGGCGTCACTGACGATGTCCTAGTTTCTGTTGACTTACCCACTACTTTGAATTACTTTCATGAATTAGAAGTGGGTAAGCAATCTGATTTTGATAGTGAGTTAGACACATGCATCAGACCTGCAGTTGAGTTTCATGATTTAGATGAATCGAAAGATGTTTCACAGGAGTTGCATGAGGAGGTGATTGTGACTGCACCCGCTATGTTTGACTTTGATGATATTCTTTCTGCAGGATATGAATCTTTTTCATATAAGCTTGATGTTGCTGAAGGTTTTGATGTGGATTCTCATTTTGAATATGAATCATTCTCTTTTGATCCCATCATGCCTGACCTTCTAATTGAATCAGATGATAATATTTTGCAAATCGAATATGAATCTTTTTGTGGGTTTGATGTTAAAATGAGTCGGAAGGAGGATTTTCGTGCTGAATATGAATCATTTTCTGTCGATCCTGTCCAAACTGACCTCCTTCTTGAATATTGCAGTCCTCCCTCTGTTCTTGCATCTTTGGACCCTCCCGAGTCAACTTTTGTCGAGTCTGAGACTTTTGTGTTTGATATTCCTTGTTTAGACCAGACTCGTGATGATAAAAACACAGATAGACTCAAGGATGACTTTGTAATGCATGATGAGATACCGGAATTCACTATGTTTGAGTTTGATGATAATATTCTGCCTGTAGAGTATGAATCTTTTTATGGTGAGTTTGGTACCCATGGAAGTTCTGATGATGGTTTTCATGCTGATTATGAGTCATTTTCTTTTAATTCCATCCAGGGTGACTTCCTTTTTGAATCTTGCAAGTCTGATTATATCGAGTCTGAGAACATGAGCACTGATGATTTTACTTTAGACCAGACTCATATACATACTGAATTTAAAGGACTTGTGGATTTTGACCCCTTTGCTTGGCCTAAATTGCTCGTTCATGCTGATCCAATTTCTAGGCCCATGACCTCACCATTGGCTGTTTGTGAGTATATTCACTTCATTCCTGAGTGGGCCCAACTGTTCGATAAATTGAAACGGGCCCTTACCTGTGCCTTCCTGAGTATATGGATGTACTTAATCTGGTTCCAACTCCCTGTTTTCCGTAGTTGCTATATTATTGAGACTTGGGCTTCTGAATTTGATAAGCTGTTGCGTGCTCT
Organism: Selenicereus undatus; assembly: GCA_017589665.1. Classification (NCBI taxonomy): domain Eukaryota; kingdom Viridiplantae; phylum Streptophyta; class Magnoliopsida; order Caryophyllales; family Cactaceae; genus Selenicereus; species Selenicereus undatus. The sequence continues at coordinate 49,966,717 of JACYFF010031955.1, read as the reverse complement.
AATGTGTTTTGATTTGAATAGCACCTTTTCAGCTTAATATGGAGTGGCTGATGCTCCATAAGCGTTATAGTTTGGGTACAACCTGTATCCAACCTGGTATGATCGTTCCACCCTTCTTTTCTTTTTATTTTCTTTTCTTCCTTTTTGTATTTAGTTGTATATATTAGGATTTTGTGAATATGTGTAAATACTTTGTTTCTTTAGCTTAGCATGTTTTAGTTTTTCCTTTTTATTTCATTTTTGTTTATTTCATTTTATTTTTATTATTTTTGTTTATTTCATTTTTGTTTATTTCATTTGACTTTCATTTTTATTTTCCTTTTTCATCTTCTTTTCATTTTTGTTTTCCTTTATTTTGTTTTAGATTTCTTTTTGTTTAGTTTGCCATTTAGTAGGTCTTTGATTTTTGTTTAGTTTTGCTTTTGTAAATATATGTGTGTGTTTGGTTTTGTTTTGATTTTTGATTTTTGATTTTTGTTTTCTTTTCTTTAGTTTTTAGGGTTGTGGTTTATTTTTCACTTTTTGTGTGTTTCTTTGATTTTAGTTTTTCTTTTTCTTTTTCATTTTGGTTTTATTTTGTTTTTGGTTTCATGTTTTTGATGGTGTTCTAGTTGTATATATTTTAGGTTTTTCGGTTGTATAGTTTATGTGTTTGCTTTTTAGCGCCTTTATTCTCCCAATGAGGACATTGTGAAGTTTTGGTGTGGGAGTGAGGTGCCATTTTTTCAAAATTTTTGATTATTTTTGGGTTTTTTTTGGGAAACATTTGTACTATTTTTGATCAGTGTGAATCCCCTGTGTTTTAGTTGTTAGTTTGTATATAAATAGGATGTGCATGACAAGTCTTTCACTTCGAATGTGATATTCTAAGCCATGTTGTTAAACCCCAGTTGTTCATTAAAGGTTGTGTAATCCAGTCCTTGTTATCCTTTCATCATTGTCTTTAGGTCTTAGGTTTCGATGAATGATTCTCCCACTAGCTATGGCATGATTACTTTGGAAAAAAATGGAAAAAAAATAAATAAATTGTATGATAAATAAAGAAAAAGAATAAAAATTGGAATGATAAGTATCCCTTTGAGGCATGCGCCACTGTTACCCTTTGAGGCGATATTACTACTGGGAAAGCTTGCTTCCAAAGTCAGTATAAGAATAATGTAGTTATGTCAACTAAGTGGGATTGAGTCTGTTATGGCAAATCTGAGTCCTGGAGATGATGATACACTTGCACACAAACACCGGGATGGATTCAAAAATCTGGATGTTCAATGGGGTGAAAAATCAGTGTTTTGATGTCATTTAGAGGTAGAGGGCTTTGATGTACATTTTATGTATATACAGGTTAATAACTGAGTATATGGGTGATTTACCTGATTAGGAATTGTGCATATGTTTCCCGAGTTTTGTACATATCAGTTTCAAGAAAACCCAAAAAAAAAATTTCTTTTATTTTTGGAATAATTTTGTGGGTATTTTCACTTTGAAACCCTCACGAGACCTCACTCGTCCACTTGGGAGTCCAAGGGGTTTAAAGGGCTTGTTGCATACGCTAAATGCAATCGTGATTCCTACGACAGTGAGTTAGGATTTTCTTTTCCTTATTTTCATTTTCTTTTAGTTAGCTTATTTTATTTTACTCGAGGACGAGCAAAATCTTGGTGTGGGAGTATTTGTTTGAGCCAAAAATGTGATATTTTTAAGGTACTTTTTCACCAATTTTAGACTCATTTTAATAATATTTTTAAGGTTTTTAATTGATTTTATTTTATTTTGTAGATTTTGAATAAATGCGAAAAATGGGCTTAAATGGCGGAAAAAGCGAGAAAAAAATAGAAGAAATGTCGGAGGTTGAAGAATCGGGCCAAAATCGATAAAAACCGGCCAAAAGAAGAAGGAAGAAAAATAAAAAATACCCAGATCGGTCCAGTTGAACCGGACCGGTCCAGTTCATGCAAAACCCGATTCAGCTGAACCGGTTCACTTATTAATTGTTTTCCTTTTTTTTTCTTCACGCGTCTGTCTTCTTCTTCTTCTCCCTCTTTCTCGCGTCCCAAACCCTGAAATTCGAACTTGCCTTCGATGCCCTTCCCAGAATCTTCGAATCGCCATGCCCATCTTCGCCTCGCTTCTCTCTCTACCTCGTCATCACTCTCTCTCCTCAAGCACAACAACCCCGAAACCACCAGCCCATAGTTTTCCACAAAACCCGAAACCATCTCCCCCACACCCACGGTTTTCATCACCACCACATACACCAAGCCACGGCACCCCATGCGTTGGTTTCATCACCACCGTCCAAGCAAGCAGCAAATCGAAGGGTCAGAAGTCAAGATGGGTTCGAGCATAAAAGGCTGAGGCGACGCCATTGAAGAAGAAGTCGAGTTTTTCTTAGGTAATTGTAGGTTAGATTAGGTTCAATTTAAGCTTTAAGTTTTAATTACATTTTAATTTTCAGTATTAGTGAACTAGGGTTTGTTCTTCGTTTCCTCCAAGTTTAAACTCGTTTTCATATTCATTTTTTTTTTTGCTTTAATTTCATGTAATTGAACATTCGTTTGATATTCTGGAGTAGATAATCTTGATTTTGGCTTGTAAACGAAGTGTTCTAGGCCTAGGTTCATTTCATTTTGCGATACCCCCTTCCCTTTAGTCGTAAATTACCCCTCCCCTGAATCTGCCCGTTCGTCTTCCTTCTCTATCTGTTAATTCGAAATTGGTGATGGTGAATCTGCCATGTTTGGGCAAGCTTTGGAAGTTCATGTATGGTTGTTCCCGGTTGGACTGTTGACATGCTTTCCTCTGTTCTGGTATTACATCGCTGCTTTGCTTCTCTCTTTCAGTTTTATCCTTTTATTCATTTAAGCAGTTTGATTATAATTTCAATGATTGAGTTGGATTAGTTGATTTCATTAGTTTAGTTGATTTAGTTGCTTGTAGTAGTTTGGATGGTTTAGCTGATTTAGCTTGGATGATTGGATGATTTAGTTTGTATTTGGATGATTGAATTCAGTTTTCTGGTGTTGGTTTTCTGGTGCTTTGAGTTTATGAATTTGCTACTCTGTTTGCTTGAAGCTTTGTTTGCATAGGTGGTTGTTTATCATAGCAATCTTAGGCAGCTCGTTTCTGATTTTGATTTAGTCATTTGGTTAAATAATTGCGTTATAAATGACCATAAATCTCACGTTTTCCCTGTGGACCGACCCTTAAAGTACTACGATTGACAACCGTAAGTGCTTGAGGTATCCCTTTCCCCTTTCATTCACTCACTTAGTTTAGTTTTAATTTTCCTCGTCAGGGCCTCTAGGGATTACTTCCTAGGATAGGGATTCCCCCGTTCAAGCAGGTTCACTCCCATCTATTGTCCCTAAGCACTTATCTTAGCCATTTAAACTGGTCATAATGACTAATAAGTTTGCTTTCCCTCACAGTGAAATCCTTTATCATGCAACTCAAGCTTTTTTAAAACTCTTTAGGATTCCCCTGTTCAAGCAGGTTCACTCCCAAAACTGTATTCCTTTAGTTAAAATAGGCAATCATGAACTAATAGTTCTAGCTACTATCATTTCAAAACATGAAATCCTTCTTTGAAAAACTCACCCTTATGCACATAATGCAATTCGAAGACCTCAAAGGGAAGAGGGTCCACATGTATCACATTTAAGCACTTCATAATCAATTGAACACGATGAGCCACACATGGCCTCGTAATCCACACTATTGCGGTCAATTCACAACCCGAACTCCCTCCTCACAAGCACCGTACCACAAGAACCTCGAACCACTCATAGTTCTTCCTCGAACCATCCAACTACCATATCGGTTTTTCAATTTCATTAATCATAGCATATTGTCATGCTAGCTTGTAAAAAGACGTGTAATGGGGTTTATGTACTTACCTAGGCAAGCAGCCTCATTCAGCGGTGCGTTATAGCATACATAAATACATATACAAATATATCTATATCGCATCAACTTGAAATAGGCATTTAATGAACCGTATTAAACTAACAAGGCATGAAACTCGATTACATTCATGGCTTACGTTTAGGAATTAAGCATATCATACCTATGTCATTTTTAAAGAATACCTAACTAACTATACATACCACTTTCAAGCGTAACTAAGCCATAAAAGCATGGTGTTATTCAAGGCGTTCATTCATTATATTAAAAGCCTAATTAATCCATATAAACGTAATGAGATTCTAGACATTCGTTTATTACATCGAAGTCATTAATTGAATCTAATTAAGCTACCTAAACATAATACGATTCAGGGTGTTCGTTTATTTCATCAAAGTTACCATTCGAGTCAAATTTTCAGGCATGTATTAACGGAGTATACTTGAATCAATTCTAGACATGCATAACTCATTTCGAACTAAACTTTCAGGCATGTATTAACTGAATTCACTTGAATCGATTCTA
>JACYFF010031955.1:49950289-49962279 GCA_017589665.1 Selenicereus undatus | reverse complement strand
CTAAACTTTCAGGCATGTATTAACTGAATTCACTTGAATCGATTCTAAACATACATAACTCATTTCGAACTAAACTTTCAGGCATGTATTAACTAAACTAACATCTATCGATTCAAAGCCATTTTCGAGTATTAATCAACTAAACTAACATTTAACGATCTGAAGTCATTTTCATGCATAAACTGACTAAACTTAACATGCATCGCAACCTTAAGTTTAAAACGATTTCGAAACTACTAATACTTAGTAGGCGAGAAACACCCCCCTCGATTCCATGCTAGAGGACTTGTTCTAAGGGCTTTGGCTCGACTTTGAGGGCTGAAAAACCTCAATCCTCGATCCGATTGGTCCCAATCGTATGCCCAACTGATGAAACCGAAACCCTAGTTCGTTGTCTTGCTTGAACCGAATCCTAGCTCCCGAATTTGGTGACGTATGTGGCTGATTTGGGTCAAATTCGAACCCCAAATTTATAGGGAAGGTTCATTATGGCAAGGTTGGCCGGATTCCAGCATGTGGGTGGTGCTTCGAGGTCACCCGAGCATGGCTTCCTGGCTTTGATTTGCGGCGAGAAGTAGAGCAAAGGGGTTGGTGGTGGTCGGCGGTGAGTACGCCGTGCGCAGGGGACCACCATGGTCCGTCTCTCGCCGGCGACGCATGGTGGAGGGAGGTGGACCGGGGGGGCTGTTCTGGGCTTACGCGTGGGAGAGGGGAAGAAGCAGAGGAGAGAGAGCGGGGGTCGGAGGTTTAGGGGTCTCAGGCCCGAATTCATCCCCCCCCCCCCTTTCACTATTTCTCTCTTTTTTTTATCGCTTGCCCAATCAACTAACATCACCTGTCTAATTTCTAATCTCGTACCTCATAACCGATCCCAAATCGATAATACGACCCTTCATCGATTATGCGATCCCAAATACGTCTAGGTTCGATTTAATAAACCACAAACTAATTCTAAGGTTGAAAACCTAATCGTACTCGGGAAACGACTAAATGAATCGAATAACGCTAAATTAAACTATCGATAGAATTTGAAGGTGCAAATAGCACGAATTAACTTTAAATCAATAATAGCAATAATAATAATTCCTTTTTAATAAAATAATAACTCCCAAAAGCACATCGATAATCATTTAACTCATACAGTTACTAAAAATACGATTTTATAACGTAAAAAGGCAATACAATTAGCTTAACGGAAAACAAAAACGCGTGTCTTACAAAGCTGCTCTATGACTTATGCATTGTTCTTCACGACCCTGTTTGTCTCTATTGTGAAAATGTTAGTACAACTTACATGTTGGCTAATTCGATTTTGCATGATCGTAGTAAGCACATCGTAATCGACTACCATTTTGATCGCGAACGAGCGACTATGATTTCATTATTTGTTACATCCCTACTAGCTTACAGAATGATGAGATATTCACGAAAGGATTCTCATCGGAACAATTTTTATTTTCGAAATCCAATCTATCTGTACATTCACTGGATAAGATTGAGGGGGCATATTAGAGGGATATTATTATATTTTACAATTGTACAAATTCCTATAAATACAATACCAGGCTCTTAGGGTTGATGAGCGGTTAATTCATTTTATTCTTAGACAGTTGATTCCATTGTAGTGTTTTATTTTCACAATATGGACTAGTATCATTAAGCCATGCCAATATCAGTAACAACAGGAGCAATTTAAATGTTGGATACAACCATGACATTGATCCCTAACATGCACTAAATCAAGTAAATTATGTTATCATAACCATCTGATGAATACAAACTTATTATCAAAATGTTTTGGTAATTATTGCCCCTTTGAAAGACTATGACAAGTAATTGTTGTGAAAAGACTATAAAATTGATAAGATTGACCTATTTGCAGAGCATTGAGGAAGCAAGAGAATGTAAGTAAAGTTTGTATAGGCCAATTTTGGGTTTTTTAGAATAGGAGATAGAACAGTCGACTAGATGGTTTAAACTATTGTGGTAGTTTAATTTTGTGGTTGCGATATTAAAGTACCACAATAGATGTGGAGATCTTGTCACTATTAGATCTTTTTGTTTTTTAAAAATTACTAGTTTGGAGTCTCGTCCTATGAATGGGCATCTCTCCCTTTTTTTTATTGGGTAAGGAGAGTACATTGAACATTAGGCAACCCTTCTCTCAAGGTTTCTACCTATGTTATCATCAACTAAAATAAAAAGAAAGTCACTCGAAATAGGAGAGGTAAAATGTGAGGTTGCCTGAGAAATGCATTCATACTTGGTGATCCAATCAACAGCGATGTTACCTTCCTATAATATATGTTGGAACCCTAATCTGGCATGTTGCTCAATAAATAACCTTGTGTCTTGGATTAGCATTTGTATTTACTAAGGTATCATGATTTATCTTGAATTACTTTGATAACCAATTTATTGTCGCCTTCAACTATGATGTATATGCTCGAAACCCATGTTAATGGCTACTTTAATTCCATCCCGCATCGTTGTGGCTTCTGCGCTTAATATTGACGCTTCTTCCATATATCTACAGCTTGTAACAATGAAGTTTCTTATTCAGCCTCTAATAACAAATCTTGCACCCATATTTGTAGAAGATTTTGATCCATTAAGTTTGATTTTGATGGCCTTTCCTTGGGGTTTAGTACATCCCACTTGTAACATGCTTATGATGTTTGATGGAGGAAATGAAATGTGAATTGGATCGACCCAAAGTGTTCCTAGCTTTCCATTCTGCCCAATTGTACTTCGTTCTAACCAAAGTGATCATAGGAGAGAAGATCTTGTGCTAAAAAATAGTTGCATTTCTACTTTACCATATACTCCAGAGAAGCGTTATAGGTCATATAAACTGCATGGAGTTTTTGTTTAACATATTATGTAACTCATCATTAAGAGACAGTAGGTTATCTTCAAATGGTTTTTCGGTCAACTATAGATGTGAAACTGCTAGATCCCACACTTGTATGTCAACGTGACACTTAGCAAAAATATGATCAGTTGAGTCAATATCATTAAGGTATGACAGGCAAATAGGGTTAATATTAAGACCCCATGTCAATAAGATCCCTCTAGAAGGTAATGCATTATGCCATAGCTTCCAAAGAAAGATTTTCAATTTTAACATTATGTCCTACTTCCAAAGGGAGTTACATTTCCAAGGCTATTTATTTAGAAGTAACCTATGATAGGCAAGCCACGTGGCAGATTTTGAAGAAAATATCCATTACCTGAAAGACCCCTAACAAAAAGAGTTAGGTAAATCATTGGTAGGTAAAGGATAGCAGTAAGTTTTTCAATGACTGAGTCGAGTAGCAGAGCGGCTAGCTTTGAGGTGTTCCAGATCCTGCTTTGTGTAGTGAATTTGTTTACCTTGATTTCCAGTTGTTCTAATGTAGTAGGATCCACTACAAGGTACTCCATAAGATTGGCATCCCCATGCCATGTACATTTCTAGAAGTTAATGCTTCTTCTATTGCCCTTCTTTCATCTTATACCTTTTTGGAACAAATCTAGGTTTGAAAGCAGGCATTTTTGAACCCATGGATCAGTTTGTTTTTCTTATAATGGGGGCGCTGTGGTGGTAGGTAATATTTGGCCCACAGTTACTTGACCCAGAAGTTATGCAGGTTATTAAAGAACTTCCAAATAAGTTCGTAGATAAAGGTTATATTAGTTGCCCCTGCTTTTCTTAGCCTTAGACCACCAAACTTTTGGGCTTGTAAACCTTATCCTATGCTATTCATGGAAATCCCTTGCTTGTACCTGAATTCTTCCGAAAGAAATCATGATTCATCAACCCAGGCCACATGTAACTAAAATAGATAGTTGAAAACATCAGATAGCATGAGCAGGAAGCGCTTTAGGATTATATTAAATAAGAATTACCCAGCCTGCTTTAGATAAAGGGTTTGCTTCCACATCAATAACCTTTAATTGACCCTGGGCATCACTTATTGGAACATGTCCTTATTAGAATGTCCTTGAAAGGTAGGACAGCCTAGGTATTTACTCACAAAATACGAATAGGAGATATTAAATGTACCCTAGGTATTTATCATAACTAACTAGTTGTCCTGATTAATTATAAAAAGCATCTAGAAGACTTTTTATAGTTTGGCAAGATTGGTGTGAAGCCTTATAGAAGAGCAATATCATCTGCAAAGAGAAGATAAGGAATTCTTTCTACTGTATGAGCAATTTTAAACCTAATCCTTGAGTCATGGATATGAGATGCAACAGCCAATACTTGAGCAAGGACATCCATGCAAATCATAAAAAGATAGCGGGGATAGAGAGTCCCCTTGATATAAGCCTCTAGAAGGTTTGAAAAAACCACAAGCTTCGTCATTGACTATAACTGAATAGGAAATTGTAATGATGCATTCTTGTATCCACAAAATCCATAGTTGGTGGAACCCCATTTCTTCAAGGCACTTGCAGATAAAGTCCCACTCGACCCTATCGTATGCTTTTTCCATGTCCAATTTTGGGTGCTATATGCCCTTTTTCCCCTTTGTATGTTTAAACTTGTTCATAACTTTATGGGTGGCTAGAGCATTATTGTGGATTACTCAGTGTGGAATAAACACACTTTAGGTAGGTTGGACGATCTTTTCTAGACTTGGTTGTATATGATTTACCATTATTTTTGCAACACTTTTGTACATGGTATTACATAAGTAATTGGTCTAAAATGGTTCGTTCTTTCCATATTAGGAGCTTTGGAGATAAGAGCAATAGACGTGTGAGTAATTTCCTTAAGAACTGTTCCAGAGCTAAAGAAATCTTGAATAGTATACACCACTTGATCACCAATTATAGGCCAATAATGTTGAAAAAATGAGGGTCCAAACCCATCCAGACCAAGGGCTTTATGCAGGTTCATCTAGAATACAACCTCTCTAAATTCCTGCTCAAATAAAGATTTTATTAGCTCTATATTCGCATTGATGAAGACTTGACTAGTAGCATTTAATGAATGCAAGGCATTACCTGAATTTCTCAAAAAGATGTATTGATACGTGAACTCTTTAACCAATTTATGTTAGATCAAAGGCTCTTATGTAAACTAAACTATGGTGTCATCTTTAAGCCCCAAATTAATGCTCTTTATCTCTTGATGGTAGCACATCGATGAAAAATTTCGAGATATGATCACCATTCACTGACCAATCTTTTGAAGCATATTTATCCCCAATAATGTTGATTAAAAAGCATAAGTTTTTCACACTGTTTTACAAGATGAAAGTGCCAAGAATTAAGATGACTACAATCTAGATTATCAAGCAACTTATTTTCAACATAATGTTGTTTCACATTATTAGCTTCTAACTTATTCCGATAATTACCAAATACTTTTCTACTCTAACCTTTGAGATCAATTTTAAAGTTCTTTCATTTCCTTGTAATTTAGAACATAGGACAACCTGAAATTCAAGTCTTAAAATGATTGCTAACTATTTTAATGACACCATCATACTTAGACCAATTAGGTTGGTATTTGAAATGTGGTCTTCTAACCTTTTGATTAGTACATTGAGCATTTAAACTCACTTAGTACTAATCAAACATGAGAAAGATCAATTAGTGACCAACGCTTCTGCATAAAGATTGAGCAAATTAGAGTGACTTATAGCTCTATCTAATTTCTCATAAATTAGATGCCTATGAACACACTTTTGCCATATAAATATCCTCCCTTGGAATGCTATTATTGTGGTAGCAATCAAGTGTAAAAAGCTAGACAATTAGCGGCATTGAGCATGGGATGGAGGTCATCCTCCCACTTTGTCAACTGGTTGTTCCAATTCATTGAAATTGCCAATTAAACACCAAGGTGATAATAGAATCAAGATTAGCAAGATAACTCCAAAATGTATCTTTATGATGAAGTTGAGCAGGCGCATACACACAAGAGACACTACTATTAGTAAGACAACTCGAAAATTTATCTTAACTCCTTAAACAAAACAATGAAATCGCTAATTAAACACTAAGGTTGATTGTTGATAGAATTAAGATTGCCAAGATAACTCCAAAATTTATCTAGAATTCTTGAACAAAACATTAGCCAATACATTATTATTATTCCGGTCATGCTCTGATCCCTCCCAAGCCATGGACAGTTACTAGGAATGGCTTTAAGAATCGTCCAGTGGCTCCAAGAATCACTGTAAGCCTTTCTGACATGGTTCATCATCGCTCACAAGTTGCCTAGGAAACTTCCTTGGAGGTCACCCATCCTTAGATTTCCCCACATCAAGCACATTTAACTACAAAGTTTTTAAGAGTAGGCTTCTCTGAAAAGGAAGGTGCACCTTTTGGTGATATAAGTAAGCCAAATTCGAAGTGTTACAATCACCCCCACTTGCGGCACCCGGCCGATTTATGTATCTGCTTAACCTGTTGTCCAATCCAGAATCTTGTCCCCGGTAGGTGACTACCCAAGCTCTCCTATCAACTGGCGTAAGTCAAGATCGCGGGCCAGCTCTAATACCATTTATAACGCACCGACCACTCTTGGGTTGTGGACAATTATTATGAACAACTTCAAAGATTGTCGACTAGCCACCACAAATCACCATAAGCCTTTCTGGCATGCTTTGTCCTCGATCATACGCTGCCTAAGAAGCTTTCCAGGATGCCAACCATCCTAAGATTTCTCCACAATAGGCACACTTAACTACGAAGTTCTTGAGAGTAGGTTGTTGTGGAAAGGAAGGTGCACCTTTGGTTATATAAGACTTATAAGTAGTCACTTGAAATCCTTTAAGCCAGACTTGGGGTATTACAATTTCGGAGTACCTAAATTTTTCCAAAATGATAGCGGGGAGGGAATAATCATACTGATCATAACCCATTTGACAAATTATTCTTTTTTGGTGTGGGTTTCATTAACCATAGTTTCTAGCAGCAATAGGATATCAGGTTTTTCAGTCGTAGTTAAAGTTTTAATTTTCTCACGACTTGCTTGTTCTTAGCACCTTGTATATTCCAACTAATAATCTTCATGATTAGCTTGGAAAAATAGTTATAACCAAAATGTTTTGTTAACAAGTGGCAAATCCACCATCCTTCTATCAATGTTAGATAATAAGGGCATCTCTGAGCATCTAAAAAGGAACTATATAAACCATAATATAGCTACATAAAACAACAATGTCAAAAGAAGAACACTTCATACATTGATTATAGGGCCCTATGAAGACAACAATTACAATCACTTGCCAATTCATACTAAACAGCCCATAATTTACTGGGATAAAAGCATGCCCCTTTAGATTAGTTCTTCCAGTATCATTATTGACTAATGGACTTCTAGCTTCATCAACCAAGTTGATGTGAGTTTTCACAAACCCATTTTTAAAGCTACACCAATATGATTTCCAACTAAAAGGACGATGATCGAGATAATCTACACTATTAACACTAGAATTTATCTCAAGCACTTATCCATACTCGCAGGCCACTAGGAATGACATTAAGGATTCCCCTCCAATAATCATGCCGCAACACCTCTAGTCCACCAAAACTAACTGTTTTTAGGCACAATTTTCTTCAATGGGGATGCATGAAAGAATGGGCTTACATGATGGTGGATGTCCTAGGCCTGAATTTTGCTCTTCCTCCTTCAATCCTGTAAAAAGGCCCACCTCGGATGCAGAATCTGACGAATACCCCTCCGATGGTCTAGTCAACAAGGCTTTTAGGAGTAAAAATGGTTGGTCATGCAAAGACATAAAGCTTGCATCTTTCTTGGGAAAGGTGAGATCCTTCTCGAGAAGGGAAATCTCTGATTTCTGACATTCAGAGTGTGAATTATGCATAGAGTGGCTTACCTTTTTGGATCTGGTAGGTGAGTATTTGTAGAGCTGTAGCTAGGGATAAATCCATAATTCTACACACATTTTTCTGCCAGTGGGCCTTAAGGGGGCCTCCTCTTAGGCAACACAAGAAAGACCAAAGCCCCTTCTTCTTGGGTCTGTGCTTCTATTGCTGACATTTTCAAGGACCCTAGAGGTTTACCTCAAATCATTTAGCCCCTCACATTTTACCTGCTCGTTCCGTCAAGCAGTAGGTAGGTGGAATATGGAGTAAATACCCTAGGTGACATTGCTTTTTAATTCTTTTCTTGCACCTTTATCGGGATCATTTATTGCTTTGTTCTTGCGTTTAGGGCCAAAGGAGCCTGCCTCTTAGCATTGTATAAAAGGTTGAATGGTTTAGGAGCTCTTCACTATAGTTACCTCTTTGTGCTCTCAATTCTGCCTTATTGGGTTCCCTACTGGGTTGAACACCAATAAGATGGCCTTACATGTTTGGGAGGCCTTTTACTGGGGCAAGGTAAAGGAAGTCGTCCCTCCTCCACCTCCCTAACTATTGTCGTCAGATTATCAATCGCTATGCCCTGATATCCTAAAGGAAGATGCGAATGAGGTTTCTCTTGAAGCAGATATACCTGAGGTCGTGCCAGCTACTTTTTACACCATGACTGCGGCCTATGTTGCGGAGTTGAGTGTGCTCCTAGCAGTGGTAGGAAACGTTATAGAGGAGGCGTTGGGTGATCTCCAGTAGTTCTTGTTTGAGGGGTGGCTGGAGATCTACCAGCCAGAATTGGTATCCGCCAGCCAGAAAGCTTTTACAGCTGAGGTGGTAGCCAACCCTCAGCAATTGTCGGATGACCCGACCGAGAGCGCAGGGTTGAATGATGTGGTCGTCGCCCATAGGAGTTAATCCGTATGGGCGACCTCTAGTAGTCCTTTTGTGCTCCGACTTGCTCTACTCCCTCTCTTTCTTCCATTTTTTTGAAAGGTGTGGGTCCTTGTACTGCTATCTCCCAACACCTAGACCTTGGACTTCAAGCAGCGGCTTGTTCTTGATGTGCGCGGGTGTTGTTTTTGAGACCATATCAAGGTGCCTAAAATACCCCTTACCTTTACTATTAAACGCTATGGGGAGGAGAAATGAAATATTCATTCACCGACTTTTCAATTCTTGGTCTCCTTGATATTCAAATCTTCATCATGGTTTTTCTCTATTATCTTAATACTGAGCAGATTACCCACCATGAATGGGAGGCCTTCAATTAGCAAAGAATGAATTGCGTGGACGCCCCGCTTCCTACTCACCCACTTCCTGAGGACTATCAGGATCTCTACTTGGACTTTATCTAGAGGGAGGCTATGGTGGTCAATGATGCATTAGAGTTTATCATACATATGAGGAACATGGCCCAAGTGCTGACGATCGCATTGACGGATCTCTCCTAGTACACCTTCGAGAAGTGACTTAGAGTCCACAACAGTCACCTCTTGGTGGCTGAGCAGCCACCTGCTGCGGCCCCGGCATCGGCAAGCCTTTCAGCTACCTTTGCCCCCTCCCTTGGCCAAGACGAGAGTGTGGAGTCCAACGGCACCCAAGCAGCCTCCGGTGATGGAGGTGGCCACTAATGTTTTCTCTTAGTTATTCGAAGTGTACCTATTTTTTCCTGCAACATGTATTGTTGATGTAATTCCCTTTTGTTTTAATGAGAATTATCTTTCCCGATATGTTTGTTTTCACTTAATGCTCATAATTTCCTTCTTGAACTTCATTCCCCCTTGGCCAAAAAGAAGTAATGTCCCTCGAGCAGCCCACTAGGGCGGGCACTTGGACCCTTGGCCCCCTGGGGGCTAGGTGTATAGCAAACGACAGTAGGTTGTGTCTTTGGACCTATAGCTCCTAGGGGACTAAAGGTGTAGCAAAAGGCCGAGGACCGTGCTATCAGACCAAGGTGTAACGAACGGCAAAGGGAACGACCATAGGTCGTGCCCTTCAGACCCTTAACCCCTCGGGGGTTAGAGGTATAACGAACGGCTATTGGCTGTTCTTTTGATCCTTAGCCCCTTGGGGGCAAAAGGTGAAGTGAACGGTCAGTGGTCGTGCTCTTGGACCCTTAGCCCTTAGGGCCTAAGGGTGTAGCGAATGCCTAGAGGCCACGCTCTTGGACCCTAAGCCCCTTGGGGGCGAAGGGTGTAGCAAATGGCCAGCGATCGTGCCCTTAGACCCTTAGCCCCTTGGGAGCTAAGGGTGTAACGAACTATCAAGGGTCGTGCTTTGGGAACTTTCGCCCCTTGGGGCCAAAGGCTTAGCGAATGGCCCAAAGTCGTTCCTTAATACTCACGTTTTTGGTTTGCTCAAGATGCCCCTTTTTTTAAGAGCAAGCATTCTTTGCCACGTATGTTCCCATCTTTTGTCCGGCTGAGGTCACTTCACATTTGGAAGCGCAACAGTTGGTTTCCCTCTTTCCCCCTCTATATAAAAGGGGTTTGTGAAGTGTTATTCCTTCACCTATTGTTAATCTAATGAGAGAAACGAGTCTTAGAAAGAGAAATTCCGTTGCTTCCTTTTGCAGTTCTTCACCCTCCAACTAGGTAATCTTCAAACTCTCCTTCAAAGCTTCAACCTCGATCTTCAAACCTTCAAGAGCCTTCACCCCTCAGCATCTTTAGTTACCTCATACAGGTACATGTCTTTCTTCATCCCTTTAAACTCCCATTGTACTATTAAATAAATCATGTCATCTTCCTGTTCATCATCTAGTGAGCCTCCTCCCTAATGATCATCTGGGCCCCAAAAAATTAGTTGAGGGAGCCCAAAAAAATTCCCTATGCACTGCCTATCTATGAACCGAGCCCCGCTTCATGGTCGAGCCATGAATACTCATCTACCCCTAGTGTCTTCATTATTAAGGAAAAGGTGGTGTACCCCTAGGAAATTAACATCATTGTTCCTCGTATGTCTTATATTCAGGAATGCAAGCTGGCCATAACCCAGCAGGGCTCACGACTGAGGACCGTCCCAGAGTCTATGGCTGATGGAATCTTTGAAGGTAACTCTCCCTCTTCCATTCACTCTTTAGATCAGAGTGGGGAGGCAAGCTCCTTAAACTCTAGCTTATCTGTGCCAAATGTTAGCATAGGTCGCCCAAATAAAGGGCCTCAAAAACAGGTCATGGCGATCGGTTTAGTCTTCCCGAGCATCCCAACTCGCTCGGACCATGGGGATGGCCTAAGCTTGTACTTTCTAAATCCCAAGGTAGTGTTGTCCCTGAAAAGGATAACCTTGGAAGATGAATACCTCCTTCCTGTTTGGTATAGGTTTGTGCTCCTAGGCCCATACGCAATGGTGAATAGGCCGTCCTGAGGTTGTATCGCGATGCATTGGGCAAACCCCTCTTACGGACTCTGTTTCCTATTGTATGAGGTGATTCGGGAAATTTTGGACAAGTATCAGCTGGCACTCGCACAGATAGTGTCCAACCTTTGGTACAACGTTTGCTCATTCGTCACCACCTGTGAGCTGCACCGTTTAACCTGCACGATTAGGGCATTCAATCTTGTACATAATGTACAGAAGGTGACGAGTGAAGCTAGCGAGGCTGGCTAGTACAACTTTAACAATCGAAAGGGCTTATGATGACTATCAAGAAGAAGTCGAAGTCGAAGAACTAGAAGTACGACTTCCTGTTCGTCTTAGGCCGGAGTCCCAAATTAGAATAAAGACTAGCTTATTAGAAACCCATTCAGTGAGCCGACCGCAAAATAGAAAGGAACCACCCGATATTTTTGATATTACGTTCGAGAGGACAGCCAGCCACAACCCCTTTCCTCCCCATGTCCCAGATAATAGACGTAAGGAAGGAACCGAAACATAAGAGGGTTGGGTCGAGCAAGAGGGAGCTGCTCAGCAAGCTTTCCAGACTCTCGTACTTCTCTAATGATTACTTTGTCGCGGCCTCTGGCCTCCTTGTCATGCAAAAGATTTCCAAGGGTACTTGCCGTTCTCCCCCTTCTTCCATTTTTCTATGAATCTAACCTGACTTCCTGTTGAGGTATTATATTCAAGTTTTGATGATAACAAATCCAAGTGTAAAAATGTGTCCAAGTAGTGTTGCTCCAAACATGATCTGCAAACAGGCCTAACTGGTGTTTGTAATCTTTACT
>JACYFF010031955.1:49869680-49895301 GCA_017589665.1 Selenicereus undatus | reverse complement strand
TTATAATATATTAATTATTATTATTATTATTAATATTATAATTATAATAATAATAATAATAATAAAAATAATAATAATTATTATAATTATTATAATTATTATAATAATAATAATAATTATTATTATAATATGATAATAATAATAATTATTATTATAATAATAATAATTATTATTATTATTATTATTATAATTATAATTATTATAATAGTATAATAATAATTATTATTGTTGTTATTATTATTATTATTATATAATAATAATAGTTATAATTATTATTACAATTATAATAATAATTATTATTATTATAATAATAATTATAATATAATTATTATTATTATTGTTATTATTATTATATAATAGTAATGATAATAATAATAATAATAATTATTATTATTATAATTATTGTTATAATAATAATTATTATTATTATTGCTATTATTATTGTTATAATAATAATTATAATAATAATAATAATAATTATTATTATTATTATTATTATTATTATTATTATTATTGTAATTTATTATTATTATAGTAATTATTATTGTTATTATAGTAAATATTATTATTATTATTATTATTATAAATATTCATACTTGCATATAATATTTCTAAAATAAAAACAGAGTTAATTTCATTCCAAAACTACTCACCAAACAGCAAGGAGTGGGACCTGATTCCATTCCAATTTTCACCAAACAACTGGATTCAGAATTCAAGTTCCATACCCAACCCCCCAAGATTGAAGTCCTGATTCCATTCCATTCCAATTTTCTTCACCAAACAGGGCCTAATAAAATACCAACAAACATGACTGCTAGGCACCAAGCATGCACTACGGCCATCGCTATTATTTTAGTGTTCCGAACCGCAGGTTAGGCCCAAATCAAGATTTTTTATTTTTTTTTTACAAGGTCCGCCTCTTCCTGCTTTTAATATAGGTAAGGAAAAGATAAAGATAATATAATATGGAAGGAAAGGATTAGCAAATGAAAAAGATAGGGTTATCGAGTAAAATCCTATGTTGCTACGAAATTGATAAAATGTAAGAGCGTAGGAAAGTGGAAGCTCTATAATGTACTGAATATGTTCTTATCAAATATAACAGAAATTCTGGAGGAGCAAGGAGTTAATTCACTTATTCAGATAAGTTTTTTTTTCCTTTTTTTTAGAAAAAAATAAAGGGCCATTTGAATTGAGTATTTACCTTGAGAAGGTAGTTTGACTAATTGACTTGGGAATGTAGAGTCCACAGGAGGAGGCCATGGCTTTCTCTCGTTTCTTGTTTCCTTTTTTTTTTTTCCTTTTTTTTGGTGGGAGTTACCTAGAGATGGTCCACATATATGAGGGTCAACGTGGGGGCTTTGAATAAGCCTGGAGAGACTCCAGATTCAGGGAATGTGGTCCCCCCCCCCCCCCAATTGCGTAGAAAGAGTCCGTCAAAGTGGAGGGACGTGGTTTTTCCTTTTTGTTTTCCTATTTATTTTGGTAGTACCTAAACCTGTTAAAAATTGACCCGACCCGAAAACCCAATCCGAATCCGTCCGAAAATTTTGAGTTTTGAACATAATTTTCTCGACCCAAATCCGAAATAAACCGAACCCGAAAAACCCGCAAATTAACGGGTCAAATCCGACCCGAACCCGAACCCGCCCGCTTGACCCGAGCATTATATTCTTAGTTTTTTATTTTTCTCTAATTTATCTCTTTTAACAATAATGGTTAGTAATTTTTATTGAGTATTTTGAAAAGATATTATATAACTATTGCATCTATTTACAAATTAAACAATAATAACTTTATTTTTTCCTCTCCATTCCCTGAAAATAAAACCGTACACAATTTTTAAATGAAAAAACGTTTAAAATAGGTATAAAATTGCATGGAATAACTATCTAATCTTTTTTAAAAAGTTAATTTAAAAGAACACAAGCATTAAAGATGCGAAAGTCATACCATTATATAGTTAGTTAAATAAATCTGTCTAATTTTTTTTAAAATGAATTAATTTGTAGTAATTTAAATTTCTGATGTTATAATTACAAGATAATATCTTGTACTTCTTTTATTTAATTTTATTTGGTTTTCGTTCTGACTAGTTTTGAACTATGATACTAACGGTAAAAAAACGATTAGCCATATTCGTATTGGGGTCGGTCCATTAATAACGTTTTACCTGATTGGACATTGGTAGGTTAGTTAATAAAAATATTAAATTATTAAATAGATTATTAGCGGTGAAACTGTTACAACCCATTAAAATGCTCTAGACGGACTGCCCAATAAATGATCAACCCACTATTAACATTCTTTCAATGTACGGATCGATCTATCCAAATCAACTGAGGCTTAGTTCCCTACCCGCGCATACAAGATGTTCATATATTATAATAAAATGTTTGAATATTATAATATTCTTTTGAGAAATTACAATTATTATGCATTTTCATTAAATAATGACAATTTTGAGTAATAAATATGCAGAATTTTTGATTTTAAAAAAAAAGAAAAATAACTCACGGAAAAGGCGCTCTAAACCCGTTGGGTTGATCCGAAACCCGTAAAATCGAAATACACCCGACTCGTATTTTACCTGAACCCGAAATACACCCGACCCATATTTTACCCGAACCCGAATATACCCGATCCGTATTTAACCCGCCCGCTCAAACTGACAGGTCTAGTAGTACCTTGAGAGAGTCCATATATGAGCAGAGAAATGTGGGGCTACCAATTAGTTATTTAGAGAAACATTAGATTATAGGGATAGAGTTTTTTATTTTTTTATTTTTTTTATAAATCAATGGTGGGTAATGGTGATTATGGAAGTTGTATTTGATTAATGCCTCACAATGCAAAAACCTCGCAAATTTGTTCCGAGGTGAATATTTGACAATTTTGAAAAGATTGTTATTACAATAATATAGAGTTTCTTAATAACCTATCAAGATAATGTTTTTGCTAAAGATAATTCGTTTGAGTAGCTGATGTTTATTTTATTGATATTTTTTCATAATCAGACATAGATTTTGTAATATTATTTGTCAACAGAATTTTTAGGATAATTTTTTTCCGATTAAGAAAAATAAATTTTAAAAATTATTTGATAATTTTTTTTCTAAATGACCTATTAAGAGAATCAATCTTTGGAATATTTTGTTGAAATTGACCAAAAGTGCAACAACTCAAATTTTCGATAGAATTTTGAAATGCCACATCAAAAATATTTTTTCTTACATGAGATATTAGTTTTATCAGTTTAATCAGTTAGAGAGATGCAGGAGAGACCATAAAGGAAAATTTTACATTTGGGTCCTTGAGGTTTGATGTAATTTTTAGAGCCCACAATTTTCGAAAATGGTTTTGGGGCCGGGAATGTTTGGGTG
The DNA here is from genome assembly GCA_017589665.1 of Selenicereus undatus. Taxonomy (NCBI): domain Eukaryota; kingdom Viridiplantae; phylum Streptophyta; class Magnoliopsida; order Caryophyllales; family Cactaceae; genus Selenicereus; species Selenicereus undatus. Next base: position 49,891,915 of record JACYFF010031955.1, on the reverse strand, counting down.
CAATAATTTTCAGGCCCAATTCTGACGTAAAGGTTGTGTTTCCAGCCCAAATGAAGCGGGTGGATTGATTTTTCAAAACTATCAAGGATAATTTTTTTTTTTTATCTCAGTCATTCATATCTCTCGCCTTACTCTATCTCTCTCCTTACTGTGTCATTATTTCACTCAACACTCCAAAGCTTCTCCCTCTCTCTCTTCTTTCTCTCTCTTCACTCATGAGGGCTTCAAACTGATAAAACCCTAAGTCATCATTCTCAAGTTTATGAATTTTGCTTAGGTAATTTTTCAAATTTTAACTTCTACTGCAGATCTGTGTTTTTGATTCGATTTTCATCAATTTGCTCAAAAATTAGAGGTTTAATTCGATTGCATGGATTTTAGGGTTTGAGTATGCGATTTTTGGATTTTCTTAGGAATTTCGGTGTATTTGCTCAAACTAGACTCAGGTAAGTCACTGACACTGTTCTTTCTGCTCTTCTCTACTAGGTATCCTTGGTTAGGGTTTATGGCGGTAGGTTTGTCAGTCTTAATATCTATATTTTTGCTCCTCTTAGGCGCCTTCAAGCTTTCAGGGTCTAGATTTAGTTATGTAATTTGCTTCCAAATTTTTTCCCCCTTGTAGGGTAATCTTGACACGATGGCCTACAGGGTTTGCCAAAATCAATTAAAGGGGATTATGGATTAGGTCAAAAATCTAGCAAAGCAACAACATTATCAGTCTCATTCAAAAAACAAAAAATTGCATGCTTTTTTATTTCCTGACACAATGGCAAGCTCTAGAAGACCTAGGTTATCCTTGTTTTTCCAACCACTTAGTCCCTCAAAAGTAAGTTTAAAACTAAGGGTGAGGATGGTAAGGATTACGAAGGAAAATCGAACATCTCTGCTGATGTCTAGTTGTTTACTGCTAGCTTAACGTTCCTATTTTTTGTTTTTGCTACACATTAGTGCTTTATGCTGGTTATGTTGTGTACCCAGTTTTGAGACTAGTATCTGTTTGTATGAATGAGATAAGTGATGCTATAAATTTGGTATTTTGCAGTTTTATAGCTAATTGCATATGTCTATGTTTATGCTATAAAGGTCATGGGTTCGAGTCGTGGAATCAGCAACTGACAAAGTCAGGTTAGGCTGCCTACAATTCACCCCTTGCAGTGCGGCCCTTCCCCGGACCTTGCGTGAACGCGAGATGCTTGTGCACCAGGCTGCCCATAGTACTCTATGAGTGTGAGACTCGAGGTTGTTCTGTTTCATCTGTTCTTTGATAGTGATACTTATATTTTTTGTTATGGGATTTTCTAGATGGATGATCGATTAGAGGAAGAAGCTTTGGTGATTGTTGCTGCAAGTGCTTTTTTAGGGGTCGCGACTATTTTGCTTAGATACTATGAGAGAAAAGAAGTTGAAACTGAAATTGAAATGCCTCAAATCCCACGTCAACTTCGTGTCAATAGAAATACTCAGAGAAAATTACATCAATAGTGTGTTATTATGTGGGGATAGACATTGTATTTACCAAATTTGAATGAGTCCTGTGGCCTTTTATAGATTGTGTGAAGCTCCTGAAGGGAAGGGACTTCTTGCAAGCACTCTGAATATGGGTTTTAAAGAGTAGGCTTTGACGTTTCCACACCTAGTAGGTTATAATGAGAGGTTTAGGGCGATCAGAGGAAGATTTCTTGCTCCACCATGAGCATTCATTCTTATTTTCACACAATTCTTCAAGCTATACTAAAGTTGTATCCAGAGTTTGTTAACCCTCCTAACTCCTCTATCCCTTTGAAGATTATCAACAACTCTAAATTTTATCCATGGTTTGAGGATTGCATAGGACTTTAGACGAGACTCATGTACGTGCATCTATACCTGTTGGAGACTAAGAAAGATATAGGAACAGAAACGGGGGTTTGTCTCAAAATTTATTGGCAGTTCTATCTTTTGATGTTATAAAGTTTACATACATGTTAGCTAGATGGGAAGGATCGTCACAAGATTCTAGAGTGTTGAATGATGCACTGGCAAGAGGATTTCGAGTTCCAGAGGATAGGAACTCGTAACGTCTATGTTTGTTTATTCCCCCCTATTTGAATATACTATGAAGATTCTAATCGAACTTTTAACCTCTTATAGGAAAATACTTTTTGCTTGATTCTGGTTATGCCCTTTGGAAAGGCTTTCTTCTCCCATATAAGAAAGTTTGTTACCGTCTAAGAGAGTTTGATGAGAATTCCGCTCCAACTATAGAGTTACTCAATTTACACCACTCTTCTTTGAGAATAACCATAGAAAGAGAATGTGGTGTCTTGGAAAAACCATTTCGTGTGTTAGATGCGTAGCCATTTTGGGATTTTCAAAAACAAGTAGATGTTGTCCTTGTTTGTTGCGTGTTACACAATTTTCTAAGGGGGATTGATCCAAATGACCAAATTATGAGGGAAGTGGTTCTAGAATTCTCATCTAATACTAACAGATAAAGAATGTCACAAAGAGAAGAGAGAGAAGAAAATCAAGCTTGGAAAACAAAAAGGGATGCTATAGCAAATACAATGTGGCACGATTATCAAGCTCATGGAGTTTCCTAGTTGTGAGAAAATTCAATATTTGGGAAGATGAAAAGTAGATAGACAGTCCTACCTCTACATATAATTTGAATCTGTAATACTCATCTTGATTCTTATCAAAAACTGTCCCATCTTTCATATCAAAGTTATTGAGGTTCTAATCACTGCAATTGTTTGGGTCGTAAATTGAAACTATCTTGGCTAATTTATCCAGAATGTATTTTGAGATATATACTATATTTTAGGTTATAAATTGAACCCATTTTTGCCAGGTACTAATGTGCTGATTACTATAATTGAATTGAAGAAAAAACTAATAATTTTTATTGCTGACATGTTCTAGAATTACTATGTTTTGGATGCAATTTTGCTAATTGTTTTCCCTATTATTGCTTTTTCTCATTATTATGTTCTGACATAAGGTTTCTTGTATTAGCTAATCTTGTTATTGCATGACCTAAAAAATCCTTTTCAAACTTGGTTTTCATCACTTGTTGATAAAGAAGGTTGACGTCGAGCTTAGATTTAGATATCTTTCGTAGAGCTATAGTGACTTCTCCTATTTGGGTGGAGATATTTTGAAGTTCCAATTCGTCATCATGTGTTCTCTTTTGACTTTTTCTTGATTCCAATAGCGCACTTGAAGTCGATTGTTTATTGCTGTCTTTCACGAACTCGTGGTCACCATCGCCTTTCTCTTCCAAATTTATCGTATTTCCATGAGTGTATCTCAACATCATCAAATGACTTGGCACCACTTCCTCAAGCGGCATCCTTTCCAACCACAACAGTCATTTCATCATACATATCAATTTTCCTGTTTAGATACTTCTCATGAGTTGGATTGTTAAGTTAAAAAGAAACATATTAGCCTAGTAGCCTGTTAAAAAGAATAAGTAATGTGACTGAAGCACAAACTATAAGCAACATTTCAGAACTATTATTTCCTCTCATGAACAATTCCAACTGGAGCCCTTAACCTAAAAACACATCAAATGTTTTAAGAAACTTATCACTATTCACTTCAAATACGATTTAGCATCATGAACATTAGCACACGATAGAACCTCCCTATTTCATTGAGTCCGTTGGAATCCATCTATATGATCACAAGTTCACAACAACTAAATACAGTCAAATTTTCCTCCCCCAAAAAAAAGGAATTGCTTGAATAATTACATACAAACAGTGAACTGCATTACATATAAACACTCAGATAGAAACCAAAACCATAGGCATAACGTAACGACAGAGGCACCCATGCTTCATCCAGCTCCATGACATCAATAGATTACAATCATCAATAGGCAATACCCCATAAAAGACAAAGAAAACCGTAAACGGTGAACTGCATTACATACCTCAGTATATGTGTTGTACACAGTAGGTGATATAGTGATCATCTTCAGTATCCCACCCAAAACCAAATTCTTTGTCTATAAGTTTAGATATGACAACCCATGTATTTTTCACTGTCTTCAGATGATTGTCTACGTGCTCAGGCAAGCATTTGACTTTAAACTTCTTTGATATGGCATTTGCCCCAGCAACATAGGAGGAAGATTTGAAAGAGTTGTTCGATCGATTCCCCTTTTGAACTTCATTGGCCAAAAAAGTCAACAATTCCTTTGCCATTAGTTTTGACAATCGAAATTGAGTTTTCTTCTCTTCATTGACTTCTTTTATTTTCCCTTTTTCCATACCATAAAATGTAGCAACTTAGCCAAGCAATAACAAGATTAGCTAATACAAGAAACCTTATTGATCACCTTGTAGAACGTGAAAACCTAGCCAATGGATTTCTTGCAAAGAACGAGAAACTTAGAAGAATTTGGCTTGAAAAATTCGAGAAGAACAATCGAATGAAGTGATATTTCTCATCACCTTCACCTTATGCCCCCCTCTTTTTTTTGTTTTTGTCTTCTTTGGGTAAGAAGAACAACATATTATTATGACTTTGTAAGACCTCTTTGATGATTAAGAAGACTGATTATCCATTAGCTAAGCCTATTAGTACTAAACAGTTGGAAGCTATTGTCATGAAAAATAGTTTTTAATTCTACCAATAGCAGAAAATGAAGTGAAAAGAAAATAATTTTTCATTTTACCAAACAGCAGAAAATATAGGTGGAGAATCATTTTCCTTAGAACAACATTTTCTATGGAAAATGATTTTTCCACCAACCAAACACTCCCTTAATAAAAAAGTACACAAACAAAAAAAACCCTTGTTCTTGGTTTGGGGCTTACCTTTTAGGAAGGAAGTCCACTATAAAAGCTTGGAACTCCACACATCAAAAAAAGTTGATATAATTATTTGTCAAATCACATAGGGTTGAAATTATAACCCTAAACATAAACATAACACAAGCTTTTTCTTTTTTTTTAAAAAAACTTTTCCTTGTACGTAAAACATAAAACTTGATCTTGGTTCGGAGGTACAATTTATACAATAGGCTTGGATCCTGCCACATGAATATTTTAACTTTAATTGAGGCACGCGTGTGCAGGATTTTTTTTTCTCCCTTATTTATCCAAGTATGAGCTACGTCCCTGTTATTTGTTTTCCACTGCCTCTTATACGAGAATTTTGAATGTAAAATATATGCCGCAAGCGCACAGCTTTCACTATAGTACTTGAGGGTCGTCTCCACAGGAGATGATGAGATTAAGGTCATTAAGTACGAAAATAAACTAATCAAGCATCATTCTAAATGAATTAAAATAATAAACAAATAAAACTATAGATTATGTATGGGTCTAATTCTAAAGTTTCGCTACCACTGCCTCTCTTGAATCTAACATCAATTGACATCAACTCTAATCGAAGGAGCATCATCTCAGCACTAACACAACCAAATGAGATCTACAAAACATCGAAATGAACAAACAAAGACACAAAAGAAAAGTGTTAAGTCATAATTTATGCCTGAATTTAATAATTATTTTAATTATATTTTATATATTATTTTGCCTAATTTACTTTATTTTATATATTTTTAGGTTAAGCATTAATAAAGAAAGAGAAGAAGAGAAGATGTCGAAGTTCAGGTTTAATTAAAGGATTCTAGCAAAATTATCAAGTCTGTCCAAAAATAATGATTCATGAAAAATATATTTTCATAAGGATTTATTTGGGCTTGAATTATAAGAGTACTACTCCTAATTGAAGAAAAATTAGAAGACTTGGAAGAGAAGGAATCCAAGAAAGGAAATCCTAGTAGAATAATACTATAAAAACAAACCTACCTCATCTTCTCTAATTTATGTCACGAACCCCTTCGCCTCCACATAGACGCAGCATCATCACGTCCAGCCTCTTACTGTTCTCACCCCCCTCATGCATCACACATCAAGATCCTTCTTTATATATCAACTTCCATCATCATATCTCATCTTACCACCTAAATCCCACTTGCCTACTTTGATAAATCATCAATCATCATCATCTCCTATCTATCATAATCTTCATCATCATCGACTGTCATCATCCTCACGGCCAAGCAACATTGTTCTGTTACTATTTTTTAATTTTTATTTATTTTTATTTTTTATTTTAGTTTAGTGTTAAAGATGAATTATTTGGATGATTTGCTTAATCTAAGTTCTAACATGAATGAGTAATTTTCTTATACTTAGTATAATCTATTTGAAACCATGCTAAATTAATTATTTTGAAACAAGATTTATGCTTTGTTGTCTAATTGATTTTTATTCCACGATTCTATAATGATTTGTAATTATTATTTATGATATTTGTGTTAAATTAATTGGAATGCATACTAATTAGTTTAATACAAATTCATATGATAGTTTAAAAGGATTTGATATGTAAAAGTAATAGTCTTTTAGGCATAAGTATCTCCCAAATTAATCATGGATGGCTCGAACCCATCTCTTTTAATTAGACAGTCATTATAGATCTTTGCTCAATCAATTTACTGGTAAATTGATTACAAGGTGTTAGATGATTTTTTCTAATACTTAATGCTCTAGTTTGATTAAATTCTTGCGCTGGTGCTAGGGTTATCAAAACTAGTAGAGTTTAGATTAAGGGTGGACATAAATAAACTATAATATAAGAAAAAATGGGGATGATCCACTGACGGGTGTCTTCTACAGTCTAACTCGTGGATAAATCGATTTGGGTGTTGATGATAAATATTAATGTGCATGGTGGATACAGATTATGCTAAGTGTTTTTCATAAATTTGGTATCTTTAATAATTATTCGCTGCTTTTTAGTTAATTTCTTTAGGTTGTGCATTTTAATTCTTAAATATATAGATAATAATATTAATTTCGTTTACCCCTCCCCCCAAAGAGTAGTCTTTTAGGAGTGTCTTAATAATTTCAGATCAGTTATATTTTGATTTTTAGTTTGTTTTAATTTTTAGATTTATTTTCTATTCTATTTTGCCATTATTTACCAGTTGATTAGAAATTAGGTTAAAAATAATTTATTTTGTGTTTTTTCATGTTTTAATCCAGTTTAGGGTTTAGAAACTATTCTAATTTTCCGATATTTGATTTTGAAATTTTTTGGAAATTATTTGATAATTTTTCAGAATTATTTCATGAATTGAATACGTGTAGGTTTTCAGTTTAATAAATCTAAAAATTATGTTTTTGATTTTTATTTTTATTTTTAGGGTTTTATTAAGTTTAGAAGGTATATTATATAATATGGGTAAATTTTTTATTTATTTTTGTATTTAATTAAGTGCAGTTTATTATTTTTTTAATTTCAAATATTATTTTCTATTTTAATTTTCTGATTTTATCTTCTATTTTATTTTTCTAAAATTAATTAAACATAATTATGGGAATATAAATTTATGAATTTTTAGAATATTAATTGATATTATTTTCAGTGAATTTTGATATTAATTTTCTGTTTGTTACTTTCTGTTTTAATTTTCAGTTTAAAATTGTGTGGTTATTTTTTTTTTATTTTTTTCAGAATATTTAGGTTAGGTATTTACTGTTTTTATTTCCATAATTAGGTTTAGAATATTTAGTGGTATTAGCAAGTAATTTTCTAGATTTTTACTTGTTTAATTTGATTTGTCTTAGCAATTTAAAGAAGTAAAATATATTAAAGTAGTAAATTTAATTAGATTTAAACTAGCTTACTATCATAAATCTTTCCTCGTGGGATCGATCTCTACCGTTTTTTTGCTATAAATATTTTTATAAATCAAAGTAGCTACGACAAGCTTTACAAATTTTGGCGTCGTTGTCGGGGAAAAAAAATAAAATCGTTAGTTTGATTCTATTTAATTTTACTACTTTTATTGTTTTGTTTTAACTCTACTGTTTTATTTTTGTAGGTTGCTTTAGTTTATGAGATTAAGGAATTGTCGCATGATCAAAGAGAAAAAGGATCATACATTTGAAGTTTTTGAAAGTAAAGTAAGTAGCTCTGAATTTGTAAGCTCTGAATCGGTAAGTTGTGAAATAATAAAGTTGAGATGGCTACTTTATGTGAACTTGCTGCACCTAATTTGGAAACTCAGCCTTTGTCTATTACTTATCCTTTATTAGACCAACCACTTAAGCTTAACTCTGGATTTTTAAACTTACTGCCTAAGTTTCATGGATTGTCGGGTGAAGATCCATATCGTCATATTAATGAGTTCATCATTACATGTTTGACCATGCAACCTGAGGGTATCACCCAGGACCAAATTAGGTTGAGAGCCTTCCCTTTTTGACTTCAGGATAAAGCTAAAGATTGGCTTTATTACTTGGCCCCTGCAACATTCACTACATGGACTCAAGTTCATAAAGTATTTTTAGAGAAATTTTTTCCTGCATCTAGAATTGGATCCACTAGAAAAGAAATACGTGGAATTAAACAAATGAATGGGGAAACTTTCCATGAGTATTGGGAACGTTTTAATAAATTATGTGCTAGTTGTCCCCAATATCAAATTTCTCAACAATTATTGATTTAATATTTCTATGAAGGTTTATTACCTATAGATAGAAATATGGTGGATACTGCTAGTGGGGGCGTGTTGGTTAATAAGAATTCAGCTTATGCTAGCGAATTGTTTAATATCATGGCGCAAAACAAGGGAACCCCAGTTTAGGAAGGCCAATGAGCTTAGTTCAGGTCCATCTGTAGAGACCCAGTTGTCTCAGATCACTGTTATACTAAACAAACTTATTACTGGAGGAGCTCAGAAAGCAGTGGTGTGTGGTATTTGTTGTTTAGAGGGACGTGCTATTGATGTGTGCCCTACACTTCAAGGGGGTGATGTGAATGCAATGTTTTCTAACCAAGGCCAAAGGAAGTATGACCCATACTCCAACACTTATAATGAAGGATGGAGCGACCACTCTAACCTTAGGTATGGACCTAGGAATAACCCTCCAGGTTTTGACCAACCATCACGTCAATCATCTGCTCAGAATAGAACAAATTTCCTTTTAGAGCGAGTCATAAAAAAGATGGGTGACTAGAAAAAGGATATTGACACTAGGTTTCAGAACATAGAGATTACTCTTAAACAGGTCCAAGAGGGACAAACTGCTACTGATAACATAGTTAGCAACCTCCAGGCCCAAATATAACATAGGTTGCCTTCTCAACCATTCCAGAACCTGAAAGAAAATGTGAGTGTCATGACGCTTAGGAGTGGGAAAGAGTTGAAGGAATCTAGGAAGAATAGAGAGGTAGAGCATGAAATAGAGGTCAACAAACCTAAACCTAGCTAAGATCAAGACACTGCCTCTAATGCTAAGGAATTAGGTGAGGATAAGAAGGAACCTTACAAGCCATTACCACCCTTTCCTAGTAAACTAAGAGGAAAAACCCCTAAGGTAGATGAGGCAAATAAAGAAATCTTAGAAACAGTTAGGAAGGTGGAGATCAACATTCCTCTCCTAGAGGCCATAAAACAGGTGCCTCGTTATGCCAAGTTCCTTAAGGAGCTTTGTACTGCAAAACATAAACTGAAAGGGAATGAAAAGGTAAGTGTCGTGTCTGCTGTTTTCCAAAAGAAACTTCCCCCTAAATGTAAGGACCCTGGTGTGTTCTCTATTCCTTGTAAAATTGGAAACCTCTTCTTTGATAGAGCCATGCTTGATTTAGGAGATTCCATCAATGTGATGCCTAGGTCTGTTTATGATAAACTACACTTAGGAGAGTTAAAGAAAACTGATTTAGTCATTCAGTTAGCTGATAGGAGTAATGCATACCTAGATGGAGTTTTAGAAGATGTCTTAGTTCAAGTCAATGAGCTTGTTTTTCCTGCTGGATTTTATGTATTGGACATGGGTGATGCATGCTATGATGTTCCCATATTGCTTGGTAGACCATTTCTTAAAACATCTAGAAAAAAATAGATGTGCATGCAGGAACACTGGCTATGGAATTTAATGGTGAAATTATTAAGTTCAATATTTTTGATACTATGAGATTTCCAGCTGATGTACTATCTGTGTGCACTTGACATGATTGATGAATTGTCTTAAGATGTATATGAACTGTCTCATCATGATGAATTGTTAACAGTACTTACTCAAGGTTTGGATCAATTTGTGTTTCAAAATGTGTCGTACCATATTAATAATGAGTTAGTGGGTAGCATAGAGTCATTGTTGTAATTACTTATACTTGACAAACCTAGGAAGCTAGAATTGCCTGAAAGTCACAAGAAGATGCTACCCTTTCGCATTCACTCCCTAAGTTAGAACTAAAACCATTGCCTGAAAATCTTAAGTATGCTTATTTAGGGGATGATGAGACATTACCTGTTATAATCTGTAACACACTGACATCTGAATAAGATGATAAACTTATTAGGGTGCTTAGAGAACATAGTGAAACATTAGGGTGGACTTTAGCAAACCTTAAAAGACTTAACCCCATATTATGTTCACATAAAATCACATTAGAATCAGATGCTAAGCCTAAGAGAGACCCTCAGCAAAGACTAAATCCACCTATGATGGAGGTAGTTCAAAAAGAAATTCTTAAGTGGTTAGATGCGGGAGTGATATACCCCATCACTGATTCTGAGTGGGTTAGCCCTATCCATGTGGTTCCTAAAAAGGGGGGGGGGGGAGAACAATAGTAGTGCAAAACCAGGAAGGTGAGTTAATACCTACTATAATCCAAAGTGGTTGGAGAGTGTGCATTGACTATAGGAAGCTTAATAAGGCCACAAACAAGGACCATTTTCCATTGTCCTTTATGGACCAGATGTTAGAGAGATTAGCCGGGAGATCACACTATTGCTTACTTGATGGATATTCAGGTTATAACTCAGGTCCTTATAGCTCCTGAGGATCAGGAAAAGACAACTTTTACTTGTCCTTTTGGAACCTATGCTTTTAGAAGGATGTCGTTTGGTCGATGTAATGCTTCTGCTACATTTCAAAGGTGTATGATGAGTACTTTTTCTGATTTTATCACCAAAAAAATTATGAAAGTTTTCATAGATGACTTTACTGTACATGGTGATTCATTTGATGAGTGCTTTCATCATCTTACTCTAGTGCTTAAGCGTTGTATTGAGACTAATTTAGTGCTTAATTTTGAAAAGTGTCATTTCATGGTGGAGCATGGGGTAGTACTAGGCCATGTAGTGTCATCTATAGGATTAGAGGTTGACAAGGCTAAAGTAGAAATCAATCCAATCTTTGCCCTATCCACAACATGTCAAGGAGGTAAGGTCATTTTTAGGTCATGTTGGATTTTATAGGAAATTTATTCAAGATTTTTCTAAGATTGCCTCCCCTTTTATATGCTTTACTTGCAAAAGATGCTTTATTTGATTTTAATGAGGATTGTAGGAGAGCTTTTGACCAATTGAAATTGAAATTGATGACCACTCATATAGTACTACCCCCTGACTGGACCCTACCTTTTGAACTGGTGTGTGATGCTAGTGATAAGGCAATAGGGGCAATCTTAGGTCAAATAGTAGGGAAGGTACCTCATGTGATCTATTATGCTTCTAGAACTCTAGACCCAACACAGTGTAACTATACTACTACAAAAAAGGAAATGTATGCTATTATTTTTGCTTTAGGAAAATTTCGTCCTTATCTGTTGGGTGTCAAAGTTATTGTTTATACTGATAATTCTGCTATTAAACATCTGTTGAGTAAGAATGACTCAAAACCAAGATTGATTAGATGGGTCTTACTGCTGTAAGAATTTCAATTGGAAATTAGAGACAAGCTAGGAGCTGAAAATTTAGTAGCTGACCATCTAAGTAGGCTAGACAATGCGGAGAGTGGTAATCCATTGAGCGATTATTTCCCATATAAGACTTTATATGCTATCACTGATAGGCTGCCTTAGTATGCTAATATGGTTAATTATACAGTGATAAGTACTTAAAGTGTATATCATTTTAGGGTCATTTTTGCTGTATTTTCAAGGAAAATTATATGCTTTATATTATAATTTATACTCTTTTTTCAATTTTATGCTTTGGTATGGTTCTTTCATGTGTTTTGTAGTTTTTTTTGACCATTTTACCCCAAATTTGATCCTAAATGAGTGTATTTGGACTCCCCATAGACACCGTTTAGTTGTTATGCCCGTGGAAGGAAGAAAGAATAGAAGAATGTGGAGCCAGAGCTTACCATGGTCTGTCCGTGGTGTCTTCATTTCCCGCAAGGCTTTTTATTTTCTCGCAACTTTTTGAATTCCTGATAATTTTAATTCCATTATTATGCGTGGCTTTTCGGCTTTCAGGAATTTTACTATAAAAACGGTGCCTCTCATCCTCATTTCCACACATCCCAGCATTTCATTTCCTCTCTTCAAGTTTCTTTTTAGATTGGAATTAGATTAGACTAGAGAGAGAGAGAGAGAGAGAGAGAGAGAGAGAGAGAGAGAGAGAGCTGAAGTGAAGATTTTGTAGGGATTCTATCCCGAGTTTGCATGACGGTTCAAGCGCGATCTTAGCTGAGCATTTCTTTTCTCTTCTCTTCTCTTCTCTTTTCTAAATTTAGTTTTATGTTTTGCAATTTTGATTATCTTTGTTCTTTGATTTTGGATTTATGCAAACATTTGTAGGTTTCTTGATCTTGTGTTGGTATCATTTGGTGCTTTTGGAATTGTTGGATTGTTTTATCGAATTCTAGAAGTTTATTGTCTTATGAGAAACTTCATCACTTTTTTGCATGTTGTGGGTATTTGGATGAAGGACTGAAAGGTGAAATCTCAAATAATGGAATCCTAGGATTTGACTTGATTGAGTGATGTCTCGAGAGAGAATTACCGATTGAGAAACCATAGACTTAATAATCGCATGCTTAATCAACCTAAACTAATCGAGAGCCCTTGAGAAACGGTAATTGGTTAGATTAAGGTATTTCACTTCACCTTGAAAGAGGGTTGTGATACTTCGATTATCGGCTTTAAAACAACCAATGAAGGAAGAAGTGCTTGATTGATAAGTGGATCAGGTTATTGCTTATTTTGCTTAATTCCTTGAATATTTATCCATTAGACTAGATAATAGATAATTTAGTTTCAATCTCGAACTTGGGTTCGCTTAGCATATCTTGAGGGAGCCCAATAGCTTGACCTAGTCTTTGTGGGATCGACCTTGATTTGCTACAATGCCACTGTGCGCTTGCGGCTGTATCATATATTAACCAAAACCTTTCCTAAAAGACTTGTCTAGAGCCCAAAAGGAGAAGATGAGAGCTCAATCTAAATATTACGTTTGGGATGAACCATATTTATGGACATTTTGTGGGGATCAAATTATAAGGCGTTGTGTAGATGACAGTGAATTTCATTCAATTTTAACTTTTTGTCACCCTTCTGAAAGTAGGGGACATTTTGGACCCAAAAGAACGGCACACAAAGTTTTTGAATGTGGATTTTATTGGCCTACTATTTTTATGGATGCCCATGAATTTTGCAAAAGATGTGATGCATGCCAGAAGACAGACAATTTATCTAGAAGGAATCAAATGCCTATGCATAATGTGTATGTTTGTGAGATTTTTGATGTATGGGATGTTGATTTTATGATACCTTTTCCCCCTTCTTTTGGTTTTACTTACATTCTTATGCTTGTTGACTATGTATCTCAGTGGATTGAAGCTGTGGCTACTAGAGCTAATGATGCTAAAACTGTGATGAAACATATTAAATCTCTTATTCTGCATAGATATGGAGCTCCTAAAGCAATCATTAGTGATAGGTGAACACATTTTTGTAATAGAACCTTAGGTGCCTTGTTAGCCAAATATAATATAACTCATAAGGTGTCCACTGGTTATCACCCCCAAATAAATGGTCAAGTTGAAATCTCCAATAAAGAGATTAAAGGCATATTAGAAAAGGTTGTTAAACCAGATAAGAAAGATTGGAGTCTTAGGTTAGAAGAAGCTCTCTAGGCCTATGGGAATGCATATAAGACACCTATAGGTATGTCACCTTATAGGTTAGTTTTTGATAAAGCGTGTCATCTCCCTGTAGAACTACATCATAAATCATATTGGGATGTAAAGCAATGCAGTCTAGACTATGACCTTGTAGGGAAGGAGCGTAAGTTGCAATTGCAGGAATTAGAAGAGATTTGCCTGGAAGCTTATGACAATTTAGTGATCTACAAAGGTAAAGCCAAAACTTTTCATGATGCTAAGCTTAGTAGGAAAGAATTTTAGGTGGGAGAAAAGGTGTTGTTATTCAATTCAAAATTGAAACTCTTTCCTGGTAAGTTGAACTCTAGATGGCTAGGACCTTTTACATTAATAAAAACTTATCCACATGGTGCTGTTGAGATTAAAGTCTTTACTACTAACAGAATTTTTAAGGTAAATGGCCACAAGCTAAAACACTTCCATGAAGGAGATCAGGTATGCTTAGTGGAGAAGATCCAACTAGAGGATACATGAGCTCATTTGCGTTGAGCCAACGACAGTAAACAAAGGTGCTAGTTAGGACACAACCAACATTTTCAGGGAAGTATACATTTAATTTTACTTTTTTCTTCATTATTTCTATCTTTTTGCATGCATTAGGGATAATGCATGAATTAAGTGTGGGGCGGTGGATCCTACATTTAGTTCCTGCAGCGTTCATTCTTGAATTTGTTTTTTGTGATTTTCTTATAAATAATGCATGAATATGAGTTTATGCTAGACTTTTTTGCTTAAAATTTTCTGCTTAGCTATTTTTAGTTTATTCTTCTATGAGTGAGGACTTTTGAGCATGCTAACTGTCATTGAGAGAAGTTTGAGTTGATCCTCATATATCTCTTTAATGAGTAACTATCATGATTATCCATCTTATTTGAGCATGTTATATAGTCATTTCAGATGTAATAAAATGACCCAATCCATTTCCTAGACTATTGAATTAGTGAATAACTCATTAAATTGTGATTTTTCTTGTCTTATACCCAAAAAAAAAAGGAAAAAAAAGTTAGATTACCAATATGGGTAGGAATAGGTGGCTCGGCACCTTTTCCCCTAAGTTTAGATCTCAAGTTGAGCCTTATACATGGAGTAACCCATGTGGGGAGAGTCATGTCCCTTTTTGGACCAATGAATGACTCGTACCACACAAATACTCAATAAATAAATAAAACAATGATGAGAATAAATTGTTTGCTCCAGCACCTCTATTCGGGTGAGTATGAGACAGGGAGTGTTTAATTTCTAAGACCCTATATGGGCTTTGAATATATGCGCAATTAGAGTTTGAAAAAAAAAAACAGAGAAAGAGAGAGAGAAGAATTGCAAGACAAGTTTAGAATAAATTTCAAAGAGTTATTCCTTCTAGTCCAATTGTCTCTATAGCCATACCGTACTTCAATTTTTATATCGTAAACTTTATAGACCTTTTGATTGATGTATGCATGCTTAAAAGATATGGATGATTATTACTTTTGTTACTTTATTAAAGAAATGTTGTGAGGCTCATGAAGCAACACTCTGATGGTAGTTGGATGTTTAGTAGTTATTCACTTGTTGGAAGGAAAACTAATTAATTTTGAATGAAACTGTTTTTCTGAAGCAAACTAATGCCTAGTGTAAATTTCATATTTTGAGTATGACTTTATAAGAAAGAAGGTCAATTTTTAGGTCGACTCTTAGAATACTTTGCGGGAGGACGTCCAAAGTCTAAGTGGAGGAATTTGTTAAGTCATAGTTTACGCATGTTTTAATAATTATTTTAATTATATTTTATATATTATTTTGCCTAATTTACGTTATTTTATATATTTTTAGGTTAAGAATTAATAAAGAAAGAGGAGAAGAGAAGATGCCAAAGCTCGGGTTTGATTGAAGGATTCTAGCGAAATTATCAAGTCGGTTCAAAAATAATGATTTATGAAAAACATATTTTCATAAGGATTTATTTGGGCTTGAATTATAAGAGTACTACTCCTAATTGAAGAAAAATTAGAAAACTTGGAAGAGAAGGAATCCAAGAAAGGAAACCCTAGTAGAATAATACTATAAAAACAAACCTACCACCTCTTCTCTAATTTATGTCACGAACCCCTTCGCCTCCACACAAACACAGCATCATCACGTCCAGCCTCTTACTCCTCTCGCCCCCCTCACGCATCACACATCAAGATCCTTCTTTATATATCATCTTCCTTCATCATATCTCATCTTACCACCTAAATCCCACTTGCCTACTTTGATAAATCATCAATCATCATCATCTCCTATCTATCATAATTTTCATCATCATTGACTGTCATCATCCTCACGGCCAAGTAACATTGTTCTGTTACTTTTTCTTTTTTTTTTATAGTTTACTTTAGTGTTAAAGATGAATTCTTTGGAAGATTTGTGTAATTTAAGTTCTAATATGAGTGAGTAATTTTCTCATAGTTAGTATAACTATTTGAAACCATGCTAAATTAATTATTTTGAAACAAAGATTTGTACGTTATTGTCTAATTGATTTTTATTCCATGATTCTATAATGATTTGTAATTATTGTTTATGATATTTGTGTTAGATTAATTAGAATGCATCCTAATTAGTTTAATACTAATTCATATGATAGTTTTAAAGGCTTTAGTACGTAAAAGTTGTAATCTTTTAACCCTAAGTATCAACCTAATTAATCATAGATGGCTTAAGCCCATCTCTTTTAATTAGATAATCATTATAGATCTTTGTTAGATAAATTTGCTAGTCAATTATATTGATGACAAGGAGTTAGATGATGTTTTTCTAATACTTAATGCTCTAGTTTGATTAAAGTCTTGTGCTGGTGCTAGTGGTATCAAAACTAGTAGGGTTTAGATTAAAACTGGACTTAAATAAACTATAATATAAGGAAAAATAAGGATGATCCGCTGGCGAGTGTCTTCTACAGTCTAACTCATGGATAAATCGATTTGGGTGTTGATGATAAATATTAATGTGCTTAGTGGATATAGATTATGCTAAGTGTTTTTCATAAATTTGGTATCTTTAATAATTATTTGTTGCTTTTTAGTTAGTTTCTTCAGTTTGTGAATTTTAATTCTTAAATCTATAGATATTAATATTAATTTCATTTACCCCCCCCCCCCCCCAAGAGTAGTCTTGCAGGAGTGTCTTAATAATTTTAGATCAGTTATATTTTGATGTTTAGTGTGTTTTAATTTTCAGATTTATTTTCTATTCTGTTTTGCCATTATTTACCTGTTGGTTAGAAATTAGGTTAAAAATAATTCTTTTTGTGTTTTTGTGTTTTAATCCAGTTTAGGGTTTAGAAAGTATTCTAATTTGCTGGTATTTAATTTCGGAATGTTTTGGAAATTATTTGATAATTTTTTCAGAATTATATCGTGAATTGAATACATGTAGGTTTTCAGTTTAATAAATCTGAAAATTATGTTTTTAATTTTTATTTTTGATTTTTAGGGTTTTGTTAAGTTTAGAAAGTTATATTATACAATCTAGGTAAATTTATTATTTATTTTTTATTTAATTAAGTGCAGTTTATTATTTTTTTAATTTCAGATATTATTTTCTGTTTTAATTTTCTGATTTTATCTTCTGTTTTATTTTTCTGAAATTAATTAAATATCATTATGGAAATATAAATTTATGAATTTTTAGAATATTAATTGATATTATTTTATGTGAATTTTGATATTAATTTTCTGTTTTTTACTTTCTGTTTGAATTTTCAGTTTAAAATTGTGGGGTTATTTCTGTTTTTTTTTTTAGGATATGTGGGTCGGGTATTTACTATTTTTATTTCCAAAATTAGGCTTAGAATATTTAGTGGTATTAGCAAGTAATTTTCTAGATTTTTACTTGTTTAATTTGACTTGTCTTAGCAATTTAAAGAAGTAAAATATATTAGAGTAGTAAATTTAATTAGATTTAAACTAGCTTACTATTATAAATCTTTCTTCGTGGGATCGATCCCTACTTTTCTATGTTATAAATTTTATTTATAAATTAAAGTAGTTGTTTAATTTGTAACTCTATGATAAACTTTACAGAAAGGCAAAACTAATGGAGAAGGCAGGCGGGGTAGGGGAGAGGGGAATTCGAGTCAAGGCCTAAGCAAGGAAATATGATGATTGATTTAACCCAAATCAGAGCATACTTCAAAGCAAACAAAACAAAACCGAATCAACATTTAGCTAATTCAACACCTGGAAATCATAAATCAGAACAGCCATGGGGAGGAGAGTTTTGGATTTTTTCAAGTAGCATTCAAACAGTACCGAAACAAGGAGAAGGGGAAATTTGCAACTAATCGAACTCAAACCTGCAACCTTTCAAAGCCAAAATTTGGAATTCAACCAATCTTGCAAATAAACTAACTAAAAACAGAGGTCTAAAGCATAGCAACCAAAACAGAGGAGACACAGAGCTCGCGAGCTTCAACAACAAACGAATCCAGAATGAAAATACACCAACAACACATGAAACCCAGAATTGGTTCAACAACACACGAAGAATCATTACTTTCCACTCCAAATTAACACACCGAGCTTCAAATACATGAAAAATGCAAGCTAGAAACTAAATCTAAAATTGAAATCGAAACTAGAACCCTAAAACCCAAAACCATAAATACCTCAAAACTGAAATTGAAACTGAAGTTACGAGTCTAAAAAATTAATTAAAACCTAAAACCCTATAACTAAAACCTAGATTAGTACCTAGCTTCCCTTCTGAATGCGCCGCAACCTCGATTTATAGCCTCTCCTCTTCTCTTCTTCACCGTCAATCTGGGGATTAAGGTGGACGGTGCTGATGATTATGGCTGGCAGTTGACATGGCAGGCGATGCGTCTGATGCTGCTGGCGTTGGTGGATGGTGGAAGTGATGGTAAAGATGGATGCTGATGGGGGATGATGCTGGTGTTGATTTTTGTCGAGGAAGGAGAATGAAGACAGAACCAGGGGTGTATCGCGGGGCCTAGGCTGATTGAGAGCCGAGAGAGAAATGAGAGAAGGCGAGGGATAAGAGGGGGGGTGAATGGGCACGTGCTTGTCACGTGGGGGGCTGGGTAGATTTTAGGTTTTTTTGTTTTATTATTTTTGTTTTTATTTCTTATTGGTTATAATAGAGAATGTGATGAAGACTTTTTAGTTGGGTTTGAATCAATTTTGGCTCAATTCATCATTTTCGGTATCTCTTCATCTTTTTCATGCTTTTCCCGATTTATTCAATTCCTAAAAGGGGCAACCCGGTGCACAAGCATCCCGCGTTCACGCAAGGTCCGGAGAAGGGCCGCACCCTAAGGGGCGAATTGTAGGCAGCCTAACATGACTTTATCAGTGGCTAATTCCACGGCTCGAACCCATGACCTTTTGGTCACACGGAGACAACCTTACCGTTGCTCCAAGGTTCCCCTTCGATTTATTCAATTCCTACAAAAATAAAATAAAATGAAATAAAAATTTAAAAATATAATTATTATGAACATAAATTAAATATAAACGTATTGTAAAAATATCGTATTTTTAGCGCAAACGCCCCCCTCTCTCTCTCTTTCTCTCTCTCTCTCTCTCTTTCTGGAAATTGCCATCAGTTATCTTTATTTGTTTTTTTTCTTCAACTTGTGCAACTGCTAGCTATCACTTTACTATATACTTCTTTCTCACTCTTAGAGAAATGACTTTTCATTTGTTCTCTCCTCTGTGATTTTGATTTATTCTTCTCTTCATTTGTCATATTTCCATGTCAAAAATGTGATTTTGCAATATATTGCTCTGTTATAGTTTTTGTTCGTTTAGTTGAATTTCATTGGTCATTTGCAAATCTGTCAAGTTCAAATTTTATTAATTTGAAAAGTTTTCTTTTTGGTGCTAGAGAGACTTGAAACGAGGAAGATGGATTGTAGTGAAAATCAAGAAAAAGTGTTCAGCCTTTGGTCATTTTTATGAGCTTTCTTTGAGCATTGTCAATATGGGTGCTGAACATTCGAAGTTAAACTATTGAATATCAAGGTATAATGTTGAGCTTTCAGGATATTAGAATCAAGCATTCAAGGCTTGGGCCATTTGGCTGTTGAGTATAGTCACTGATGATATTAATCGTTCAAGCCATTAAGGAAAGGTTGTTGAGCATTTAGAGTTCGGTTGTGCTGGGAGCCAACTAAAAAACATTAAAATTGCAACATAAAAGAAGTCAATACAATATATGGGCATCCATTCTCAAACCTCATAAAATTAATTACCCAGTCAATATGTCCAGGGAGTGACAATTATATCATAACTATCAAAGAGGGAAGGAGGGAAGTTGTTTGTGCTAAGAAGCATTGATTTAAATACCAAAAGCATGGACTAGGCGACTAGCTACAATTTATTATCATTTTCATGATTCTTATTTATCCTCAAAAATTTATAGTTTGATCAGTTAGAGAGACTGAGGAGAGATAGAGGAGTGACATTTGGTGGAGGGAATCTGATAATCTTTCAATACAACTGAATTTTCAATCATTTTTGTTTTATTGATTGAATTATCTTTCTTTTTTTTCAATTTGATCAAAAAAATCTACTTTTTTCAATTGAATTTATATAACTAGTCAAGATAATATTTTAGGTAATCATATAATCATTTTAGCTTCATCCATTGCACTTGAATTAATATGACTCGTTAAGATAGTATTTTAATTATTTGGTATGATGGTGGACAATGCTAGGGAATAAGATTCAATAGTTAGAGATTTCTAATTTATTATAGAGCAAAAAAAATTTAAGTAGAAAAATACATTACTTTTATACAATAGTAGAGATCAGGGTAATTTTTAGATACTTCATGAATTACTATCAAAATCCATAAAAACCTTAGTTTGGAATGCTCAAATTAGGACATGGAAAGTTTTCTTATTTTGAATTAAAAAATATTTATTCATATCATTTAGAAAAGGAGAAAAAAATATGTTCAATGCTAAATTTTTTGTGCTAGGCTTAGTGAAAGAAGATCCGATTCTTAAAATTGGGAGCCTGATCCAAATTCTTGTTTTACTCAAACTTCCCATGTCAAGGTTGTCATATTACTCTTTGGTGCTCAATGATTTAGTCATCTTAGAGCAAGATCTTATCACATTAGATAAATATGTCTACATTTCATAGCAAAATATAAATGCGTTTACAGTTTAAAAAAAAATTATATATTTATATATATCTTCTTTCTCATATTGTATTATTAGAAATAGCAATGTATATGAAAAGTTAAACTGTTAATGTGTATGAAAATACATTTGATAGACTCGCGACTTCATGGTATTTGTATCTTTTTTAAAATTGAATTTAAACTATCGCGGTTGCATGATACGTGAACATTTGATAAATTTTGCTTTGCCTCCCACCCCAAAAAAAAATTGAATTTGAGGGCCCATGAAAAATTATATCATAGGCCTTGGGCTATAGTGCCGAATAGGTCAAATTCTTTTGATTATATTAGCTGATGTTATCATTTCAGTTTTATTACTAAAATGTCATCGTTTTAGAAGTGGGCCATAATGTGTTCATTATGCCCGTTGCTTAGCCTATGATGCTACATAGGCCTTATTTTTATGTAGAACTGTTATGTAGGCCTGCGCTCATCTAGCTATTTAGGTAGGCCAGTATTCACCATCAATCCTTCACTTATATGTTACACATTTAGAATGCAAGAATTAACGATTGGTATGGTGGCTAGTTGTCATCCAGATTCATTGATCATTGAAAGACGTCGAATGAGATCCTGGGTAGACCTGATAAATGGGTCACTTAAATTGGGTACGGGTCAAATCTTAGTTCGATTTGGGTCACTTTCGAGTCAACTATGATTGGATCGGGTTCGGGCTCGGTTCCGGTGAAGTTTGAATTTGGGTCAATTTCGGATCAACCATGTTTGGGCCGGGTTTGGGTTCATTTTGGGTCGGGTATGTTTCGGGTTGTGTACGGTAGCCCGGTTCGGATCGGGTATGGGTCGAGTCTAATTTAGGTCGGGAGGGATTCGGTTCAATGTTTAGGTGAATGTCGAATCAGGTGTAAATCGGGTTAAGTATAGATTAATTCGGGTTATCGTATATTTTGAATGTGCTCATTTCTAATATTAAGTTATATTTAAAAGATAAAATCTGTTTAATTAGACAAACCCATAAACCTATTTATTAAATGTTCTTCTTTTTAGTCATACATTAACGTTTAGTTGTTTATGTGTTCGTAACTCCGTATAATATATATATATATATATATATATATATATATATATATA
>JACYFF010031955.1:49816336-49854781 GCA_017589665.1 Selenicereus undatus | reverse complement strand
AGATCTAAACCCCCCAAGTCATGAACCTCACGGCTATCTCTCTGCCTGAACACAGTACACACCCCACTCTTAAAAAAAAAAAAAAAAGAAGGAAAGACGTATATTACCTGAACCCATCAGCACCGCCATGGGAGGGGTGGCGCGTGTGTGTCACGCGCCGCCACGAAAACGAATTTAGGTCGTTTTCTTCCTCCCAAACCCTTAATCGGCTCCTGATCTGCAAATCCCGGCCAAAACCAAGTCCAAAAAACCCATCCCGGCCGCGCGTGTACGTCAAACGCCGTCACGGTGGTGGCGCGTTCAGCGAGTGGGTGGCGCCAGTCAAAAGCTCGGCGGCCGATCTACACGCTGGCGCAATTTTTGGGCCGATTTGGTCAGAGGTTGAGCCGTGGATTTAAGTTCAAGGAGGCGGTTAGTGAGGGGGGTGTACCATCATCTGGGTTTACATGGCGGTGGTCCGAAGGACCGACGACGGCTGTGGCTGTCGGGGAACCATTGAGACTCAAGAATGGAGACTGAGGTAGTCTCGGCTATGTGCCAGGGAGTGTCGAAGAGGCTCTGGAGAGAGAGGCAGAGAGTAAGGTGAGGATTCTAGAGAGAGAGGAGGTCGATTTGTGAAGTTGCCTGGGGGGGGTCTCGGGTAGCCTTAGGTTTTAATTTTATGCAATTTTATTTTTGGGTTTTAGTTGTGATTCATATTTAAATTAATTATGATTTGTTATTTCAAAATAGTTTTGATACTTGATTTTCTATTTATATTGTCAGAATGTTCAATATTTACCCTATGATAATTGAAATATGAATTAGTTTTATATTTCAATCTATATTATTTATTTCTCTGATGAAATATGGATTGGTAAATATTAATATGAGCTAAATAATCACATGCCTGAATGAAATATAAATTCGTTTTATATTTCGAATAAAATAATAGTTAGCAAATTGTGATATATGAATTTTTTTTAATATGTTAAGATTAGTATTAAAATGTAAATTAGTTTTACATGAATAATATCTATGTGATATTTAAATTAATGTTAATTTGTTTAACGATTTCTAATGAAGGTCCATATGATAAAGTTCTTATGGAAATATAGTGATTAAATTATTTAAATTTCTAATTCATGATTATATGAGATGATTATGAGCTTGGTGAAATTTTCGATCATATGGCATGAATGATCAAATTTTTTTTAATTTAATTATTTTAGTAATGTGCCCAATGTCCATCTTTTAACACTTGTAGATATGGCAGCTAACAACGCAATAATCATCGAACTATCCACCAGTCAAAAGTTAGATGGGTCTAACTATGACATGTGGAAACAGAAGATTCAGTATCTTCTAGAAGAAAAAGACCTGCTGGAACACTTGACGGTAGCCAGGTTTCCACCATCTGATAAGGATGCAGATGGTAAGCCTATTGATACTTCTACTGTACAGTATCAAGAAAGCTTTCAGGCCTACCAAGACTGGACCAAGAAAGATCGTAGAGCACGCTTTACAATGTTGTATTGCATGCATGACGATCTGATTGGCGAATTTGAAGTTCATCTCACAGCTAAAGATATGTGGGACCAGCTCAAAATTCGTTTTGGGCAAACATCCGAAACAAGGTTACGTACCTTGCAATTGAAATGGATGAACTACAAAATGGATCCCAGTCGCACTGTGATCGAGCATTTACGAATTATGAGTGGCATAATTCGTGATCTCAAGGGCGCAGGAAAAGACATTTCTGAGGGGGAGCAAGTCCTGAATGTGATTCGGGCTCTCCCTGACGAACCTCCACAATGGGAACAAGTCAGGACAATCTTGACTCATTCTGACCATTTGAAAACCTTTGGTCAGATTCAAAGCCACCTCGAGATGGAGGAGGAGCGCCTGAAAATGTTTGGGACTCCCAATGTGGCTCTTGTCGCCAAGGGCATCAGGCCTAAAAGCAACAAGAACACAAGAGGTAGGCAGTTCAAGAGAGGTTCTCGCCCCCCTCAGAAAGGTAGGCCAAATGCTGGAGTGGCTAAGAAACTAAAGACCAAAGGCAATGGAGAGACAAAAATAGCACGTGTGAAGTGCTATAACTGTGGTAAGAAAGGTCACTACGCTCGGGATTGTCCTGAGCCGAAGAAGGTACCTTTCTCTACTCACTCTCCTGAATTATATGTATGTTCTCATGCATTAGTTGCTAAATCCTTTCCTAATTGGATTGTAGATACGGGAGCAAGCAAACATATAGTTCGGGACAGAGCTGGCTTCGTGGACTTTCACCGCTATCCGGTGGGTTCACAATCTGTCGTGCTGGGAAACGGCAGTGAAGAAGACGTTCTAGGTGTTGGAACGTACCGGCTCATATTGAAAGGAGGAAATAAGCTGCTCCTGTTTGATGCTCTCTATGCACCTGGGGTGCGAACTTGTCTTTTATCCTTAGTTTCATTAATGAAATCAGGTTTTGGTTTTTCTTCCTGTAATGACGGTTTGAATATTTTGTATTGTGGCAATGTGTTTGGCCACGCTACTTTAAGGGACGATTTTATTGTATTGGATTTAGACAAATCATATAATAATTCTCCTTCAGCTTTTGTTTCACATTTTGATTCCGATTTAGAATCGATTAAGTGGCATGCTAGGCTTGGTCATATTGGCCAAGATAGGATGAGTCGGCTAGCTAAAGAAGGGTTTTTAAACCGACTCACTAAGGTTAAATTGCCTAGGTGTGAGTCATGTCTAGCTGGCAAGGCGACCGCGAAGCCTTTTGGTAAGGCTTCAAGGGCGTCAAGTCCTCTAGAGCTGATTCACTCTGACATTTGTGGACCCATGAATGTGAAAGCACGTCATGGGGCTTTCTATTTCCTCACTTTCATAGATGATTATTCAAGATATGGGTATGTGTACCTCTTATCACATCGCTGTGAAGCACTAGATATGTTCAAACGTTTTGTAGCTGAGGTTGAGACCTAATTAGATCGAAGAGTTAAGACTCTTCGAACTGATCGAGGTCGTGAATACCTCTCACATATGTTCAAAGGATTTTGTGAGGAAAAAGGTATACGCAGACAACTCACGATTCCTGGCACTCCACAACAAAATGGTGTGGCAGAGCGAAGGAATCGAACATTGCTTGACATGGTCAGGTCAATGATGGCACACGCCAATCTCCCAATTAGTTTTTGGGGGGATGCGCTGCTTACGGCAGCTTACATCCTTAATCGTGTGCCGAGTAAAAGCGTATCCGTCACTCCATATGAGTTATGGTTTGGAAGAAAGCCCTCCTTAGATCATTTACGCCCATGGGGTTCGGCTGGTTATGTACACAACCCAACTCATAAACATGGGAAACTTGGTCCTAGGGCCACCAAAATGGTGTTCATACGATATCCCGAACATTCTAAAGGATACGTTATGTATGGTGAACACCCTAATGGTGGCATGACGGAAGTTGATTCACGTAATGTGGATTTTCTTGAGGATGAGTTCCCAAGTATTGGTGAAATCAAAAATGACCTAGCGTTGTATGAGTTACCGCTCAATGACCCACTATCTCTCGGCGAGGGGGAGAATTTTAGTACTCACCGCACCGCCGAGGATAGTAGGCAAGATGCACAGTTATTGGTTAATCAAGAGGATCAACCTGATCAACTTGGTGTTGATGAACCTGCGGTTAGTCCGTTTGTTCAGGAGGATAGGAGTGATTCTCCACCTGTTGAGGATTCAACACCTCTTAGGGATAGGGGGAGAAATTCCACAGTGGGACAAACCAGCACTGGTCCTCAACTCCGGAGGAGTGAACGCGGAAGAATCCCTCGACGGTATTTTCAAATCGAAGAGGAGATATTCTTGTGCACTCCTTTAGAAATTGAGGAGTCGACCTCTTTCCAAGAGGCTATTGATTCACCAAACCACAAAGAGTGGTTAGAAGCCATGAGGGATGAAATGGACTCTATGGCGAGAAATAAGGTTTGGGAACTTGTTGATCTTCCTCCCCGACGTAAATCGATTGGAAATAAGTGGGTTTTCAAAATAAAACGTCGGGCGAATGGAACGATCGATAAGTTTAAGGCCCGTTTAGTGGCGAAAGGGTTTACCCAAATTAAGGGGATAGACTATGAAGAGACATTTTCTCCTGTGGTGAGAATTGCCTCTGTTCGCCTACTTCTAGCCTTGGTTGCCCATCTGGATTTAGAGTTATTCCAGATGGACGTAAAGACTGCATTCCTTAATGGAAATCTTGAGGAAGAGATCTACATGGATCAACCTGTTGGTTTTGTATCAAAAGGTAAAGAGGACAAAGTCTGTCGTCTTAAAAGATCCATCTATGGTCTCAAACAGTCTTCCAGAGCGTGGTATTTCAGATTCCACGAAGCCATTATTTCTTTTGGCTTGGACATGGTATCTGAAGATCACTGTGTGTATGTCAAGAAAACTGCAAAAGGGATTATGTTTCTCACTCTGTATGTTGACGACATACTGTTGGCTGGAAACAACATGGAGATGATCCAGACCACTAAACAGTGGTTATCCTCCGTTTTTGAGATGAAGGATATGGGTGAGGCTAGGTATGTCCTAGGCGTTGAAATAACTCGAAACTGTTCCAAGAAGCTTCTTGGTCTAAGTCAAGAAGCATACATTAATAAAATCTTGGAACGCTTTCGAATGCATTATTCTAAACCCGTGGATACTCCAGTTGAAAAGGGTCTAACCTTAAGCCTTGATCAGTGCCCTAAGACAGACGAAGAGAAGGAGAAAATGAGTAACGTTCCCTATGCAAGTGCAGTGGGCAGCCTGATGTATGCCATGTTATGTACGCGGCCAGACATTTGCTTCGCGGTTGGCTTGGTAAGTCGTTACCAAAGCAACCCAGGGTCTGCTCACTGGCAAGCCGTCAAGAGAATCTTTCGGTATCTACGTGGTACAAGTGATTTTGTGCTTTGCTACCAAGGAGGGGATCTTAAGCTAAGAGGATATACGGATGCTGATTGGGGTGGTGACCTGGACGAGTCCAGATCTACCTCAGGATATGTGTTCATCCTAGGTGGGGGAGCCATATCTTGGTGCAGTAAGAAACAAGACTGCATATCACTTTCTACTATGGAAGCAGAGTATGTTGCTTGTTGCCTCGCCACTCAAGAGGCAATATGGCTGAGGAATTTTCTCCAGGATCTCAATCTTACTCCTTGTGCTGACGATCCTGTAGAGTTGATGTGTGACAATACTGTTGCTATCCAGTTTGCTAAGGATCCCAAGTTCCACAGAAGGACCAAGCACATCAAGAGGCATTATCATTTTGTTCGGAACGCCATAAAAGAGAACGAAGTTGCCATTAAGTATCTATCTACAAGTAGGATGATAGCTGATCCATTAACTAAGCCTATTCCAAGAGACACTTTTAAAACTCATGTGATGAGCTTAGGTCTGCATAGGATTTAGTTTTTGGATGTATCTAAGTGTAAAATGGACATGTGTACTCTTCTGTTGAATATTTATGAAATAAAGAATTATGTTTCTTTTCAAATGTTCATAAATATGTGAGTATATTATAAGGCACATTATAATGTCACTAGGCTTCTGATTGGCCTCGTCACACAGGCAATCGCCCTGACGCTTGCGTAGCGGGCAGGATGAGACTGAATCATATTGGCACTAGGTGTGCAATATTGATTACTCATACCAGGTGTGTATGAATGAAAGGATATAGTCGCCTTAGTAAGACTAGGATGAGACTCGGGGGAGTCGAATATGAAATAAGTTTTCATATCGAAGCCTTATAGCCGAATCTTGAGTGTAGTGGTTAACATTTTGTATGCTAATCTAGTAACTCAGGTTGGTTTTTTTTTTTAGTAAAAAAAAACCAGACTTATGATTCTCATGGCGTAGAAAAGTGACATGCCCAACTTAGTTGGGTCTATGCCATGACACACCCTCATACTGTGTGTGCTAAATGTCGACCTATTTGATGGGTGACAAGTGAAATCCCTACCCTTGTCACCGTGTGGCCCTCATTGACAATACTCTTGGACTTAGAGTTATAATATGAAGTCTAAGTATAATGTTGCTACTTTAATGTGTTATCCAAGGGCCAAGATGTATACGATCCAGCGGAGCACATTAGGAAAACAGTTATGCTAAGATGGATTATTTTAACTGTCTAAGGAAGATTCATTCCTCATCACCATATCAAGCCCGGGCGATTATATTTAGTATATAATCATTTGATATATCAGGCATAAAGGGACAGTGTATGCCATTGGTGATGCTTTTGAATGATTCGGGGTATTGATTTTTCTTGGAAGTGTTATGTCAGTTAGATGGTGACTTGATATAACACCCGTGTGTTCCATTTTGGTCGCACACTCCATTCCCAGTATGAAGCGTGAGAGAATGTATTGATAGAGAGACATTAGATTTTAGGTCTATGTGACCGAGGGGGAGCTATTGATCAAGTAACGGTCACTTGAGATAATAGCTATAATTGCCTAATTAATTTGGCTGTTACACAAAGGATTAATTGTGTATTAATCAGCAATTATATTCTGATTCTGTATCAGGATATTAGGCATATAGAAGTGTGTGTGTTAGTGTATAATTTGAACACTACGCTGAAAACAATTCTATAGCAGCAATACAAACATACATCCCAAAATTCTCTCTGTTTGTTTTTCCTCTCACTGCATAGCCATCAAGAGATACGGGTTTGGAGTGTGATTCATTGGTGACTCTGGTAGCCACCGGTTTCGTGGGTAGCAGTCAAGCAAACATAAAGGTTCTGGCAATCAAGCTTCCGCATCCAGGTAATCCTAAATTACCTACAATGACAAAGTGGATTTGTTCAACTACTTTTTGTTTTTCTTTTTTAAATTTCTCCAATTGTGACACTCTATATAATGAATTGTTAACATATTATCAAACCAAAATATATTGTGGCTGCATTTTCCTATTAATTTATTTTCTAAAATAAACAATAATATATTTTAAGTTGTAGACAAATATAAAAAACTTAAGAATATGTAGATGAATTACTTATTTTTGTTTAAAAACTTACTCAATTTTTAAGTTAATACTTTGAATTTATTAGTCTAAAAGCCAATAATTTAAGAATTTAGAATACAAATATTTACAAATAAGTTGTTAATTTGAATAATTCAAAAATCCGATCTAATTCGGTCCGATTGATCCAACTGACTTGATTGATGACCTGCTAGTTTACTGGTTCACTCACCAGTTCAGTTGTACCAGCCTTGCTAATAAGCATATGTTTTGTATATAAAAAAATATTTTGGTTGTTTTGCCACATATGTATATTTATATGTGTATGCATATATATGATCTCATATAAGAACTAAACCTTCTTCTATTTGTTTTGCATTTTCCATTAAATCATATTATTACTACTTTAGAAGAGCAAATGTTTTATATCTGGATTCACATTTTTAGATAATAGATTTGCATTTATTTAGTTGAATATGAGCATCATAGATAGTTTGTAGTTATTGATGAACACAAAAATAATATAGGTATTTGCAAATAATCACTTTGGCTGTTAGTGATACAAATGATTTGTAAAAATTGATAAGCATTTATATTATGTATAGGTAAGCATTTTAGTTATTTATATATAAACATTTTCGTCTGATAGATAACTATTCATTTGTTATGGGATAATAAAATATGCGTGTAGCATATCTTAAGCGAAAGACAATACACCAACAAAAACTAAAACAAGAACAAAATAATAAAATAAAGATTATACAAAAGTAAAAATCTTAACTAAAACTTAAAAAAAAAAAACTTATGTAACTGTTATGAAGACAAAAGGGTCAAAAAATAAAAGTAAAGGGAGCAACTAGAAAAATAAATAATAGTTGTTAATTTTAAAATTTGTTGACGTACCTTTATACTCACATATATGTATGCCCATACCTAATACCCATTTACAAAAAGTTTTATGGGCGTGTATGTAGTGAACATATTTTTATGTACTATTAAGAAAAGATTTGTGGCAAAATGAATGAGCAAAAACATCATAAAATGAAAAGATTGTCTTAAACCTCTTTTTTTACTAGGGTTGTGAACAAATTGATTTCTTTATTTCGTAGTTTTATTGAGCTTTTTGAGATAAAATAGTAATTCAACGAGATAAGCATTCTTCAGGTACAGTGTAAGTATTTATATTGTGTTTATATATATAAGCAATTTTTCAATTATAAAGAAAACTAGTATGACCATTTCCTAGATGTTGCTGAGTAAATATTTTGTTGTGCAGATTACCATTTTGGCTATTTAAAGATTAACATTTTAGATTTTGTTGTGTATAATTAGTTCGTATATGTTAATAGCCATGTCTACTATGTGTCTATAAACATTTTTGTGGTTTCAATATAAGAACTTTTGCTATTGGTATATATTTTTTGTTGAAATGATAAAATACTAAATTAATTTGTTATACAATTGAATAAATGAAAAAGCAAATAAGAAATGAGAAAAGCCAAATGGAATAAAAACAAATAAAAAGAAAATCCCAATTAATATAAAAAAGAGAAGCCCCTTAAATGTTACAAAATAAAAATAATTGTACTAGGACAAAATAGTAAGCTCATTGCAAGATGAACAAATGTTTTAAAATTAAAGAACAAACAAAATATAACCATCTATGAGCCACCACCAAACAAAAATAAAGTGTTTGATAGACTTAACAAAATAGGTGTGTTCCCCAGCAAAAGTAAGGCTAGTTTTGCAAGTAAGGAATAATGATATAGACCTTATTTAACTTATTATATACTTATTATTAGCATTTAGTATTAATCAAAACTAATCAGTATTAATCATCACTAATCAACACTTGGCTATATTTCATGCTCACAATTATAATTATGATAAACACTGATCAATTTTCATTAGCATTAATTAAGCCCTATTCTTTTGAGTGGGAAATGCACTCGACCCACCACAGCCACCAACTCCTCCCCCCCTTCCCACTCTTTCCCACACTTAAACAAAAATACAACTCCTTCCCACTTTCACCCACATGTACCTATAATTACTATTTTGTATAGTTTAAAAACTCTTATCATTGATGTAATTGTATATCTAAGTAGTCTGATACTAATTATGAAGAGTTGTATTTAATTTGAAGATGTTATTGGAATATTTGTAAGTTGTATATATCATAAATTGTACATAAAGTTATTTATGTTGCCCTGTTCTTTTCATTGGGAAATGGGGGGTTTTGAGAGGGTGTGGGAAGGGGGGAGGGAAGGAGTGGGCGAGTGTGGTATTTTTTGGAAGGAGTGGGTGAGTGTAGGTGAAAGTTGAATGTAGTTGAAGCATTGGCTATTTGTATTTGTTTGTTTTATAATGTAATAATTTTATTGTGATAGTAATTAATGATGATGAAGTCGTTTTATTTTTTGTTTCTTCTTTCTTGTTCTTTTTTATTTTGTTTATTTTTGGATTTTTGTATTTTTATTCTTTTATTTGTTATCTTTATTTTTTTTTATTTTTTATATTGATATTGTTTATTTTTCATTTTTTTATTTTTTATTTTTTATTTTTTATTTTTCATTTTTCAGTTTTATGTTTTTGTATTTTTTAAATTTTTTATTTTGTTTTTTATTTTGTTTTTTATTTTTTTAAAATTTTTAAATTTGTAAATTTTTTTAATTTTCTTAAATTTGTTAAATTTTGTTAGTTTTAATTTTTTAATTTTTTTGTATTTATTTTTTATGTTCTTATGTTTTAATTTTTTGTATGTATTTTTTTATTTTTATTTTTTTGGAATTTTTGGTTGTTTGTTTTTCTGGAAAAAAAAATTGAAAAGCCAAAAAAAAAACAACAACATAAAAAGAAAGATAAAAATAAATACAAAGAAATGGTATTTTTTGTATTCTTTACATTTCTGCATTGATAAGCAAATTTTAGTTATTCGTGAGTGGTAGATGTTTTAAGTTTAATTTTTAAATGGAACAGATGGTTAGAAGTGGTTTTTCGTTGTGTCCCCATTTGTTGTTATACGTCACAAACACGTAGATTGTTGTTGTGGTATATGTAACACATTATTTTTCGGTCATCGTAAATCGTGACACAAACGGTAGATGTTTTTATTCGGTGTTCGCGACAGAACTAGTGGATGTTATAAATGATAACGGTTGTCAAAGTACTGGTAATGGTTTACGTTGTCGGATGAACAGTTGTTGTTGGCGGTAGAAATTGACGCAATAATTTAACTAATTTCATGTGAAGCCGAATATTCATTAGACAATAATAAAGTTGTACTATTACAAATGAACACATATTGCAACATTAACGAAATTGGCATTGTAAGGCCATACATATTGCACATATCAGGTCGCAGCAGACTCCCACATATCAGTAACTAGTTGATCCCTAAATTAGTTCATGAATTGTTTGGCATTCGAATCAAGGAACGTATCATCATGTTCTGCTGTAGTAGAGGGTGGCCTTGGTGATATTTGGATGCCATGTCGATGGAGACGAATAAAGTTATGGAGGGTGCAAACTGCGATTATTATCTGAATCTGTTTTTGTAATGGGGCATCCTGTCATCTAATATCTTCCATATAGCCTTCATCTCCCCCAAAGTTCGCTCAATCGTCCCCCGCAAACAAGAATGACGATAGTTGAACTCTTCTTTCATCCCTCGTCTGGCAACGCCGCATTAACGACCTCTGCTGAACTCGGGAATGTGGTACCGAACATCGTTCTCTTTATAAGGTGCCAAGTACCCAATCGTATTTGGATATGCGGAATCCACCAAATAGTACTTCCCTAACCACGTATGGACAACATATCATTCAATGATGACCACATTGTCGGAGGCAATACTAAACACATATTATACCAAGAAACGGGGG
Organism: Selenicereus undatus; assembly: GCA_017589665.1. Taxonomy (NCBI): domain Eukaryota; kingdom Viridiplantae; phylum Streptophyta; class Magnoliopsida; order Caryophyllales; family Cactaceae; genus Selenicereus; species Selenicereus undatus. The sequence continues at coordinate 49,843,916 of JACYFF010031955.1, read as the reverse complement.
TACCTGGAGATGGATGAGGGAAGTCGAACTTCGGCTCAACTATAATATGTTGTAGTACTGGTAGATCATGGGAGCTGCCCTTCCAGCCAACATTGACATACACAATCATGCCGTCAAATGAAACGACCATCAAAACCTTCCAAGTCATATCCCCTTTACGATTTTGATAACGTTGGCCTATGTCATCTGCAATTCTGCATTGAATATGGGTCTCATCTAATGCTTCAACACAATCCTACATAACAATGCACAAATTTTGCTGTCAGTTGTAAACAATGGATGATCATATACATTACGTACGTTTTTCTGATGGTTGCCAACATACTTTGAAATACGGCCAGTAGAACCCCGACTTCTGCGCAATTTCTGGGGCCACTTCATCCTAACTGCGGTACGGCCTTACGATATCAGCAGATAACGTAACTAAAGTTTCTAAGACTTGGTTATGATAGGTGCTTATAGTTGACGGTGAATGCTGAAATCGGATCTACACATCACGGTAGCTTGCACCTTGTGCAAAAATATATAAGCTTAGAGCAACGATTTCAGCTACTTTAATAAAGCGTTCCTCATCTATAGCGCGCCTTTCTAATATGACGTTATCCAAATGTATAAAAGCATCTCGGTCGAGCCGCAGCAATTGCCGACAAAAATCTGTCCTAGTACTATTCAACACTCGATGTATGAATGACCCGTCACTTTCCCACCAATCATCCTTGGTAGTCTCGGGGGTGAAGCTGTACGTTGAGGTGAACAACTTCGTACGAGCGTGTGCAAGACAAGAGTGTCCACAATACGATCTTCTTCCTCGTCCATTCTACATCATGTAGAAGCATAAAATCATTATAGAGAAATGGAAACAAATAGATTCATCGTTGGACGACAACTAGCAATTCCAAACTGCTGGCCATAAAATAACAATGCAGTTACACAAACCACCACGACAACTAATCGTGCTCACTACATTCATACAACAAATGTAAATGTCAAGTCATTTATAAAACATGTCAACTGAGAACCCAACTCATAAATCAACAAATCACTACAGTCAAACATCCCCCAACCCTCTAACTCGTAAGTATCTGGTAATATCATCATCATTGAAAACTACAAAGTACTCAAAGTCCTACTCACGTCTAATATATTCCATCATAGTAAATATGAAATCTGGTCCTTTGGCAACAACCCCAGGATTCTCCCTCAACTTTGTAAGAACCTTTTCGTAAACAGATGGCAGGGGGTTAAGTCTGGCCTCCACTGTCATGTGCATCAGTGTGAGAGCATTATGCACTTCGGAATCCAATTCTTCCCTCAGCCACCTTCTGTCACCTGAACTTCCACCCTCACTTCAACGTTTTCGAGAGTTTGTCTGCGTAGTCCTAGGAGGTGATCGACTTTCTGCCCCAGCACTCACCTTCGTCTGCTCGTTGTGCTCATCATCCTCTGCCTCATCACTATCACCCACATGCTCTTCCAAATCCACTGCCAAATCCTGATGAACTGGACGCCGTTCACTACTGGAAGTACCCATCGCCGGGGAGAAGCTCAAGTCGCCAGTTGCATGCCTGCCATGCACCATTGCTTTAATCTTGTTTAGATTTGGGGGAACTCTATCACGAAAACTTCTGAATCTTCCCCCCTATTTCTGCACACCCAATGAAACACATTATTTTAAAAAGCATATAAACATGAATGTCATGACAACACTTATGTACAAAGCATATTATACCTTCAGAAATTTCTCTCAAGTGTAATCAGTCACTGTCACAACTCCAGTAATAGAGTTCACACCAACATCCGTCTGGCCTATAAGCCATTCCCAAGCTTTTAATTTCTTGACTGTGTCATTATAATGGTTTCTTATTTGAGTACCATCCCTATCGATGCCCTGAACTTGCAACAAAGCTTTCACAACAGACCATTCAAACTGTGTAGCCCCCTGCGCTTTTTGTTCGATCAACGCATCGAAGAATTTATCATCCTCTTTATTAGTCCAATTACGGGATTTCCTCCCACTACTGGCCATACTGTAAGCTATCAAAAATCACCAATCAATTACAATGAATATTAACTTCAAAAAAACCACCAATCAAGTGCACACATTTGCAACATAAGAACGCACCACAAATGCACATCATCTCATAAGAGAGTTTATGGTTAACGCATTTCCTTCAACCACACGTCCATTACAACTCACAAACGCTTAACATTCAAATTCATGCTGCAAATGAAGAAATTGCTTGCAAATACCACGACCATCTCAACTCATGTCAATCTCAAACGAAGAAAACGCACAACTTTGAAATTGAACTCACAATCTCTTCAAATTAAGCACACAGGCTTAAATAAAGCACACATGTTCAAACAAAAATTCCTCATACGACAAACTCATGAATGCAAGCCATTGTTTTCAGCCGCAACCAACTAACCAAATTTACCAAAAATAATAACAAACCAAATTTACCAAACATTCCTGTACTCATGAATGCAAGCACACATGTTTAATTTCTCATACTTACACCTCAGAACCGGGGAGATGGCCGGCGAGCTGGGTAGGTGTGGGGATGTCGCCGACGAGGTCGGAACTGGTCGGCGAGGACTAACGGCTGCTTGGGGTGTTCGAAGCAGCATGGGAGCGTGCACGATGGGAGTTGCAGGGGGCTAGGAGCTGGCGCGCGTGCTGGGCGAGATGGCCGACGAAGAAGGAGACACTCGACGATGTCGAAGATGGTCGGGGTTCTCGCAGCTAGCGTTGGAGGTGGCACGGTGGGAGATCGACGGGGCTGGGTGCTGCCCGGTGCCGTGGGAGATGGCCGGCGAGCTGGGAAGACGGTTGGCGTGTTGCTACGGCTGGCGACCGGACGGCTGGCGCTGCTTCAATGGCTGACCAACCTGCGAGAGGAGAGCCACCTTAGAGAGAGAGATGAATGGTGAGAGCTGAGAGTTTAGAGAGAGAGAGATGAATGGTGAGAGCTGAGAGTTTAGAGAGAGAGAGAGAGGACAGTTGATAGGGTATAGAGCACAACTTTACACATGTCACGTTTTCATTGGATTCGTAGATTGCAGTTGGATATAATAAGATTGTGTTCGGGTAATATTTTCGGTGAGTACTGATTTCGAATTTCAAACTAATTTCATTGGTATCATTAACGTAAATAAGAATTCACGAACCATAATGTTCAATTTCACGCAGACAGTGAAAATTGTCGCAAAATGTGGATAATTAATTTGCAAAAAAAAATGAAAATTTTGTACGTAATTTTCAGCTCAACAACCAATTTATCGTAACCTAACAAAAGTAATCCATATTTGTGCAACATACAGTAATATATTTCACTTCAATTTTCGGTGAAAATTAACAAAATTTGAAAAAATACAACAGCAATTGATTCAACTCATTCACGAAATTTTATATTTTTTGGGGGGCAACAACGACCATCAAACAATATTTCGTAACCAGCTAAACACATAAAGAAATTTTTTTCCATTCAAAATTTAATTTTAAGATCCTTACTACTATTATAAACCAAAAAACTACATTAAAGTACAAAAATATATAACTTAAACCAACTCCCCAACTTCATTCAACTTCTTTCAACTTCTATCCACTCTCACCCACTCTTTCCCCCCCTTTCCCACACTTTAAAAAAATACCACTCTTACCAACTCTTACCCAATCCTTCTCCCCCTTTCCCACACTCACCCATCTCACACCCTTTATTTCCCACTGAAAAGAACAGGGCCTTAGTACTCATTAATTCTAATCAACAATGATCAACACTCATCAGCAGTGATTACTACTGATCAATATTCATCAATATTAATCAGTAATAAGTTATTTATAATAAGTTAAAAAAAAAAGATCTACAATAGTTAACGCCTGTTCTTTTCATGGGTTAATTTCAAAATACCAATCTCAACCCACTTCAACCCACTTTCACTATTTTAATCAAGTTCAATTTATCACATAAAAAAAACTCAACCCATTTCAACCCACTTCAACCTACTTCAACCGATCCAACGTACTTTAGTCCACTTCACCCTTTTACCCATCTCAATTTACCTACGAAAAGAACAAGCCCTTAGGCCTAACTTGCCGTACATATGACCTTTTAAATTATTTTTTTACTAGACTTATATTGCTATGGAAGCCAAACTTTTTTACAATTTCACTATTTTTTTTTTGTGCACTTGAGGGGCTTAAGCCCCTAGAAAAATAAAATCAAATCCTGACCCTTTGAGGCCAAGCCACACCCATAAGATCTTCCAACAAAATTTTTGCTAAGGCGAGGGGAGGGGGCGAAATGATGACCCTTTTACTGGGACTAACAGCACCCTGGTTTGCTAACCAATCCGCCGCGTGGTTTGCTTCTCTATAGTAATGCTGGACCTAAACCGTCCATCCTTCTAGCGTCATCAACTTATTGCATTCCAAGATGAGATAGAAATAAGGATGGTGATAAGGTAGCTCCTTATTTAACCATCCTTCCACAAGCTGAGAGTCAACCATCACTTGTAAGTATCTTCCTGCCATGGTTTGAGCAAGTTTCAGCCCACCTAGTTGCGCCAATAATTCTACGTTTGGTGATGAGCAATGACCATAACTTTCCATGAAAGCGTTGAGCATCGCACCCCTATGGTCACTAATGATTCCACCACCATCCTCTTGTCCAGGGTTCCTTTTGGAGGCACCGTCTGTGTTGAGTAGAATCCAACCATTCCTCGGTGCTTCCCATTTAACCAGCTTCTCTATTTTAAGAAACTTCGGATCTCCAAACACCAGTTCATCCAATTCAAGGGCCTTGCTATTTTTTTTATATCGAGTGAGTAGAAAAGCAATAGGGTCAGTAGGAATCATACCTTTATTATTGAAAATCCTGGCATTGTGCCAACGCTAGATCCACCAAGTAGTGATTGCAAATTTCATGGCCCAGTGCACCGTCATGGCGGAGGAGGGGGCATCCGCCTTCATATTCGTAACAACCCAGTCCTGAAGCAGTAGTAGCCATTTATTACCCATGTAACTCGGTATCTCCAAGTTAGCCCAGATAAGTCTTGCTTGCTGACAATCTCTGAGGACATGCACCAAATCTTCCTCTGGCGCTCCATAAATTTTGTAGGTTGGATCATCCGCCATGTGTCTCAGAACCCGGTTGACATTTGTCATAATTTTGTCATGCCAGGTCAACCATATGAACATCCTAATTCTTTGTGATACTGGTAACTTCCATACATTATCCCAACTTAGTGTATGAGGTGAGCCTTGTTCGGTTTTTATGATTTTTAATGCAGACTTCACAGGAAAGCCGCCATGAGGGGTCCCATTCCAAAATAGCCTGTCCTCATTATCATCTCCTAGTGTCTGCGAATATGTCTAAATGAACCTCAATACCTCCGCTGGCAGATATTCGGCAAATGAATCCCATTTCCAGCCAAGCTCCTGATCCCCCATTTCCTTTACTGTATTGTCCTGGAGTAAGAGAGGTACCTCTTTGATAGCATGGGTGTTGAACAGCGTAGACATGGCCTAGTTATGATGCCAGAAAAGGGTTTTCTTTCCATTACCAAGACTCAAGCTTACCCCTCTTCTTATGTTCTCCTTATTTGCAAGAATTCCTTGCCATACATTCGATGCTCTGGGCTTGGAGAGAAACATGTCTAGGTCACATCGGCCCTTACAGTATTTGTGCCTAATCACTCTAGACCAAAGCGAATTAGGTTCCGATAGTAATCTCCATCCAAGTTTTGTGAGAAAAGCTGCGTTAGCTTGTCTCATGGACTTGATTCCCAGCCCCCTATCAGCTTTATCTTTCTGTAACATCTCCCAATTAACAAGATGTATTTGATCATACTCATCATCTCCTTCCCAAACAAACTTGCGGATTTTCCCATCAAAATCGTCGCATACTATTCGTGAAACCTTCGCAGTTTGCATCCAGTAGAGGGGCAAGGTAGAAAGCACCGATTTGGTCAAGGTTACCCTTCCCGCCAGTGAAAGGCAATGAGATTTCCACCCAGCTAGGCGCTTGTCAAACTTTTCTATGATATGCTGAAACGTAGTACGAGTAACACGTCCATTGATGGTTGGCATCCCTAAGTAGAAACCTAAGTCTGGGGTCATTTGAATATGGAGTTCCTGGCAGATAAGGTTTGCGCTTGCCTCGGAAGTGTTAGGGGTGAATTGCACTCTCGATTTTTGGCAAGAAACTTTTTGTCCTGAGGCCCGAAAGAACCTATCCAGATAGTTCTTTATCACCTTCGCCTGCTGCATCGAAGCTTCCCCAAATAGTATAATGTCATTGGCATGCAAAGAAAAGGTGAAACAGTGGAGGCCCTTGTCGCGAGCATTTAACTGGCTTCCATTCCCCGTTATCTACCGCCTCGTCAATAATGTGAGATAGTCTTTCCATGCACATCACAAATAAATAAGGCGACAAAGGGTCACCTTGATAAATCCCACGTGAAGGCTTAAAGGACTCGTCAGGGCTTCTATTCCACAAAATTTGTAACTCCGCTGAGTCCACGCACTGCATAATAGTCTCCGCCAGTCTTATGGGAATCTGCATTCTTATTAGGGTGTCCCTAATGAATTCCCATCGAAGGCTGTCATAGGCATTTTCAAGGTCTATTTTGATTGTCATATATCCAGCTGAGCCTTGTTTCTTTCTCATGGTATGAAGCACTTCTTGAACTATGACAATATTGTTTGTGATTTGTCTTCTTGGAACGAAGGTGCCTTGGGACGGTGCGATGAGCTTAGGCAGGATAGGCTTCAACCTTTAGGCAATCGCCTTCGTAACACATTTGTATGTCACATTACACAGCCCAATCGGTCGAAATTGGGTGACAAGGTGAGGATGTTCCGTTTTGGGTATTAGCACAAGATGTGTGTTATTCATATCAGCTGGCATTTTGCTGCCACCCAATGCGTGCAAGACTGTCGAGGTGAAATTAGGAGCCACACTCTTCCAGTTCTTTTGGAAAAATATGGCGTGAAATCCATCGAGTCCTGGCGCCTTGAGTGGTTTCATAGAATCAAGTATTGCCTTAACCTCACAACTAGTAAATGATCTGTTCAGGTTTTGCCAATCTTCCTCACGCAATGCTGGAAATCAGCTTGTGGGATAGCATGCTTCAGCAAGTGCTTGGGTCTCCTCGGTAAACAGGCCTTTAAAAAAGGTTGTCATAAGTGTAAACACAAAATTTCAAGTCTGCAATTAATTAGACCAAAAATTGAGCAACAAAGTGAATTTTTATATTTATATCAAAGAATGGGTACAATCTCTGAATTTAATACAATGAAATAATCATCTGATTCGATCTCCTAATGACTTGAATATTCCGAGGGCTTGATACTTAATCTCGTTTGATGCAAATCAGCTGAAGAACTCTGAAGACTGTTCTTAATTTTGATATGCAAGTGGTTGATTGTAGTTTCTGAAACTCTGCAAGTCTTGATCCTTCTCGCTTGGTAGCTGGATGCTCCTTGTTGTCTGAGCTCTGAATTTTGCAGATGCTGAATGATCCAAATGAAGGAGAGGACCCCTATTTATAGGCTCTGCTAGTTAGGGTTAGAGTCGGGTTTTGGGTCAAGGCCCAGTAATTATTTCTTTATTTTTAATAAAGAAAATAATTACTAATTTCTGCATCATCAATGACACGTGGTGGCATTTAATTGGTTGAACTTAATTTTGACCAAGCAGGACCACCAAAGTCAAATTGACACATGGCAATCTGTAATTGGATGATTTTTTACACGTGGCACGATCCGATTTGTCGTAAAATTTTTGCCTTCTACAAATGCCCCCTCGAGAGTCGGCCGCGTGCACGAATTTGAAGTGTTTGAAGCGGTTGAGTCTCGAAAACTTTGATGATGCTGATGATGAAAAATTTGATGGGTAACTTTTTTTTTTTACACTTACTCGAATTTTTTTTTTCATAATCCTTTTTTTTTCCTTTCCTTTTTTTTTTCAACGAAACCAAATGGAGGATTTTGCCCCAGTGAATCATGCGATGTCTTCAACGAGTTCAATATATTCGCCCCCCTACCCTTCTTTTTTTTTTTAGCATCTTTCTCTCTCTCTCTCTTTTTTTTTATTTAATGTTTTTTTACAGAATATATGAAATATGAATATTTGAATGGTGCAAAGATAGGAATCAAATATACAAGGGAAACTTTCTAAAACCAAAATAATTTTCTAAAGATTTTGATCACACAATAGAGGCTCCGTTGCCTATTACTATAGAATTCCATATGCGGCTACTCCAGTTCATCGTTCATAACTCAAAAATCATCTGCCCCCATCTTGCACTCCCGAAGGCGTTCGTACTCTGTTTTCTATTGTATTCAGTTCTCCTCGATTTTTCAGGTCAATTTCTTCTGCTTCTCTTTCTCATACTTAGCATACAAAGCACATGCTTCTGTCATGAAATAAACCTGCACAAGCACAATCGCTAGTGTATGGTAATTTATGGCGCTCTTGCTCGTACCCAATTCCACCAGCAGCAACGCCGCCAACCCTAGATCGGCGAGCCGACCATTGAGCCGCTCCAAATAGGGGCTGAACCCAAAATCCACCTTCAGACCGCCGAAAACAGGGTCTTTTAGCGGAACCAGAGGGAGAAAAACCCCTAAACTGGTGCCTGCCCTCTTCTTTGCCCTCCTCATCTTTCGAGCTTCGGCTTTCTTCCAGGACCAGTGCATGAGCCGGATCAGCCGGAGTCGGAACTCAGACCGATCGTCGGAGGGTTGAGGGTCGGGTGAACCGGGACCTGAGTCGCTGGTGGCCTTAGGGATGAAGGAGAGCTCGGGTAGAGTAGGTGGTTTTGGAGGGTGGAGGAAGAAGTGGGTCGGAGGAGAGACAGAGATGGAACTTGAATGGGGTTCTTAGAGGGGAGGCAGAAGTGGGTCGTAGGAGAAAGAGAGATGGAACTTGAATGGGGTTCCTAGAGTGGAGAGAGAAGGAGCAGAGGAAGGAGAGAAGGAACAGAGGAAGGACAGTATGCAAGTGAGAGTGAAGACAGCAGCACAAAAGGTCTCACTTGCAAATTGCCACCCTATTACAATAAAGTGTTGGTCTCAATGAGAGTAACACCTTATCGTACTTTAGTAATTTTGCTTGTCTTTTCCTCTACCATTGCCCAGAAGCGTGCAGGCGTTCTGATTTTTCCTTGGATGCTCAGAAGCGTGCTTGTCTTCTTTTTTTTGTTTTTCTTTTTTTTGGCAGGTTGCTTTTGTTTTTTTTTCCCCCAAGGCCCCTCTTCTCTTTTGTAGTAGGCCACGTTGTTTTGCTTGATGTGACTAATACAATAAGATTTATTATTTTTTTTCTAAATCCCCCTTTTTTTATTTCTTTTTTCTCTAGAGAACTTAAATTAATATTTCTTTCTCCTTTTTTTTTCAGGAAGCTGTTGAATCAACTTAAATTTCTTCTTTCCAGCCGCGACTCCTCGGATTAGATCGTGAAGTGAGGTCGACTTGTAAGACGAGGAATTGTTTCTCCCCGTAGATTCGATTCTTCGCAAAAGACTCCCTCACTTAATTTAATTGGTGTCGATTCGCATTTCTTCCATCAGATTTGAGAAGGCATGGCTTTCTCCACTCAGATAGTGAAGGTAGAACTTCTCCGGTCAGATAGGAAGGACATTACTCATCCGATCAGACAGTAAAGACATTCAGACAATGAAGGTGTGCCCCCTCCAATCAGGTAGTCAAGACATGTTCTTCCAATCAGAAAGTGAAGGTTTGACTTCTCCGTCCAAACAATAAATTTTTTGATTCCTATGATAAAAGAGCGAAGACATTTAGACTACTCCAATCAGGCTGCAGAGACTTGACTTCTTCCATCAGACAACAAAAGCGACTCTTCCGATCAGAAAGAGAAGTCTTGGCTCATCCAATCAGGCAGCAAACGTAACTATCACGATCAGAAAGTAACAGCTTGACTCCTCCGATCAGACAGATGAGGCATGACTTATCCAATCAGACAACATAGGTGACTCATTCGATCAGACAGTGCATACTTGGCCTCTTCTATCAGACAGTGAAGGCGACTCTCCCGATCAGAAAGCAAATGCTTGGCTCATCCGATCAGACAACAAAGGTGACTCATCCGATCAGATAGTGCATATTTGGCGACTCTTCTGATCAGAAAGAGACTGCTTGGCTTATTCGATCAAACAGTGAACGCAATTATCCTGATCAAAAAGCAACATCTTGGCTCGTTGAATCAAACAGATAAGGCTTGACTCGTCCAATCAGATAGTGCATGTGACTTTTCCAATCAGAAAGTGCGGACTTGACTTCTTCGAACAGACAGAGGCTTGACTCTTCCGGTCAGACAGGAAAGACATGGCACTTCCGATCAGACACCAAATGCTTGATTTTACACATTGTCAGTGCCTGACTTGAAGGAAAATACTGCCAATTTAAAAGAAGACGCCTATCTCGCTAATATGAAGAAGGATGCAACTTTACTGTTGCCCCCAGCTTGAAGGCATTCTAAAAGTTTGTAACAAGTTTGTGACTGTTTGAAACTTGTTTATATGATTTGAAAATGTGCTTAGTGACTTAGGAGTCAACACATTTGATAAAATGACTTGATAGTCTTTTACTTTGATAGCTGAGCGCCTTGGACTTGATGACTTGTGAGTCTTTGAGTTTGATAACTTGGAGCCTAGAACTTTCTTGATTTTGGAGTCTAGAGCTTTGACAAGTTGGTAGTCTTTTAATTTCGATGTCTTGGGAGTCTTAAACTTTGAGAATCCACTTGGTGACTGCAAAGTCAGTAATTTCATTGACTTAGGAGTCTTGAAGAAAGAATTTTGAAGTCTTAAAAAAAATCGACTTGGAAGTCTACGAGATTTGTGATTTGGGAGTATTTTACCGACTTGCCAGTCTGTTTCTTTGGTGTCTTCGACTTTGAAAACTTGAGAGTCTATTATATCAATGATTTGAGGGTCTTTAAAGATGACTTGAAAGTCTTCAATAACTTGAAAATCAGCAACTCTGTTTGACTTGTGAGCCCACAACTTAGATGACTTAAGAATCTTTAAGCTTTATTTGAAAGCTTACGTCATTGATGACTTGAGAGTTTACGATGTTGATTACTTGAGAGTCATTGAATTCACTTCAAAGTTTACAATCTTATCGACTTGATAGTCTTTAGACGACTTGGAAGTCTTTGATTTTGATGACTTAAGCATCAAGTGGGTGACTTGATAGTCTGTGCTGACTTGAGATTCTAGAAGTTTGGATTTGGAAGTCTTAAGGGTGACTTGAGAGTCAAAGCTATTGATGACTTGAGAGTCGTTGAATTCACTTCAAAGCTTACAATTTTCTCGACTTGATAATCTTTAGGCGACTTGGAAGTCTTTGATTTTGATGACTTGAGTATCATGTGGGTGACTTGATAGTCTGTGCTGACTTGAGAGTTTAGAAGTTTGGACTTGGAAGTCTTAAGGGTGACTTGAGAGTCTTCTAATGTGACAACTTGGGAGTTGACAAAATTTGATGACTTAGGAGTCTTGAATTTGAATGACTTGGTAGTCTCTTACTTTGCTAACTTAGGATTCTGAAACTTTGATGACTTGGTAGTCTGTGAGAGTTTGCCGACTTGGTAGTCTGTGAGAGTTTGCCGATTTAGGAGTCTACGAAATTTGATGACTTAGGAGTCTTAAAAGTTTGACTTAAGATGTCTTAGAGTTTATCAACTTAGAAGCCTATAAGGGCTGACTTAGAAGTCTTAGAGTTTGGTGACTTGGGAGTTCGCTAGTATTGACGTGGAAGTCTTTGACATTTGATGACTTTGAATGCAGAATTGACTTCAGAGTCCCGCATGGTTGACTTCAGAGTCCGAGAGTTGGATGACATAGGTGTTTGTAGAGGCTGACTAAGAAGTCTTAAAGTTTGGATGACTTGAAAGTCTAACATGAGTGACTTGAAAGTCTATAAACTCTCTGATGACTTAGAAGTCTATAGAGGCTGACTTGGAAGTTTGGCCCCTAACCGCAAATTTTGGGTCGCTTTCTTCCAAAGTTTCCAATATGATCTTAATGGACGATCAATTAGATTCTTCGGTGTCTTCTTCGTCTAATGTGATTTTTCCTTCTTTTACAAGTTGCATGACTTGTCTTCTGAATGCTTTGCACTTCTCTGTAGGATGACTGATGATCATGTGATACTTGTAATATTTGGGATCATTAGTTCTTCCAATTTCTTCAGGACGACATGACTCTGGAAGTTTCATAAGTCCTTTCTTAAGAAGTTTGTCAAGCATTTCTGGCGCATCAGACTCGGAATAAGGACATTCTTTCTCGTCGGAGTCTCTAAGCACGGAGCTTTCATTTCTTGACGATGCAACTGATTCATTGAGTTGTCTTCCATAGTAGGCAATTGTAAGCTCCATATCATGAGCTCGTGTTACCAATTCTTGGAATGTTTTGGGCTTATTTACTTGTAAGGCATAAAGTATATCCCAATCCATCCCTTGGGCACACATCTTAACAGGAGAAGATTCCGGAAAGTGATCCTTGCACTTCAACGAGAGGGCACGCCAACGATTGATATAATCTATGACTAGTTCTTTATCCCCTTGCCTAGTGTTAGTCAATTCTGTTGTGCTGACTACATGGCGCGTGCCATAGAAGCGATTTAAGAATTCATTTTCCATTTGCCTCCAACTATCAATGGATGCAGGAGCGAGGTCTGTGTACTAGTCAAATGCAAGACCTTTAAGAGATCACACGAATTGCTTCACTAGGAGGTCGTCACCTGTGCCAGCATTACTGCAAGTCTCAATGAAGTGCGCCATATGCTGCTTCAGGTCGCCCTTGCCATCAAATTGATGAAATTTTGGAGGTTGGAATCCCTGAGGCATCCGCAGTGCGTCAATCCTTTTTGTATAAGGCTTGCTATAACAATGAGTTTTATGAAAACCTCCTTTTAGATGGGCCTTGACTGCATTTGCTATTAAGTTTTGAATTTGCTCAATAGACATTGACCCTAAAGAGCGCTCATTCTTTGCCTTGAGCTCATCGTCAGATTCTTCACTGTGATTAGACTCTTTATCAAAATTTTCAGCGCTTGAACCTTTGTTGGAAACTTCAAAGGATTTCTTTTCTGGCTTCTTCACTAGCTTAGCAATCTGCTCATCTTGACGCTTAATTTGGACATCCTTTTCTGCGCTTTCCTTTGACAGTTTATCGAGCTTCACCTTCATGTCTGCCAGTTGTTCCTCTAAGTTTATAGCCTCTATCACCATGACTGGCATGACGACTATGTTGGAAGACTCAGTCCCTGATTGGGAAAAATGTAAATCCCTTGGAGATGTTGCTGAAGAGTCACTGTCATCATAGTTGTCATCCTCTGCATCGAAAGGCTGAAAGGCAGGATTGATGTAGGTTTGGAATTCGTCAATTCCACGAGGTAAAGTCTTCCTAATATTGAAGGTAGTAAGAAGCTTTAGCTTCAAATTAGGGAGGCAAGCAGTTTGATTGATTCCATCAAAAGGCAAGTTGGAGCCAATTTTTTGAGTTTTGCGTGACTGCGAAGTTGGAGCCACGAGTTGTTCCTTTGAGGTGATGAAGGCAGCGGCTTTGGTCATGCTCTTAGTCATCACCTTGGTGCTTCGATTGGTATATGCAATACTAGCCTTTGCGGATCCTTCAGATGTAGATTCGATATTCTCCCTTTTCGAAGATTGAAGAATGACATTCTTGAGAGCCATTTCTTCTTTAAAGGAGTTTAGAACTTGTTCGCTTGGAGAAAGAGATGAGAGGTAGAGATGTCCCACCGAGCGTGCCAAAAATTTGTAAACACAAAATTTTGAGTCTGCAATCAATTAGACCAGAAATTGAGCAACAAAGTGAATTTTTACATTTATATCAAAGAATGGGTACAATATCTGAATTTAATACAATGAAATAATCCTCTGATTCGATCTCCTAATAACTTGAATATTTCGAGGGTTTGATGCTTAATCTCGTTTGATGCAAATCAGCTGAAGAACTCTGAAGACTGTTCTTAATTTTGATCTGCAAGTGGTTGATTGTAGTTTCTGAAACTCTGCAAGTCTTGATCCTTCTCGCTTGGTAGCTGGATGCTCATTGTTGTCTGAGCTCTGAATTTTGCAGATGCTGAATGATCCAAATGAAGGAGAGGACCCCTATTTATAGGCTCTGCTAGTTAGGATTAGAGCCGGGTTTTGAGCCAAGGCCAAGTAATTATTTCTTTATTTTTAATAAAGAAAATAATTAATAATTTCTGCATCATCAATGACACGTGGCGGCATTTAATTGGTTGAACTTAATTTTGACCAATCGGGTCCACCAAAGTCAAATTGACACATGACAATCTGTAATTGGATGATTTTTTACACGTGGCACGATCCGATTTGTCGTAAAATTTTTGCCTTCTACAATAAGATTTTTGAGCCCATCCTCATCAGTTATCCAATCACCTGTAGCAGTTTGGAGAGCTTCGATTCGATTGACCTTCCTCCTAATGATATGGGACGCATGATAATAGGTTGTGTTCCTATCCCCATCTCCAATCGCATCTTGTTTCGATTTTTGATGCCATAGACTCCCTTCCTATAGAAGCACCTCCTCAAGTTCTTTTTTGATATTTGTTTCAATTTTGAGCAGGTGCTATTATAGATAGAGGTAAGTTTCTTTTGGATCCCCCCTAGTCGGGCCCATAAGAGTCTTTTCCTCCAAAAAATATTACCGAACACTTCTTGGTTCCAAGTTCTGAGTTTACCTACAAATTCTTTAAGTAATGGGCCTTTGTTGCTCCCAATTTGCCGTCACAAAATTTGAGAAATTTTCATAAGTCATCCAACTCGCTACAAACCGAAACGGCTTATGTCTTTGATTCGTAGTGGGTGTCAGTGTATTGATCAAAAGGGGAGAATGATCTGAATGAATAGCTGGAAGGTGCTTGACTGAGGCCTCTTGAAATCTTACCCACCAGACCACATTACACAGTGCCCGGTCTAGCCTGGCTCCTTATCTTGTCTCTGGTGTGTTCCCTCGCATCCAAGTGAACTTAGGTCCCAAAAAACCAAGGTCAATGAATGCAGTACTAGCAATCCAGTGTTTGAACCGATCACACCTTCTCTGCATATTTTGCCGCCATGTCTTTCCTCAACTGAAATTGTGTCGTTAAAATCTCGAGCAAGAAGCCAGCTGTTGCCGAGGTTGGTAGCCAAATTTGCAAGTTGGTTCCATAATTGTTGCCTCTGAACCGGATCAGGGCTGGCATAGATGGTTGAGAATGTCCAGGGTGTCCCCCCAGCTCTCTTAACTTCTACTGTGAGATGCTGATAATATGATTTTATGAGGGAAATGTCCACCTCATTAGCTTTCCAGAATAACCAAATTCTGTCGCTATACCCATTTACCTCTTTAATGAGAATGCCCGGACATCCAATAAAATTGGCTAGCTGTTGTGCACAGTCACCATCTTGATGAGTTTCAGGAATAGCTACAATAGCAGGTTTATTAATTCGCAGAATTTCCTTCAATGTGATTTGAAATTCCTGTTTTTCGGCACCTTGCACATTCTAAACAAGGCAACTTGTTAGAATGCCTTGAATCTGTTGTTCTATAGCCCCCTTTGCAGACCTAGCACGGTAGTCTCGTTGACCGGTCAGCGAGTTGGGGTCTAGGGGCGACGCGCCCTGGTTTGGGGGCGTAACGTGACCCCCGATGGGGGTTCGGGGGCAACGCCCCCGAAACTGACGACGTACGTGATGCATGGGTTAGGGTTAACCCTAAAACCTAAACCCTATATATGTAATGCGTATTCTCTGTATTCCTTCATCATCAATAAAACTATTCCTCTCTTCTGCCTGTGGACGTAGCTAACACATTGTTAGTGAACCACGTTAAATCTGTGTGTAATTGTCAGTTTGTTCATACTTTCTTGCTCTGATTCCAGTTTGTTATAACGGATGCAAGAAAGTATGAACAAACTGACAATTACACACAGATTTAACGTGGTTCACTAACAATGTGTTCGCTACGTCCACAGGCAGAAGAGAGGAATAGTTTTATTGATGATGAAGGAATACAGAGAATACGCATTACATATATAGGGTTTAGGTTTTAGGGTACCACCGTGCTAGGTCTGCAAAAGGGGCTACAGAACAACAGATTCAAGGCATTCTAACACAACTAATTGGAGAGTCATTAAGAAGCAGATTAGGGAATTGATCCTCCATTAATATTGGTAAAAAGTGGAAGGAGCAGTGCCCAAGCACCGACATCATTTTAATTCCCTTCCTCTGCCCCTTGCTGATACAACGAGAGTTTATCTTTTCAAGGAATGTCACCATCTGCTTCTCCCATGGCTATGTCTATACTTTGTTCCCATAAGTAAGGGTTGTCCCCACTCCTGGGATCAGCTGCTACCTGATTGTCTCCAAACTGAGGGGTAGTCAAGTCAATTTCATGAGTGTTGTTCACGCTTCCCAGGGGCCTGTGAGTGGAGACAACAGCCTGTTGACTACCTCTAACAACATTTTGGTATACTGGCAGTTGCACTCTTCCTACAAAGGTCTCATTGTTCCTTTGCTAGGCTTGTGGCAATGTTACCCTCCTCAAATTGTCTTTCCTCACTGGGAGTGTCCTAGCTTGTTCCTTGGAGAGGCCTCTCACTTGCACTGCAGGAGGTCCCTGGCCCATACGAAAGTCACCAAGCCCACGCGGCCCATTAGCATCTTGACTGGTCTTCTTAGTTTCTTTAGTTTTACGTTGGCCTCCTTCTCATCTTGAAGCTGCCATGAGATTGATCTTGCTTGCTGACCAAGGAGTCAACGACGTTTCAGGTACGTTTTCCAGCGACTGCATTTCGTCCTCGTCATTTCCCATGAGATGGAGCTCCTTTGTGGGGAAATCATTATCAATATTTTCATTGTTTTCATCGCTCTCCATAGTAGCATCCTCTCTCCCAGTATGTTGCTCCACTAAGCTAGGACGAACTGGTTCTTGTGGTGCCTCCCTATTAGCCATTCCACCCATGTGTGCTTCCTCCTCCAAATATTGGAGAAGTGTGAATCGTGAGTCATCATTAAGTTGAGGATTGTTTTGATCCGTTACCTGGGCTGTTTGGCGACTCCTCTTAATCCTTTCTGGATTAGTTACAGCTGAAGGTATTGTTTTATCTACTCCCGGTGTGGTTAGCTGTTTGGGCTTCCTTCCTGCTTTGCGCACCAACATCCAAGTCCCAAAGTTGTCCTCCTCTAACCGTTTCTGTGAGTCCGAGCCATGGTTCATTGTTCCCTCATTGTTTTCAGAATCCTGTTCTGTGATTTGGGTGTTGCGATCTCTGGCACCATGGTTAGCTATGTGGAATAGCTCGCACTCTGTTTCTCTGTGCCCACTTTTCCCACACTTGAAGCATATTAGTTTCAAGCCTTCATACTGGATCCCCCAAGTTCGCCCTTAAGTCGAAATTTTGGGAGCAAAGGCTTCTGCAAATAAACTTCAACACTAAATCTCGTAAACTGTCCTTACTCCACACGAGTTGTCTTCTTATCGACCCTTATAATCCTGCCAATTTTGTCCCCGATCTTCTTCAAAAACTCCGTGTCAAAATATTCCACAGGTAGCCTTGGTAGTCTGACCCACGTTGTTAGGAATCGTATTGGGTATGCGTCTGGGACAAAGCTCGACACCCATTCCCTTATCGTCAAGTACCTGTCATTGACTAGCCATGGACCCTCCATTAACACATATTCATAGTTTGTTGCGTGAGTGAACCTGGCAATAAAGTATCCTTGACCAATGTCAATGAGAGAGAGCGAGCTCTCCTTTTAGTGTCCATTTCTTCTGCAGGCGCTTGAGCAGTTGCATATACCCAATCTTGCCATCAAACATTTTTAGAATTAGGGCTTGTCTCTATGGTCTTCAGAGCCTTTTCTTTTCTGCTTTAGAGAGCAATATGGTGGGGCGAAGGGGATCATCTTCCGACCCCTCAGGGATGATGTCGTCATCCGAGTCATAATCAACTCCTTCCTTTCCGTTGGCAAATAAGGGATTGGCATTGAAGGAGAAAGTCTCATGATGGGATATTCCTTGTAGTCGATCTCTGTAGGAGTTAGTTCCATCGGCAGTATTAAAAATTACATTATGGCTTGTAGGTGGGGGGGCTCCATAGTTGGGGTTTGCTCCGTCGCTATTCGTCACTCCGTCATTCAATGGAGGGTCGTCTTAGGTTCTAGCCATAAGGAAATCCCTCAAACTCATGGTGGCCGTTAGACTGAGAGTTTTCTTTCACTTGAAGTTCCTGGTCGATCGAGTTACTTGGTCGTTCGATCGAGTTACTTGGTCGTTCTCCTTCTGTTGTAGTTGTCCGCAAGCGTACGGTTTATCGTTGTACGAATTACGAGTATCGTCCTCAGAGATGGTTGTGAAATTAGATTACTTCTAAACTAAATTAAAACTAGATGCTAAATTGATTTTTGAAAGTGTAGACCATTTTCTTTGCAAAATAAGGAATACCCAACTGTAATGAATTTGAATACACCAACACCTGGCTGCAATGAAGAGAGGAACTTGAAAACTGGAAGCAAGGGACACAACTTAGAAGAGAACGAAGTAGAGCAAAGCAATGAAACTTCAATGCCAATCCGAACATTTGAATTAACAGCACATGAAACTAAATCTTGAAAGCTTAATTTGAATTCACAAATTCATGCTCAATAAAATCGAAATCTGAAACTACAACTTCCACTCCCGTTCGAAATCCATAACTCGAATGAATTTTAAGGCACCCTATTCTCTACTCTACGCTACTCCCCTTCTTGCTCTGCCAGTTGCCTTCCATTCGAATTTTGTAACCTCTATTAGAGCCACCCCTCGGTCCCTCCATCTTCCATAACCGTTGTCTTGAATATGGTGATGACGATGGACAATGATGGGGGGGGGGGGGAGAGAAAAAAGTAACGGACATGAAGAAGATGCGAAGGAAGAAGAAGAAGAAAGGTCGAGGGCTAACGGTCGAATGCTAATGAAGCAATGAATGTGAGGGAGATGGTTATAGTAGAGAAGACGAAGACCCCCTGTTTCGTGGCTCTGTTTCGGACAGTGGGTTGCACGAAAGAGCTTAGATGAGGAAGAAGAAGACGAGGAAGGGGAGGGGAGCTGGGTATCACGTGCAATACATGTGATTACTTAAGTGAAAGAGAGAGAGATGGAGAAGGGGGTTGGGCCGATGCTAGGAAAGGGGGAGGAATGAGAAGATGGGCCACGGTCTGGAAAAGGAATGGCACTGAGCTGGGCTAGGGAAAAGAGAATAATGGACCGACCCACAAGAGAAAGAAATGAGGGAAGAGAAAGGAGGAAAGCGATGGAACTGAGCCTGGGCCTCGGGTTGGGCTGCTGTCTTCTTGTTTTTTTATTTTATTTTATTTATTTCCCACTTGATCTAATATCAAGCAAATTGAGCATCTTATTCAATTTTTCCAACTCTTCCATAATCCTACAAAATAAGCAAAAACAATATTAAAATCCTAAATTAGTAATTTATTTTAGAGCAAATATTAGATAGTAAAGGGTATAAAAATAACATATTTTCAGGTTGAACAAATACCCGCACACCGAAGCTTTGCTCGTCCTCGAGTAAAGCCAACCTAAAAATCCTAGAAAAAGAAAAGATATACCTACAAAATCTATAAAAGAACACATAAATAGAAATTGGAAAATCTTTTTTGGTTTTTGTTTTTGTTTTTTTCAAAAATAATATGTACAAAACTGAGGAAAAATATATACATATTCTAATCAACTAAATCACCCATGTAGCAAAGATAGTGGCCCGCATATAAACAAAATGTACACATCAAGGCTCTGTACCCCGTGAATGACATTGAAGCGCTAACTTTTCATCCCACTTGTTCACTAAAGCTTTGAATCCTTCCCTATGCTCGTGTGCATGCGTCTCATCATCCTACGACTTAGGTTTACCAAAATTAAACTCAATCCCACGGAACTGACACAAACTACAGTATTGATTTATTAACATCAGAAGCAAGCATTCCCAGTAGCAATATTGCCTTAAAGGGTAACACCCAGTAGCGCATGCCTCAAAGGGTTGCTTGTCATTCCAAATTTTATTTCATTTCCTTTTCGTCTTTTTTTTTTCATTTTTTTGTTTCATTCATTTTTTTTCCATTTTTTTTTTCAAATTTTGCATTTTTTTTCTTCTTTTTTTCATTCTTTTTTTTTAAATAAAAACTAAAGTAATTGTGTCAAAAACAAGTGGGGGAGCCAATAATGGAAAACTAAAACCTTAAGATAATGAGGATGATATAAATAAGGATTGGATTACACAGCGAAAACGAACAAATGGGATTAGAATTAGAACTAAGAATAACACATTGAGGATGGAGACCTAACATACACATCATGCTTACATACAGGCTAATAATCCAAGCATAGAGCATTTAAGCTAATCAGAATAGTACAAAACTTCACAAAATAAAACAAAACTCCTTTTAGATTTTCAAAATTTTGCATTTTTTTTGTTTTTTTTTTTCAAAGTTTCCCCACCCCCACATCTATTCCGAGCAATGTCCTCATTGGGAGTAGAAAGAAACATAAAACCACAAAACAAAACTAAAAAAGAAAACGAATAAAACAAGACTCACAAAGACATGACTCAAAATCAAATAGTCAACATATATACAAAAAGAACCAACTATACAAAAGGAAAGAAAAATGGAACAAGGGAAAAGAGTAAAGGAGAGAAAGGATGAAAAGAATAAAACCAGGGCGGGTGC
This sequence comes from Selenicereus undatus, assembly GCA_017589665.1. NCBI lineage: Eukaryota > Viridiplantae > Streptophyta > Magnoliopsida > Caryophyllales > Cactaceae > Selenicereus > Selenicereus undatus. Next base: position 49,823,133 of record JACYFF010031955.1, on the reverse strand, counting down.
TAAGTGCATCTGAGCTATCATCTCAACACATCACTGAGCAAGACTCGGCTCGCGGAGTATCAGACACTCCACATCTTTCTTGCTAGGCAACTCCAGAAATTGCTTCAATATTTGGCCATTCACCTTAAAAGTAGCACAACTGTTAGGGTCCTGAATTTCAACTGCCCCATAGGAAAAAATATGTGAGACAATGTAAGGACCAGTCCATCGGAACCTTAACTTCCCTGGAAACAAATGGAGCCTAGAGTCATACAAGAGCACTTTCATTCTTGGGGCAAACTCTCTCCGAAGGATACGTCTATCATGAAACAACTTCGCCCTTCCTTTGTAAGAACGAGTACTCTCATAAGCCTCAGCTCTAATCTCATAAAGCTCATTCAGTTGCAGTCTACGCTCCTCACCAGTCTCAGTCAAGTCATAGTTGAGTTTCTTAATGGCCCACCAAGCTCTATGCTCTATTTCCACAGGAAGATGACAAGGCTTACCATAAACAACCCTATAAGGCGATATACCTAAGGGAGTTTTGAAAGTTGTCCTATAAGCCCAAAGAGCATCTACGAGTTTGTCAGCCCAATCCTTTCTATTCCGGCTCACTGTCTTTTCAAAAATCTGCTTAATTTGTCGATTGGACACCTCAACCTGGCCACTGGTTTGGGGATGATAGGGGGTAGCAAGCCTATGGACAATTGAATACCTCTTCAGCAAGGCATGCATCAAATGACCTATTATTGAAATGGGTACCCTGATCACTAATAATAGCGCGGGGCATGCCAAATCTAGCAAAGATGTTCTCCCTCAAGAATTTCACAACAACTTTAGCATCATTAGTCCTAGAAGGGATGGCTTCAACCCATTTAGACACATAGTCCACAGCGAGCAAAATGTACTCATTCCTGAAAGAAGAAGGAAATGGTCCCATAAAGTCTATACCCCACACATCAAAAACTTCTACCACAATGATGGGACTCAGTGGAATCATATCTCGCCTGCTGATTCTATCCAATTGTTGACACCTAGGGCAACTCTTACAGTACTCAAAAGCATCCCTAAATAGAGTAGGCCAGTAGAAACCACATTGAAGAACTTTGGCTACAGTCTTCCTACCACTAAAATGCCCCCCACATGCTTGATCATCTCAGAAAGAAAGGACACTTCTCACCTCATGGTCGGGAATACAACTCCTAAAAATTTGGTTAGAAAAGTACTTAAACAAATAAGGGTCATCCCAAACAAAGAATTTCACGAGGTGGAAAAACCTATCCTAATCATTCTTGGTCTAACTCTCAGGGATCCTACCAGCAACTAGGTAGTTCACAATGTCAGCATACCAAGGATCAGGGTGGACAACATACAATTGCTCATCGGGGAAGCACTCAGAAACAGTTGACTCACTCTCTCTATCATAAAGAATCCTAGACAAATGATCGGCTATAAGGTTTTCAGAACCTTTCTTGTCTCTGATTTCACAATCAAACTCTTGCAAAAGCAAAATCCATCTCACCAGTCTAGGTTTAGCATCCTTCTTAGAAAGAAGATGCTTAAGAGCACAGTGATCAGTATACATAATCACATGAGACCCAATCAGATAAGGTCTAAACCTCTCAAACCTAAAAATCACAGCCAAAAATTCTTTCTCAGTCACAGTATAGTTCAGTTGGGCATCATTCAAAGTGTGACTAGCATAATAGATGACATGGGGTTTCTTATCAACACGCTGTCCTAAAACTACCCCAACAGCATAATCAGAAGCGTCACACATCAATTCAAATGATTCTCCCCAGATGGGAGGATGAAGAACAAGAGCAGAAGTTAAGACCTCCTTAAGCTTAGAAAATGCCTCAAGACATTCATTAGAAAAGTGAAAAGGTACATCTTTAGCTAGCAAGTTGGACAAGGGCTTTGCAATCTTACCAAAGTCTCTAATGAATCGACGATAGAAGCCAGCATGTCCAAGAAAAGACCTCACTTCTTTCACACAAGTGGGAGGGGGAAGATTAACAATCAAATCAGTCTTAGCCTTATCGACCTCAATTCCATCTTTAGAAATAACATGGCCTAATACTATTCCCTTCCTAACCATAAATTGACATTTCTCCCAATTCAGAGTTAGGTTTTTCTCCCGACACCTTTCCAACACTTTTCTCAGATTAGACAAACAGTCATCAAAGGAAGACCTAAACATAAAGAAGTCATCCATGAAAATTTCCATGCAGTGCTCAACTAGATATGAGAAAATGGAAATCATGCAGCGTTGAAATGTAGCAGGGACATTGCATAGTCCAAAAGGCATACATCTAAAGACATAAGTTCCAAAGGGACAGGTGAAAGTAGTCTTCTCCTGATCCTCAGGAGCAATAGAGATCTGGGTGTAGCCAGAGTATCCATATAAAAAGCAATAGAAGGAATGTCCAGCCAACCTCTCTAACATCTGGTCCAAGAAAGGAAGGAGAAAGTGGTCTTTTCTAGTGGTAGCATTCAATTTTGTATAATCTTTACAAACACGCCACCCAGATTGCACATGAGCAGGGACTAACTCGTTCTTGTCATTCCTAATCACGGTGATCCCAGTCTTCTTAGGAACAACTTGAACAGGGCTAACCGACTCACTATCAGAAATGGGATAGATAATCCCATGGTCTAACCACTTCAGCACTTCTTTCCTAACTACTTCCTGAAGAGTAGGGTTCAAACGCCTTTGACGGTCACGGTAGGGCTTAGCATTGTCCGCTAGATGAATCCTATGTTGCACAATGGAAGGAATAATACCCTTAATGTCCCCTAAGGTCCAACCCAAAGCTTCTTTGTTATCTCTAAGTAGGGCAATCAACTTAGTCTCTTGGTCCCCGCGTAGGTCAGAAGCAATAATAACAGGCAAAGATTTATTGGCGCCTAGAAATGCATACTTAAAAGAATCAGGAAGGGGTTTCAGTTCAAGAGCAGGAGGGAAAATAGATTCAGAAGCAGCAGTGAACAAACAATCAGTAGTAGAGTATAAGTCATCAAATTCCAAAACATTATACTCAGGCTCATCATTCACAAGAAAGGACTCATACTCAACAGCAAATACATCATCACAAGCATCATCAAGTATAGAATCCTCTACCCAGTGAAGAGTAGAGAACTCCATATCATCAAAACCAGAGGGCTGCCTTTGCAGATTAAAAATGTTAAGCTCTAAGGTCATGTTACCAAAAGACAGTCTCATCATGCCATTCCTGCAATTAATGAGGGCATTGGCAGTGGCCAAGAAAGGACGCCCTAGAATCACAGGGACTTGACTAGCTAAGTTAGCCACCGTCTCAGTCTCAATCACAACAAAGTCCATAGAGTAAATGAATTCACCCACTCGGATCAGCACTTCTTCAACTATCCCCTTAGGCAATCTAGTCGACTTATCAGCTAATTGAATAACCATCTTAGTAGGCTTAAGCTCACCTAACCCTAGCCTCTCATACTCAATGAAGGGAATTAAGTTCACACTGGCCCCTAAATCAAGCAAGGTCCTATGAATGAGCTGGTCTCCTATGGCTATAGAAATAGTAGGGCAATCGGGGTCCTTATACTTCACTGGGATCTAATGAGATAGAATAGAACTAGCACTAGAGGCTAAGAAAGCCTTCTTAGGGACATTGGTAGCTCTCTTGGTTGTGCACAGATCCTTTAAAAACCTAGCATATGGAGGCATCTGCTGAATAGCATCAAGCAAAGGAATGTTGATCTTGATTTGAGAAAAGGTCTCTCTCATCTTCTCAACATGGGCTTGGTGTTTCTTCTTAAGCCTATAGGGAAAAGGATATAAAGGCATATGGACTTTCTCAGAAGAAGAAGGAGAAGAAGAGGAAGAAGAAGAAGAAGAAGAAGAAGAAGATCCCTTAGAAGGTGAGGGGTCAACTGAATCAGATGAGTCTTTCTTTTTAAGCTCATCTTTTTTAGATGGTGACTCAGGAGGATGGTGAGAATCAGAATCATTGGGGACACCATTAGTAGCATCCCCTGATTCACTGGATGAGTCAGTCTCTGGAGGTGAAGAAGAAGAAGAAGAAGAATTCTCGAAGAATTGGTGAGGATACTTGCAGGGCTCATTAGGACTTCTAACCTAGTTATCAATCTCTCGACCAGAACAGAGAGGTATTATTGCATTCACTTTTCTCATAGGCTCACTAGGGTTACCTGAAGAAGAAGATGTGTGACCCTCAGGGTTCACCTCAGGCTGACTTGGAAAAGTATTTGGCTCCCTAGAAGATGATGCTAACTGGGAAAACTATTCAGTCATCATTCTCATCATTCTTTCCATGTTAGCATTAATCATTCTCTCTACATTATTATTAATTCTCCTCTCCATTTTATCAATATCACTGTAACCAGGAGGAGGTTGAACTTGAGCTACAGGAGGTGGAGGTCTAGGTGCATTAGGTACACCTAGAAAAACTGGTATCTGAAAGGAACTAGACGGGTGAGAGCTGGGTTGGGAGTTAGGAACCGCTGTATTGGTCCATTACTCCAAGAGAAGTTAGGGTGATTTCTCCACTCTGGATTGTAAAAAAGAGAGAAAGGGTCGTTCTTAGGTCTCTGGAAGGCCATACTCGCTTGCTCTTACCCAGTTGCTAATTGGTGAGCAAATTAGGGACAAACACTCAATAAATGATATAAGGCCTGACAATGAGAGCAAGACACTGAAGAAGTCTGGGATAACTGAGTTATTTGTGGAGTCAATCCTTTCAACATGTTTTCCAAAGCGGCAATCTTAGACTCTAAGTGACTCACATCAGAGACAGAATGTAACCCACCCCTTGCAATCCTAGAACTTAAGCTGTCATCCTGAGCGGTTTCCCATTGCATAGTTTTCTCAGCTAAGTCCTCTAAAAATTCTCAAGCATCTGTGGCGCTCTTAGAAAGAAAGCCATCCTGACACATAGACTTCACTATGGTCCTAATCTATTGGTCAAGTCCTTCATAAACAATCTAGCATAAACGTGCCTGCTCTAGACTATGATGGGGACATTGGGCTAACAAATTCTTGAACCTATCAAAGTATTTCCAAAATGATTCCCTATCTAGTTGCACGAATTGATTGATTTCATTCCTTAGCTTAACAGTCTTGGCATTAGGAAAATATTTTCTTAAGAATAATTTCACAAAATCATTCCAAGAAGTTCTAGAATTAGCAGCCAAGCCATACATCCAACGTTTAGCAAAATCTCTCAAAGCAAAAGGAATTAATTTTATCCGCACAACATCAATGGAAATATTAGGAAAATGCATTATAGAACAGACTTCTTCGAATTCCCTCAAAAACAAATAAGCATCCTCTAAGCCAGTGAATTTAAAGAGCATCTGAGTATAGTGAGGTCTTAATTCGAAGGTCATATTGGGTCCAAGGTAAGGTATAGTGAAGCAAGATGGCAAAGCAGTCCTAGGAGGGTAGAAAATCTCATTCAAAGGTCTTTCTTGTGCAATTTCTTCTAATTCAAGCTTGGGTTCAGGTTCGGGTTCTAAGTCAGGGTCGGGTTCATTTCTAAGAAGTGTATGATTTTCAGGATTTCTAACCCAACCAGTCATATAAATCCAACACCCTCACCCAAGGTTCTAGTTTTGACTTTTTTTTTTCTCTCTTTTCTAATTTTTTTTTTGATTTTTGATTTTTTTGATTTTTTGTTCTTATTTTTTTGGCTTTTTTTTTCAATCACAAAACAACAAAATGAATGATAAAACTAAAAACACTATTAAAATAGAAAATAAACAAAACTGAAAACAAAAGCACAAACACAAAGAAGCTAAAGAAAATAAGAAATAAAACTACACCTAAACACCCTAATTCTAAGAATAAAATAAAAGCAGAAACTAAAACTCCTAAAATCAGATCTAAATATACAGAAAAGTCCACACAATCACAAAGGACATAAATAATTTTTCTCAAATTTTTTCTGTCCCTGAATAGTGCAGAAAAATGCAAACAGAATATTAATTCTAAAATTCACAGAAAAATCTAAACAGTCCCACAAATTCCAAAACAATTCACACACACTCTAAAAATTATGCTGAATCTAGAAAAAATATTATCACAGCAGAAATCACACAGAACGGGTCTAGAAAATTCAAACAGAATGCAAAAATTGGTAAAAAATCTGCACTGTCAGTTTAACCTTGAATCTTTGTGCTGCACATAAACCAAACTTATTAGCATATAAAATTAAAATTAAACTAATATTGACAAAAACAAAAATCAAAATCAAAATATAAACTAAATTCAAAAATAAAACTAAACTAAACTATTAAAACAAAAATTACGACTCAACTAAAACTAAAAACGAAAACGACTCTAACGACTCTAATAATTAAACTACGACTCGATGTAGTCAAATTTCATAACGCCATCCCGAGCAACGGCGCCAAAAACTTGTTGTGAATTTCCGCAAGTGCACGGTTTATCGCCGTAATAATTACGGGTATCGTCCTTAGGGATGACTTATGAAATTAGATTACCAAAAATTCTAATCCTAATTAAAACTAAATGCTAAATGAATCAGGATAAGTCTATGAAACTATGGTCCAATGGGTGACGTGTAAATCTAGCTAAAGTACGAGGAGCTAAATTACAAACATTTTTACCCTATCAACACTTAGCCGTAAGTATTTCAGAGATCTTGAACAATTGAAGCAGAGGAAAGAGAACGAAGGAACCCAGCAAAGACAAGGAACCAAAATACAAAATTCCAATGGAAGGCAACTGGTAGAGCAAAAAAGGGAGTAGCGTAGAGTAGAGAATAGAGTACCTTAAAATTCATTCGAGTTTGTGA
>JACYFF010031955.1:49737095-49747657 GCA_017589665.1 Selenicereus undatus | reverse complement strand
TGTATGTATATATATGTACGTATATATATATATATATATATATATATATATATATATATATGTATGTATATATATCTATATATATATATATGTATATATATATGTATCTATATGTATATATGTATATATTGTTGAACCTATCATCTGTAAAGTTTTGATGATAACAACCCAAATGTACCAGTCTATATGTTAGTCTATCTGCTATTATGCCTTGTTTGAGTTCAGGTTGCAAACTGCCTGGAGATTAGTTGGAAGGAGCTTGGAACATCAAAAGTGGAATATGTGTACAACATCAACAAAGTACAGGAGTCTTAGAGTCTTAGTTTAATCACACTGACGGTATTCGTCTAGATTCTTGTTAATATGCCAGTTAGAAGAACTTGACTTGACACTCACCTTGAAGGAATTTATTACACCACTCAGAACACCACTTAGAACAGGGTGAACGATAAGGTCTGTGGTGTTCTAAGGGCAACATATACAACTCGTGTTTTAAGATTTTCAAAGGGTTTTTCTAATTGAAAAAAATTCTTACAATATTTCAGATTGCTTTTCTTATAACGTTGTGTCTAGGAAAGAGTTCTTTCCTAAATAAATTTGGGTTTCCTAAAAAGATATTTTCAAAAGATTCTATCTTATCTTTTAAGATATGATTTCCTAAAAAGATATTGCTGAGAAATTTAATTCCTATTAGATGCTGAGTATTTTTGGGAGTTATTACAAAAATCAAACACCTTTTTGTGGGCATAAAATCTCTTACCTCTCAACACTATCTTCACGGTTTTTCAAGGCTAAAAATCGAGTTTTTTTGAGGTTATTTTTCTGAGTGAAAAACCTTCAAGGAGTGTGCTGAATTGAGTTGTCTTTATTGGCATAATAGGGATTGTAATTGTACCTTACATTCAGCTTGGTAAGAAGCCTTTAATGTAAGGTGCTTTTTTCTATTCTTTTCTGTCATCATTGAAGTCTAGAGAGTGTCCACGTCTTGAGAGACTTTGGACGTGTTGGGTGACTATCTCTCAGGTGGAGACTAGTTCCGTGTGTATGTGACGAGGGTCTCAGGGGAGACTAAGTTACGTAGGCAACGTAGTCACGATTTTTACAAAGTGTAATGAATTTGGCCCGTGTCAGTGAAAGTCTTTGCTAAAATCCTACTGAGGTAGGTCGTGGTTTTTACACCTCAATTGGTTCAGAGGTGGTTTTCCACGTAAAAATATTATGTCTTCTTTATTTCCACATTCTGTTTTATTTCTGCCTCATAGCAAACACCTCTCCAACCAGTTCTCACGAGTGTTCTGAAGCAAAACGAAAAAGTTGGAAAACACAATTCCCCTCCCCTCTTGTGTCCTTGTGAGCCTTGAATTCTAACAAGTGGTATTAGAGCAGGTTTTCATAATTAGGTTAACACCTTGAGAGATCCTGAAAGAATGAGTGCACCACACGGAATCTTAGAAGGTCAATCTGTGACCAGACCTTCATATTTCAATGGACAACACTACAATTGGTGGAAAAATCGAATGGAGAACTATATCCAAGCTGAGGATTATGAGTTGTGGATGCTCATTGCGAGTGGTCCTTACATTCTAGTGAAAGTCACAACTGATGGGAAGACTGTTCCTAAGGAGCCGAAGGAATTCCACTCAGACGACTTTAGGAAGATGGAGAAGAATGCCAAGGCCAAGAAACTGTTGTATTTTAGACTCGGACCTGATGAGTACACTCGTATCTCAGAGTGTGAATCCGCAAAGGAGATATGGAATGCTCTTCAGATAGCTCACGAAGGAACAAATCAAGTTAAGCAAGCCAGAATTGAGGTATTGGTAAGGAAGTATGAGCTATTCGAGATGAGCAATAAAGAGACAGTTATGGACGTGTATACTCGGTTTACCCATATCACTAATGAGTTAAAATCGTTGGAAAAATCCTTTACCACTGAAGAGTTGGTAAGGAAGATCCTACGAATTTTACCTCAATCATGGGAATCAAAAGTCACTGCTATCCAAGAAGCCAGCAAGATGAATTAGATCTCCTTGGATGAGCTTATTGGGAATCTACAAACGTATAACTAAGAAGGAATTCCCATATGAAGGAAGAAGTGAAGAAAGGCCGAGGATTGGCACTAAAAGCTAGAGAAAGCAATAGCTTAGATTTTGATGAAGAAGGGATGGCCATGATCGCTCGAAAGTTTAAAAAATTCTTCAACAAGGCCGAAAGCAAATACAAGAATGGCAATACCAGCAAGGCTAAGAACAGCGATCGAGATCAGTTCTCAGGATGCTTTAAGTGTGGAAGGCAAGATCATGTTGTAAAGAATTTCCCCTTGCTGAAGGAAGAACAGGGGTCAGAACAGGTTCGAACCAGAGGCAAAAAGACGTACTTAACTAATGCTGAAAAACGGCTCACCAAGGCAATGATGGCAGCCTGGGGTGATACCTCAGAAGAAGAAGAGGACTCTCAAGATGGAGAGGAAGCAGCAGCTCTTATGGCCCGAAGTGAATCTGATTCAGATTCTGATTCGATCGAGAGTTTGTCCCAACTCAAGGAAGAGGTACGTAATCTTAGCAGGAGGAAACTTGAAAAATTAGTTTTTACATTGTTGGAAAAATGTGAGATAGTAAATTCTAAAAATTGCATGCTTAAAAATACCTGCTCAGGATTAGAAAAGGGTGTTCAAAGACTTGAAAGAAATAAGAAAGAACTTGGGCATATGAATGAGGGTCTCACTTGTGAAAAACTCAAAATTGATGAAAAAGTTCTTGTTTTATGTAATGAACTAGACACACTTAAGGATCTTATGAACAAGAGAGAGGAGGTGTTAAAGACTAATCTCTCAAGATTGGAAAGTGAGTCCTTCAATCTAAAGTTTAATCTAGAATCTCAGATGAGTGAAAATAAACAGCTTCTTGAAAAAATACAAAAAGCTGAAACTAACCTTAGTGAAAACAGGCGCTGGAATAGTTCTTCAGAAGCTCTGAAATGGCTAAATACTCACCATAACCGAAACAGAAAGGGTTTAGGTTTTGTGAATAGACGTGTTACTAAGCCAGTAGACAGGAAATATGTTGGCTTGCCAGGAAATATAATCTGTTTTCATTATAGAAAAACCAATCATTATCGTTATGCTTGCTCCTTGAGAAAAAGGATAGACAAAAACTCATTGTATGTTAAACAAATATGGATTAGAAAAGATGAGCTAAGTTCCATGTCAAAGAAAAGAATGGGACCCAAGTGGATCTAGGTTCCCAAGAATGACACTTAGTTATTTTGCAGGTTAAAGTGAGAGGAGGCAACTGACTATGGTATTTGGATAGTGGTTGCTCAAGGCATATGACTGGAGATAAATCAAATTTCCTCTCACTTACAGCCTTTGATGGGGGGAGAGTGGCATTTAGAAACGGCAAGTCCGGGACAATTGTTGGTGTAAGTAAGATAGGTAAATCACTCTCTCACTCAATTGATAATGTATACCTAGTAGATGGGTTACAATATAATTTGCTAAGTGTGTCCCAATTGTGTGATAAAGGTAATCATGTTGGATTCACTTCAGATCAATGTTTGATTACCAACATCAAATCTGGAGAGGTTGTGTTGAGGGGGAAGTGACACAACAATGTTTATAAAGCATGTGTTCTTACACTTCACCAAAATCATTTGATTTGCTCAAGTGTTCTTGATGATGATGTTATGCTCTGGCACAAGAGGCTAGGTCACGCTAGTCTTTCCGTGCTAAACAAACTTGTTTCTAAAGATCTAGTTGTTGGTTTACCTTCCATCAAGTACAATGATGACAAGGTATGCGATGCTTGTGTCAGTTGAAAGCAAACTAGAATTTCATTCAAGTTAAAGAAGTATGTTAGCACTTCCCGGCCCCTTGAGCTATTACATGTTTATTTGTACGAACCCATGACGATCACAAGTAGGGGCAGGAAGACGTATGTGTTTGTGATAGTGGATGATTACTCTCGTTTCACTTGGACCTTATTTTTAGCTTCTAAAAATGAATCTTTTGAAAATTTTGTTGTATTTCTTAAGAAAACTAAAAAGAGAGTAGGACACCCATTGATAAGTCTTAGGTCTGATCATGGAAAGGAATTTAAAAATTCAAGCTTCATTGACTATTGCAATGAACATGGTATTGATCAAAATTTTTTTGCCCCAACAACACCCCAACAGAACGGGGTGGTAGAACGGAAAAATTGTACTCTAGAAGACATGACTAGAACTATGCTTGTTGCTATAGGTCTTCCTAGAAATCTTTAGGCAGAAGGGTTGAACACAGCCTGTTATATTATTAATAGATGCATGATCAGACCTCTTCTTAATAAGACTCCTTATGAACTTTTCAAAGGGAGAAAACCCAATATTATGCACCTAACAGTCTTTGGTTACAAATCTTATGTGCACAATAATGGGAAGGAACCCTTAGGAAAGTTTAATCCTGGGAGTGATGAGGCAATCTTCTTAGGATACTCTTCACATAGTAAAGCTTACAAAGTATTCAACAAAAGGACTCTATGTGTTGAAGAGAGTGTACATGTATTATTTGATGAAACTAACTCCTTGGTTGAGAATAATGCGCAGGATGAAGATTTTAATCTTAGACTTGCAAGAAAAGACAATGGTGAGATACTTGAAAGTGAACCACTTCCTGAAGCTAATGGTAAGGAAAGTGGGCAGGAAGTACACCAATAAGGGGGAAGCTCTGCTGATCCTGATATGGATCGAAACCAGCCTACTCAACCCCATCTCTCTCAGACAGATCTGGGAACAAGCTCCAGACCTGATCCCAAACTTGTTTCTTCAAGCCGCCGGGAGAGAGTGAAAAGTGGATATGTGGATCCCTTCACTTCACGACCCTAGAAGCACCAGAGCTGACACCCCCTTGACCAAATTATATCTGATATTAATATAGGGGTGCAAACCAAATCTAAGCTCAGAAATTTGTGTGCCTTTTATGCCTTTTTATCTAACATTGAGCCTAAGAATGTTCATGAAGGCCTTGCAGATTCTGACTGGGTTATAGTCATGCAAGAGGGGTTTCATCAGTTTGAAAGGAACAAGGTTTGACACCTTGAACCACAGCCTAAAGACAGATCAATAATTAGAACCAAGTGGGTGTTCAAGAACAAGCTGGATGAGTTCGGAACAGTCACTTGGAACAAGGCTAGGCTGGTGGTCCAAGGTTACAATCAAGAAGAAGGGATCGATTATGAGAAAATATTTGCACCTGTAGCAAGGATAGAGGCTATTCGCATCTTGGTAGCCTTTGCAGCACACATAAAGAACAAGTTGTACCAAATGGATGTCAAGAGTGCATTTCTCAATGGATATCTTAAAGAAGAGGTATATGTAAAACAACCTCCTGGTTTTGAAAATCATGATTTTCCTAACCATGTGTTCAAACTTGACCAAGCACTTTATGGTCTAAAACAAGCTCCTAGAGATTGGTATGAACGTTTGTCAAGTTTCTTAATTGATAATGATTTTCAAAGAGGCAAGGTTGATAATACCTTATTTCTCAAAGCTAAGGAGGAACATTTGTTGATTGTACTGGTATATGTCGATGACATTCTATTTGGTGCAACCAACAATGATTTATATGATGAATTTTCAAATTTGATGGGGAGTGAGTTTGAGATGAGCATGATGGGCGACCTTAATTTTTTCTTAGGCTTGTAAATTAAGCAAACCTCAAGCGGAACTATGATACATCAACAAAAATATGTTAAGGAACTACTTAAGCGATTTGCGATGGAATCGGCTAAGCCCATGCACACTTTCATCTCTCTTTTAACCAGATTGGTGATGGATGATGAAAGTTCTTCAGTCAATAAGAAATAATATAGGGGCATGATAGGGTCAATCCTATACTTAATCACCAGTAGACCTGTCATTATTTTCAGTGTTGGTTTGTGTGTCCGTTTTAAGTCAAATCCAAAAGAAACACATTTAAACGCTGTAAAAAGAATTTCTAAATATTTGAAGCACACATCGGATCTGGCACTATGGTATCCACGAGGATGCAACTTTGACCTCATTGGATATGCTGATGCTGATTATGTTGGATTTCTAGTTGACAGAAAAAGCACCTCAGGTATGGCTACTTTTTCTTGGACCCTGTTTGGGGTCTTGGTCTACAAAGCAACAGCACTCAGTTGCCATGTCCACGGCTAAAATCGAGTATGTAGCGGCTGCCTCTTGTTGTGCTCAACTGCTGTGGATACGACAACAACTCAAGGACTTTGGTGTTGACACAGGATGCATTCCCTTATTCTGTGAGAACACAAGTGCAATTAACATTGTCAAGAACCCGTGTCAACATAAAAGGACTAAGCATATTGACGTTCGTCATCACTTTTTAAGAGACAATGTAGAAAAGGGCTTGGTTTCAATGAGGTTTTGTGCCACTAACAAACATATTGCTGATATTTTTACCAAGGCACTGAGTAGAGAACAGTTTGAGCAGAATAGACTTGAATTAGGTATGATTAAGGGAACGTTAGAGTACTTCATCAACTCCAAATGATTCACTAGTAAGGTTTTGAGACCAAATAAATTGATTCAATGGATGCATTCGATTTTCTGTGCTATTATTAGCATATGTGTGGAATGTGAGATGCTGACAATCGTTGAAGTTTAATGATATTGCCCTGACTGTCCTTTGATACCTAATATATGGCAGTCAGAACAGGCGCTAAGAACAGGTCTGACCACTGGTTGCATCATATGCTAATCAAGTTACCATATCTTTACATGTGTTGGAAATTGGATTTTTTCTTCCATTACACCTACTTTGAAAAAACTGCAGCTTTTCCCAAGGTGTAATGATTCTTTGGCATGCAATTTTTTTTTCTCTCTAAAACCGACGCCTAAGAGAGGGAAGGATTTTTTGGTATTTACGATCAACTCTTTTCAAACCAGTTTCATTTTCCCAACCACCTTCCCTCCTTCCCTCAAGAACCCGACCTTCCTCTTCTTCCCAAAACCCACTAAACCCTAACCTCTTCCTGCTCTAGTTCTTCCAATGGCATGCACCCATGGCAGCAGCGCATCCTCCGGTCGCAAGGTGCGTCACCCAAGCTCACTTTAGGCCAAGAAATTAAGAAAAAGGGGAGGAAAATTACTAGACAAACTCATGGCGCCACCAACATCGCCGGTGGAAGCTACCCATGTGCCCACTTATGGTATTTCTCCCTTTATCTTTCAATTTCTGACAAGTGTTGATTTGAGGCCCGTAGGAATTGAACTTGAGGCCATACCCCCTGTTAAGTCGGTTTTGGGATGAGATTTAGTGTTGTATGAACCCCATATGACATAGTCGAAATTCCCTGAGGAAAGTGGAGAATTTGTGACTGTAGAGGATTGGGTTGAGGGGCCCTATGTGCATGAAGACCCTGCGTGTGACCTTGAAGAAGATGAATCTCTTCTACGGTTCACACGACCCGTGAAACCAACCCTAAAAACCACCCCATAAATGGCAGCAAAACCGTCCACTGAACGCAGAGTCAAGACCAACACAACACCCATTGTGCCTCACACCATTACCCTGCGTCGGCCTCATACTCGGTGTGTGGGTCCTGCCATCCCACTGGAACTACCCGAGGACAGGGTTGCTAGACCTTCCAAGAAGACTAAATTTACTACCAAAACACTGTCCAAATCACATGTGAAAACAGCCTCCCAAACGTCTTCCCCAACTGTGCCCTCGAAGAAATGTGCCCCGAAATGGGGTTCTCCAGAACAGGGCTCTGACCTGGGTGAAAGAAGTGAGGAACTCTCGAAAAAGAAATGAAGAAAATCAATGACCCAGGGGGAAAGGTATAGACATTTCCTACAGAAAGACGTGGTGCGAGGAAAGATAATGAAGGTGTTATACTTCCAAGAACAGGGCTTAAAGGTGTTGTCGGACAAATTGAGAGCACAGGGTTGGCTGGATACATTTACCCATACTAAGAGGGGTGCTCAGTACCTAAATTGGCGGAATTTTATGCCAATTGTGATGTCACTAATGGGATAGTGACTAGTTCTGTTCACGGTCGAGAACTTTGTTTTGATGTTGATAATCTGGGAGCTTGGCTTGGGGTACCCTCTAAAGGATTTGATGTGTATGTAAGGGAGGATAAAACTGTGTTGAGCAATGACCAACTGTTCGATCTCACCCGAAAACTAGCCCAACAACCTGATCTAAGTAAACCCGGGTTTGTGAAAAAGGGGGAAATACAGCCTTTACATCGGTTGTTATTCTGGTTTTTCATTAAGAATGTGATTCCTCGGGGGCGAGGACGCAATCTTGTGGTATGGACATGTGCCTTACTAACCTCCTCGATCGGGGAGAGCCAATTAATTTGCCTACTATCATGATTAGTTATATTGGACGAATTGCCAACACTTTCAGAAGCCATGATCTAGGCTATGGCTTTCTTTTGACTTCAGTGTTTGAGACTCTGGGGATCTCCTTGCAAAAGAGAATGGGCTTTCAGGTCACCGATGAAATAGGGAGAAATAATTTACTTGGGTGTGGGTTATAGATTAAGAAGAGTAATGGAACCGTGTTAGAACAAGGACCTAAAACACCCTTTGGCCCTGGTCCCCATCCTGTTTCTAGTACGGTAGCGTCTTCCAGCACTACCACGATTGCGGCTCTCGTCATATGCCAACTCCATCTGAATGAGGAGATTGCTGAAGTGAACCAAGCACTGACTGTAGAAAAGGCCTTGAATGCGCAACGCCATGAGGATATTCTTCATGGCCTCTTGCCCTCACGACCAAACTTGCTCCATCCTCCTCTTCTCTCTTATTCAACTCTGTTCTTTGCCTTATTGCCATCAACACTGTTCGATTTTTTGTTTGGTTAATCTTGATTCTGTATGTGATTGATAATGATTATATCTGTTTTTAGTTTGATTTGGTCATGCTATGCCATTGATTGCCTTTGCTGTTGTGTGTTTGTGCGTAACTAGGATGGCCAATATCATTATGCACCATATACTTGACTGTATCGTTGTTATTTTCCCTCATTACCCATGGTGGTGGGTGCTTCCCCCCTGAATTCATACATGTGGCCTTCTACACCTTTTTGATGATGTCAAAAAGGGGATGATGAGTATGATCATGTTTTGATTAAAACTACCTATTTTAAACTGAGTTCCTATTCGCATTATTCTCTCTTTTGTGTACAGGATCCCTTGAACTCTTTGCCCTTTGCCTTGTCTCATTTTTAATGGTCAGTTGGTTTGTCATCATCAAAAAGGGGGAATTTGTTGAACCAATCATGTGTAAAGTTTTGATTATAACAACCCAAATGTGCCGGTCTATATGTTAGTCTATATGCTATCATGCCATGTTTGAGTTCAGGTTGCAAATAGCCTGGAGATCAGTTGGAAGGAGCTTGGAACATCAAAAGTGGAATATGTGCACAACATCAACAAAGTACAGGAGTCTTAGAGTCTTAGTTTAATCACTAATGGTATTTGTTTAGATTCTTGTTAATATGCCAATTAGAAGAACTTGACTTGACACTCACCTAAAAGGAATTTATTACGCCACTCAGAATAGTGTGAACGATCAGGTTTGCGGCGTTCTGATGGCAACATATACAACTCGTGTTTTAAGTTTTTCAAAGGGTTTTTCTAAATGAAAAAATTCTTACAATACTTAGGATTGCTTTTCTGATAATGTTGTGTCTAGGAAAGGGTTCTCTCCTAAATAAATTTGAGTTTCCTAAAAAGATATTTTCAAAAGATTCTATCTTATATTTTAAGATATGATTTCCTAAAAACATATTGTTGAGAAATTTAATTCCTATTATATGTTGAGTATTTTTGGGAGTTATTACAAAAATCAAATACCTTTTTGTGGGTATAAAATCTCTTACCTCTCAATATTATTTTCACAGTTTTTCAAGGCTAAAAATCGAGTTTTTTATGAGCTTATTTTTCTGAGTGAAAAACCTTCAAGGAGTGTGCTGAATTAAGTTGTCCCTATTGGCGTAATAGGGATTGTAGTTGTACCTTACATTCAGCTTGGTTAGAAGCATTTAACGTAAGGTGTTTTTTTCTATTGTTTTTTGTCATTAGTGAAGTTTAGAGTGTGTCCAAGTCTTGAGAGACATTGGACATGTTGGGTGACTAGCTCTCAGGTGGAGATTAGTTACATGTGTATGTAACGAGGGTCTCGGGGGAAACTAACTTATGTGGGTGAGGTAGTCACGAGTTTTACAAAGTGTAACAAATTTGGCACATGTTAGTCAAAGCCTTTGCTAAAATCCTAATGAAGTAGGTCGTGGTTTTTAAACCTCAATTGTGTCAGAGGTGGTTTTCCACTTAAAAATATTGTGTCTTCCTTACTTCCACATTCTGTTTTGTTTTTGTCTCACAGCAAACACCACTCCAACTGGTTCTCATGAGTGATCTGAAACAAAATGAAAAAGTTGGAAAACACAATACCGCCCATCTTGTGTCCTTGTGAGCCCTAAATTCCAACATATACATATATTTATATACATACATACATACAAACATACATACATATATATATATATATATATATATATATATATATAT
>JACYFF010031955.1:49678057-49695093 GCA_017589665.1 Selenicereus undatus | reverse complement strand
ATACTCTAATTCACCAAAAATTTGTAGTCAAGATGACAGATCTAACTTAGACAACTAAAATATATTCACACAAATAAATATTTAAATACCAAAAAAAATTCATCTCAAAATCCAAGCATATTTATGTAAACATTTGGGCCTGGATGTACTTATTGTGTCGGCAAAGATGAGAGGAGAAGAACGACAATGGCTTTACTTCTTGCACAGTGCCGAGTGTCGTGATGCCGCTGGCTCGTCGAGTGGGCAATGGCTCAAGTCGTCGTTGCTGGTAATGACAAGCAGAGAGAACGATGCGAAATTGCGAATAAGAGAAGGCAACTGCTGCTGATGCTGGCTCGTGGAGTTTGGAGAACAGAGAAGAGTAGAAAGAGAACGAGAGATGGATGTGTGGAATTGTTGAAGGCTGGAAGCAGTTAAGCGAAAGAAATTCAGAGAAGACAGTCAAGGCACTGGGCAGTTAGCACCGGGAAGAGTTGGGACTCTTGAGACACAATAAAACCCTAGAACACTAATCTCACATACATATTTGGGCTAGAGGTTTGGGTTACCATCTGCTAGGCTTGTTCAAGTGATTTAATTCAGATCAGGTTTTTTTTTTTATAATTTATATGGAAACGGGTACGGGGCGGGGGCAGGTTCGGGTTCGGGGCGGGTGAAGCCTACACCCGTGCCCATGTCTTTTTTCCCAAACCCACCCCATACCCATTTAAAACCCATTTTTGTCACCCATTCAGGCTATAAACGGGGCGGGTTTTCAGGGTTTTAAACTGGTACGGGTTTTATTGTCATCCCTAATCCAGATATAGCCTCTTATATACTCTTTAGAAATTTGTTGTCTTGCCTTGTAAGTTTCCCAGACCTTACGGCCTTCTCAAGTTTTGCATTTATCTACCCTCTTTGGTCTGATCTCCTTCCTAATGTGGCTTAACTAAGTTATTTTCCATTCGATTTTTTATGTAGGTTTCAGCAAAGTAAATTTTGAACCTAAATTTTTGAAATCTTTTTTGAAAACCGAATTTACAGGCGAATTTTATCTTCCTTTTCCTAAGAAATTTTTTCTTTTGGCATACACTCTTAATGAGTTAATCTTGCCTTTATTAAGTGTCTCTTTGCCTTTACTTCATCATCCAATGCTTGTAATTATAGTTGATATAGTTTATCGAGAATTTTTGATTGGATATCTGCCGTTTGGGGTTCTTCTCTCCAAAAATAACACCACTTTTTTGGCCCTAATCCTCTTCTATAAATTTAGCCGGAATTCTCAAAAACAGTAAGTTGTTTTCAGTCTTTTCTCAAGTTTGCAACGTGCTTGAGGTTTACAATCGCCTTAGAGCCAGCATCAAGGTTGATTGGTCTCATTTAAGGACTTGGTATGCCCAAGTAGTGCAGACATCTTCCTCCCAAACCTCCCACCTATCAAGGGAAAATTTTTAATAATATTTTTGGACAATCTGGGGCCCACTTGGTGATATCTACACTGATGTCTGTCAAGGCCTATTTATTGTCCTTAAGGGCTGAAGGTTAGTCAATATTTTACCTCTTCCACCTAGATACCCCTCACCATCTCCTTCCTTTATCCTCTTGTCCTTGTTCCTCTCCCTAGGGATGCCTTCCTTGGGGTTAATCTTAATAGTGTCAAGGACAAGCCTCCATATTGCCTGTTGGAGAAACCTCCAACAAGACATCAGTGAATAGAGAAGAGCCCTATTGGCTTAATCAAGCCCTTGATGGAGGTGTTTGCCCTCATCATTCATTTGGAGAGAAAGCATGTAACATCCTGAGTGTGGCCTAAAATTATTTGAAGTGACAACTTATATCACCAGAGATACAACTTTCTTTTCGGGGAACCCACTCTTAAGAACTCCATTATTAAGTGTGCTTGATGTGGAGAAATCTTATGAAGGGTGACCTCCTAGGAAATTTCCTAGGTAGCAAGTGAGTGAGGACAAAGCACGACAAAAAGGCTTGTGGTCAACGATCCTTAAAGTCGTTCCCGGTAATTGCTCGTGACCCAGGAAAGGTCGGGGCTTACGGATGGTATTAAAGCTGACCCATGATCGCGACCTACATTAGTGGAGAAAAGAGCCTTGGGCATTCACCTAGCGGGGCAAAGATAATGGGATGGATAGCCAGTCAAGAGGACTTGTAAGTTGGTCGGTTGGCGAGGCACAACGAGGACGTTGTGTGTTTTAAGTGGGGGTGAATGTAATACCCCAAGTATAGTGCACCTTTCTTTTTGGGGAGTCCACTCTAAGAACTCCATGGTTAAGCGTGCTTGATATGGAGAAATCTTATGATGGGTGACCTCCTGGGAAGTTTCCCGGGAAGCGTGTAAGCAAGGACAAAGCAAGTTGAAAAGGCTTGTGGTGATTTGTGGGATCAGTCAATGATCCTCAGTCATTCTTGATAACTACTCGTAGCTCGGGAAGGGTCGAGGCATTAGAAAACCAGTAGAGGTACTAGTGACGATGATGATCCCATCCACTTTTCAATATGGATTTGAGCTTTTTTCTCTCTTGCCTCTTCGGCATGGAGTCTCATTCTTTCTTCATACACTCTTTTGGTCCCTCTAGTCCTAGAGGAAATACACATCCTAGGGTTAAGGATGATTAAAGAGGCTGAGGAGGAATTAAGCGACTTAGGCTAGAGATGGATGAGAAGGAGGGAAAACGAAGACAAAAGAATGACATAAAGGATCTTTTCCTAGCTTCGGAGGGAACAAGACAAGAGGAAGAGATAATGCAGGTTGATTCATAGAAGTGGCTTCAAATAATGGAGACCTTTTTTTCACGGCAACACAACTCCTAACAAACGCATGCCTGAGTAGGATAGATTCCTCTTACGCCGCTCATGGAAGAGGAGTACCAGAGGTAATTTGGTCACAATGGTCCCAATTTTCTTATTTTTCTTCTTTTCTTTCTTATAATTTTCCTTATCCTTTATATTGTAGCTTTCATTAATGTCTAGTATAAATGTACTAGACTTACACATTTGATGAGGAATTTCCTTTTTTGCTTGCAGGACTATGTTTTACTATTATCATTTACTTTACTTTTTGTCCAATTTTCCCATTCTTCCCAAATCTTCAATTACTCAATAGTAACATCATGGGGTTTTCCCTCTATAAGTAGAGGATTTAAGGGCTTGTGTTTCGTCACTCACATACTTTGGAGAATTGCACAGAAATTAGGGTTTCTTCTCCTTCAACCGTCAATTTTTAGAGAAAATGGGTCCACAACCACCTACCCATGGAATATGCAAGGGCCTCGACCCCTTCCTCATGTGGTGATATTGTTTGTCTTTGTCCCAAATTTTGCATGGGTTGGGTTGTTCTTGTTCGCTAACTGAGAACAAAACCTTTTTTCTCGGTTTTTCTCATCGAGAATTTCTTTAGAGTTGGATCTTTGATCAAGAAGTGGGAATGCACTTCCTTTTGTGGAATTAAAGCCAACCATTCAGATTGCTTCAAACCTTGGTGGTGTGGATTCTCCTTAACAGACTTCTGTTACTATATAATTGCACCTTCTCATGAAATAATTCTTAGTTAATATTCCAGGATGTCTTCTTTTGTCAACATTGCAAGAAGTGTAACCTAGTGACCAGGTGCCTAGGGGCCCTTGGTGGAAACGACCCATACATGGCTCCAAATATCCCTGTCCTTAGGCTGAGAGTACAAATCTTGAAAGGGATGATAATTATGGGTTGTTGCTACCCCATAGCACTTTTTGCCTTCATTAGAAGGACAATTATGGTGGGACTTGCATGCCCCTCTCAGCAAGGACTCGATGCATACATTGACTGCTTCCATAGTTTCACCTTCACTTTAACCTCTTTCCCTGCCACTCCTCCAAGTATCTCTTAGAGAGTCTTGAAGTCGTGTAACAAAGATAAAATACAGTTAGCCCTACCCATCTAGGGGTTTAATTGGGCTAGCACTACAGGAACCTTTTGAACATGAAATAAAGACAATGGATCCTAATAAGTACTTGATTGCCCTTTCTTGTAAAGGAAAAACTGTAATAGAACCAGAATCTCTTGATGGCTCTTATTTAGATTAACTTGTAAAGGCTAGGATTTTGTATTGTTACTTCCAGTAACATGTTGTGTTACACCGCTTTACTTAGGGTTTGTAATACACTTTATAATGATGTTTTTTTCTCTAAGGGAATGATAATGCTTTGGAGTCGATGTGAATTTTGTATTAAAAAATTGCACATTTATGCTCTATTTTTATTTTTGCTTGTTCTAGACCTGCCCCCTTTGTTGTCCCCTACCTTTATTTTTTTAATCAGTTTAGTGGTTTTGAATTATAAAGTCATATATGGGCTCATTTTTAGGGTTTTAGTCTTTTTTCCTTTTCATCTTCGTGCCCCCCCTATATATGGAGTTTTCCACCTCCTTTGCTTCCATGTTCCAAATTGCCTCTCTTATTTAAAATGGCAGTTGAACTTTTTAAAATACACATGCAAGAGAATTTTAACTAATGAAAGAGTGCTCCAGAGCCTTCCCATAGTCATGGAAGACCTCATGGTGGCTTTGGGCCTAAATTTGAGGAGCTTTGGAGCTTGTCCATAGATGACTATCAATGAAGCTAGGTTAAAAGCTTCAATAGTAAGGATGTCCTGACAAATCTTCAAATGGATGTCAGTTGTTCAATGTTCGCACTCCCAAGCCTAATAGTTATGTTTTAGAGCCTTTGGAGGCATTTTGTGTCATTTTCAGAGAGCATTTCAACTTCGAATAGAGGCTTCCTTTACACTGCTTCAGTAAGCGCTTGTTAGAGCTTTATGAAGTCTCTTCCTGCTAAATGACTTACAGTGCCTATGCAAATGTTGTAGTGTACAAGGTTTTCTGTTTGATTCACAACAGCAAACCTCATTTTGGTTAAGTCCATCTGATTTTACATATTCTACAGGCATCCTAATAGTTATAATATCCACACTATAAGCAAGAGTTATTGCTCCTAATAAGTCTTCTAAAACCAGGGGTTGGAAAGGGGTTTGGTTGTACATGACATATTTTCACAAAACATGGGAATTCGTACTTGTGGGTAGGGGAAAAAGTAAGAAGGTTTACTTGGGAAAATCCAAAGAGAAATTTCCCGTTGAGGTATAATAAGTGCAAGAGAGATGGTTATTTGGGTTTAACATGTTGTTGATCTTAAAATAAATAAGACTATCAACCTCTTGAGTTGTTCACAAACCTTAGGTAACCTCTTTACTTATATGGTCTATAGGCTTTAATTAAATGTTCTAATGTCAACCTCTTTTCTCCTTTCTCAGTTCATGCTTGTTCACATTGCTTAGAACTCCCTAGTAGAGGTCAAAAGGCCTTTACGACGACTTATCCTCCCATACTTTGTGAGTGTTAGAAATCCTCATCAAGGATAAACAAAAGGAGGGGAAAGGAGATAAATAATGAGGGAAAAAGAAAGTCTTCACGTTAGCAATAAGAAGGGAGAGCTTAGCCTCAGTCATTACACCCTTAATAAGGGTGAGCTACGTGTTGACTATTTGGTGCGGGCTAAGGAGTTTCTGAGGAGACGAGGATTGCTGAGAGCAAGCCCTTTAAAGTGAAGGAAAGAGTTTCTTAGGCCCTAAGAGGAAAACCTTTTTCCAAAAGAATCAATGACCTACATTAACTTATCTAGGGATTCTTAGTCTAAAAAGGTAGAGGAGATTCTTCCAATCATTGCTACTCTAATCAATTTTGTGAAGGGTCTCTATCCTCCTTACGAGTTCAAGTGTGGCCTTATCCCTTTGTTTTCCTTTTTGCTCTTTTTTTACCATGTGTAATGGCTCAGCAAGCATTCTAGCTTTGCCCTGCCTTAGGTAGCGTATCGGTTTGCCTCTCACACCTCTCTATATAAGGGGGTGGGGCTCCGGTGGTAAACCACACTAATCCGTTCCTTTGCAATTCTGAGAGAAGGAATTGAAGCAAATTCCTTAGAGAGAGAAGGCCTACCATCTTTCTTGAGTTTATGGCTATCCTTTAAAGTCACTATTGCATCTTCAACCTTCTTCCCTTCATATCTTCAAATAAAGCCCTTCAATTTCAACTCTAATCTTAAACTACCTTCAAAATCATGCAGGTACGTGCTTCTGTGCACTTCCTTTGAGCTTATCTTTGTAATATTAAATACGTTGTGTCGTCATCATGTTCATCCAGCGAGACCATCCCATAATGGATAGGTGGTCCTCGAGGAGAGAGTCATCATCCCCAATTTGCCAGCCTCCCGGTAAAAATTGACGGTCGGGTGGTTGTATTTTTCCCCAAAGGACCAATTTAGGGAGTTTAAGTGGATTCACTATGCCTTGCCCATCTATGAGCCAGGGCCTAGCTCTTAGTCAAGCTACGAGTATCCCTCCACTCCTAGCATCCTTAGCATTGAGGAGGAGGTTGTTTATCCATGGAAAATTGACATTGTTATTTCCTGCATGTCTGATATTCAGGAACGTAAGTTGGCAAGGACTAAAACTATTACAAGGCTAAAGATCGTCCCCAAGCTGATGGCTGACGGCGTGTCAATCGGTAATTCTCACTCTGTTTTGGGTTCTCCTGAGCAAAACTTAGAGGTTTGCTCCACCAGCACTAGCCCCTCGGGACGAGGAAGCGAACCCAGCTCTCCGAGCTCCAATTCCTCAGTGTCCACGTCGAAGAGAGGCCTATCCCTAAAGGGACCGTCCAAGGAAGTTGTAGTGGAAGGGAAACGTTTTCTCGAGGCACCCAAGCGCTCGAACCCCGGTGATGAGTCCCACTCACACTCCCCGCGGGCTACATGTTTGTACTCCCTGACCCGAATGCCATGGTGAATACTCCACCTCATGGATGTATAGCGATCTATAGGGAGACTTTAACCTACAGTCTTTGGTTCCCTCTACACGAGGTTATCTTGGAAACACTCCATAGGTATGAGTTGCCACCCGCACAGAGAGTGCCCCATCCTGGCACAACATTTGGTCCTTCATCACTACCTGCGAGTTACGGAAGCTAGCCTGCATGGCTAGAGCATTCGTGTTGGTGCACACAGTACAAAAGGTGCCGAGTGACGCCGGGGAAATCGGTTGGTACAGCTTTAATAACCGAAACGGTTTCGTGATGGCCATTGAAAGGCAGTCGAAACTAAAGAACTTTTGTGCACTAGGCGACCAGTTGGGCCGACATTCCCAATTGGAAGGATGGTAAGCGGATCTGAAATCCCTTTGGCGAACCGACCGCAAAGGAAAGGGCTACTGCTCGATATGTCCAATACTACATTCGGGAGGACGGCCGGCTAAAGCCCATCTATGCCTTTATGTCGAGCATAATTGACGTGGGAAAAGAGCCTGAGCATAGGTGGATCAAATCAAGTGTTAGTGAAGCCTTCAACTGGCTCCCCAAGTTGTCATAAGTTGAAAATGATTTCTTCCACACAGCTGCCAGCATCCTTATCCTTGAAAAATATTCTATGGGTAGTTCGCATTTCCCTTGTGAGTCTTTCTTCCCATAGCTCTGACCTGGCTTTCGTTTCCTTTTTGCCAGACAAGCCCATGTAATGCTTTTGCGCTTTAAGAATGGGGACACCAACCCCGAAGAAGCTGCCGCTGAGATCGCCCATCATCAGGAAGAGGAAAAGCGCCGCCGTGTTGAGTCTCAGGTTGGGAAGTTTAGTCTCGTTTATTAGAGTCCCTACTAACTAAACAATTTTTGACACTTAAGTGCATACTCACTGCGTTATGATAGGTGCCCAAGGTCATGTTGCATGGCCACAAGCCCTCGACTATCCCTCTGAGTCTTCCTCGATCAGCGGTGCGCAAGCGCCCATATCAGGAGGAGGATGAGTGTTAGATTTGAAAGCACACAACACAAGAGGGGGGGGTGAATTGGGTTGTGACAGATTTTCGGAATTTTCACCAAACAGGTTCAGGAACTGTTTGGAGAGGGTGTTTGGAACTGTATACGAAGCACTGTGCAGCAAGTAATCACTGAAAATAAATAGAATCGACACAATATTTTTCCGTGGAAAACCTCTAGCCCATCTGAGGTAAAAAACCACGACCTACCTTGTAGGATTTTCGCGCAATTTCACTATACGGGCTGAAAATCGTTACAAAGTAACCTAGCTGTTACACTTGCAACTCACCGTGACTTGTCTTCCCAAGACTTTGTCACCCCACGTCTGAGTCACCCTTGACTCAAACACACTCAATCACTCACAAAAGAATGAAGAAAAGAACACCTCACTTGAATCGCTTCTAAGTAAGCTAATGTGAGATACAATATTCCCTATTGTGCCAATTTCGGAAAGCTTGATCTTTTTGCTCACTAGGCTCGGTTTTCTTTCAAAAATCACTGCACTTAATTCTGAAAATTCTCTGCTTGAAAACCGATGATGAACTCCATGTTCACGTTTTAAATAAATAGATAAAAAGAATGATTTTAGTAGAGAAAAAGGAGGAGAATTTTTAGGCATACTCTCAGCACATAACGGCTAGTGGGGCATGATTTTTAGGTCAGCCACAATTTTCTTTCTCAGCCAATCTTGCTGCTCCAGTAGCTCCAACCATTTACTAAAAATAGAGGTTGGTTATTTCAATTTGAAAAACATGTAAAGAAAATCTAGGTTAGTCAATACCCAAGCTAAAAATAGCTTAGCTGACTAACTGCTAGCTGAAATTCATTTTTAACAAAAGCCCTTGAAAATACTGATTCAAAATTTGGAAGAGTAAATTTTGGAAAACGTTTTTTACTGGCCCAACACCAAACAGTCTGGACACCCTGTTTGCAGTCCTGCTCTAAGATAGTGTTGGGGTCTTTTTGTAAAATCAAAAACCTTTGACAAAGTGAGTGTTAAATCAAAGATTTCCTAGTTGGCACATTAACAAGAATCTAAGAATAAAAAATCAATACTACCCAAAAGATTCTTGATGACTCAATTGCAAAGATGTTCCGTTGCTCCAATCACTGCATCACCCTGTTTGGACATCTGTTCTTGTGCTTTGACTTTTCATTTCATTTGCTGCTCTGAGGACCTGATCACCAACCTGTTTGGAGACCTGTTTTGTGCAACACTCAAGTATGTGCATTACGTTGTCATTTATGTTTGTTATCATCAAAACTCCTTACATATTATAAGGAAGGGTTCAACAAATTCCCCCTTTTTGATGATGACAAACTAAATGACCATATTGACCAACCACATTGACCAAGAGAGAGACAATAAAGCCAAGAAAGAGAAATTTGACAAAGAAAGACAATTTGAGTCTAGATTACTTCCCACGCCTATGGTCATGCATAACTTCCCCCTTTTGGCATCAGCAAAAAGAGTGTACAAACAACCAGTCAAGATAGGGTACTATCATCACTGCTTGGGGGAGGAGAGAGAGACAACCTGCGATACACTCAAGTATACAGTACACAATGATACTGGCCATCCAAGTCACGCACAAACAACATCCAAAACAGAAAACAAGCATAGCCAAGCAATATAGCAAGCCAAACCAAGAATTGGAATCAACCCAGGTTAGTAAAAACAAACGACAAACCAGCAGCAGCAATGTGTAGAAACAGAGGAACACAAAACAGAAAAATGCAAAGTATCAGAGCAAAATAAGGAACAAGTGTCAGAACAGGGGGATAGGGTGTTCAGGGAGGTGGAGAAGGGAGATTAGATAGTTTGGCTGTCAAAGAGGAGAAGAGAGATAGGATTTCGCCATGGCGCTGTGCATGTAAGGCATTCTCTTCATCTAGAGCGGTCTTGAGCTGTGCAATCTCAGCCTTCTGTCTGGTCAACTCCTGAAGAAGGTCCACCGGAGGTGCACTGGAGGAAGTCCCAGGGACAGGGGTAAAGGGTGTTTGGGACCCCTGTTCAGGAACTGCTGTCCCATCTGGTCCAGACTTGAAGCCACAGCCCAGCAAAGTAGTACTCCCAATCAGGTCAACCATCTGGGCCGCAATCTTTCTCTGTAGTGGCACCCCAAACTGTTCCAGCACCTGGGTGAGGAAAAACCCGTAACCCAAGTCGTGATCTCGGGTGGAGGTGGCAATGCGTTGTATGTGCCTGATCATGATGGCAGGGAGATTAATCTGCGCACCCTTAGCCAACAGATCCACGAGGTGCTGATCCATGGCATCGACCAAGCTTCTTCCTTGGCCACGGGGAATAATATTCTTTATGACGAACCAAAAAAGCAGTTGATGAATGGGGGTCATATCACCCTTTCGCAATGATTTGGGCTTTGTCAAATCAGGCTGTTGGCCCAACCTCCGAGCCATATCAAGCAGCTGAGCCTGATCCAGCACTGATTTGTCCTCTCGGACATAATCAGTGCACCCAATAGTTGGGACCCCTAGAATTTCCCCAAGCCTAACAGCATCAAACCTAATTTGTGTCCCTCCAACCACAGAAGTCACCACACCCTGGGTGATAGAGCAATTTGCATAAAATTCTGCTAAATCAGGAGCAGAACATCCCACTTTGGCATTCCCAAACAATTCGATCCAACCCTGGGCTCGTAGTTTTTCCAAGAACATGTCCAGGCCCTGTTCCTGGAAGTAGGCAGCCTTCACTATCTTCCCTTTCACCACACTTCGTTGCAAAAATTTGTTCAGTTTTGAGGTAGGAGCAGGTGAGCGTTTGGCCTTCTTTGAGTGTGGTTCAGTGGTGTCATCCCTAGCAGGGCCCTGTGTGGATCCCTGTTTGGGGGCTCCCTTTCGTTTGAGGGCTGGTTTGGTGGCAGGAGTGTGGTAAGGGGATGGAATAGCAGTGTCCCAGTCTTCACTGGAGGCAGGTGATTCGGATGAAGTATCATCAACTTCAATCGGGGTGGAAGACTGTTGGGAGGATCGAGGCCTTGTTTGGAAGGCTGTTCGAGACGACTTTCTTGTGGGTCTTGTGGTGGTTGGCTTGGTGGGTTTTTTGTGGGTTTTTGATTCTGATTCTCGTTTTTCTGGGGAAAGGTCTTATGGCACAGGGGGAAAGACTGTTTGGTCAGAATCAAAAAATTGAACATGTTCAGAAGAGGGTAGGTCTGTTCGGCCTGCAGTGGTTTTGAGGCGTCTCTTGCGAGAGCGTTGAGGAATGGGAGGTGTGGTCTGAGTGATAGGGGAATCCAGTTCACCATACTCAAAATTAGGGTGTTCAGTTTCGAGTTCAAGATCAGGTTCACGCCCTGTTCGGGGTTCGTTCAGGTCAAGAACATCAATATCAATATCAACCCCATGAATCTGGTCTTCCCACCCAGATTCAACATCCCACCTTGACTCGTCCCGTGGTTCGACCCCAGAAGGTCGAAATTCTACCAATTTCCATCCAAAATTGAATGGAATTTCCTCCAAAGCAAGCCCCACACTACTCAAAGTAATAGATTTGAGGAAGTTGAAACCCGTAACTTTTAAGGGCAAGGAAGGCGAGGGTTCGAATTTCATACCCAAATAGTGGAGGAGCTCGTCGGCCGTCGAGGGGAGAGAAGATGACGTCGCCGGCGTGGACGCCAGGCGGCGGCCCTTGGACAGCAAGGTCTCCGGCAGGCGGCTGTCGACGAGGGAGAGAGGCAAGCTAGAGTTGGCCATGGCGGTTTGAGAGCCTCTTGGGTTTCGGTTGGGAGGAGAGAGAATGAGAGTTTGATTGAATGTGTGAGAGATGGTTCTTGGGAGAAGAGAAGCAAGAAATAACGCAAGAAGTAAAGAGGAGAGAGGGAGAATCACACTAACCGAGACTCAAGGGGAGTTATAACCGGCGGCCCATTACCAGAAGAACGTGTCCATGCAGAGAATTGATGCTCAACATAAATAACTGCTGGATGCATTTGTTTTGACAAACAAAGGTCGTACCTGTTCATGGTGCCTGTTCCTGAAGTGAACTGTTCGGTGTCTTTGGAAAATAAGGGCAGTATCATTTGACTTCAACGAGTGTCAACAAGCTGCTTTCAACTCATGTGCCGGTTACAGCACTAGTTTTGACAATAATCAGAATTTGACTGAATTGACCTGATGTACTTTTTCTATCCACCAAGAAGCCTGCATAATCCGCATCAGCATAACCAACAAGGTCAAAATTACAACCCTTAGGATACCATAGAGTTAGATCAGGTGTATGTTTCAAATATCTAAAAATTCGTTTAACAGCCTTTAAATGAGTCTCTTTTGGCTTAGACTGAAAACGAGCACACAACCCAACACTGAATACAATGTCAGGTCTACTGGCTGTTAGGTAAAGAAGCGACCCAATCATCCCTCTGTAAGATTTCTCTTCAACTGAGGGACTCCCATCATCCATTACCAACCGGGTTGAAGGTGAGATGGGAGTATTAATTGGCTTGGCCGAATCCATACCAAAACGTTTTAATAATTCCCGGACATATTTTTGTTGATGGATCGTGGTGCCGTTTGAAGTTTGCTTGATTTGTAAGCCTAAGAAGAAATTAAGCTCACCCATCATGCTCATTTCAAACTCACTCTTCATCATTTTAGAAAATTCATTGCACAAATCAACATGGGTTGCTCCAAATATAATGTCATCGACATATACTTGGACAATTAATAAATGTTCCCCCTTGGATTTTAGAAACAAGGTATTATCTACCTTGCCTCTTCTAAAACCATTTTCTAATAAAAAGGTTGACAAACGTTCATACCAAGCTCTTGGAGCTTGTTTTAAACCATAAAGAGCTTTGTCAAGTTTGAAAACATGGTTAGGAAATTCATCATTTTCAAAACCAGGGGGTTGCATAACATACACCTCTTCTTTTAGGTATCCATTAAGGAAAGCACTTTTGACGTCCATTTGGTAAAGTTTTATTTCCATGTGAGCTGCAAAGGCTATTAGGATACGAATGGCTTCAATTCTTGCAACCGGTGCAAATGTCTCTGCATAGTCAATCCCTTCTTCCTGGTTGTAACCTTGCACCACCAATCTGGCCTTGTTCCTGGTGACTGTTCCTGACTCATCAAGCTTGTTTCGGAACACCCACTTGGTGCCAATGATTGTTCTTTCTTCTGGCCTTGGTACAAGGTGCCATACTTTGTTTCTTTCAAATTGATGAAGCTCCTTCTGCATGGCTATGACCCAATCTGAATCTGCAAGAGCTTCATTAACATTCTTTGGCTCAATGTTAGAAAGAAACGCATAAAAAGCACAAAAATTTCTCAATTTAGATCTGGTTTGCACTCCAGTGTTTAGGTCAGTTAATATTTGGTCCAGGGGATGAGAACTCTGATGTTTCCATGGTCGTGGAGTACTAGGATCCACGGACTCACTTTCTACCCTTGCTTGACCAATCGGTGAAACAGGTTCAGGAACTGTTCTGGAACTTGTTCCTGCACCTGTTTGGAAGCCTGTTACTGAATCAGTCCTGGGATTTGTTACTGAGTCAGATCTGGACCCTATTCCTGGAGAGTTAGGCTGGTTCTGTACCATATGGGGCTCGTCATTTCTTCCCCCTGTTTGGTTCAGACCCTGCCTGTCTTCTTCAGAAACAGCTCCAGGCCCTGATCCATCCTCAGAATTCTTACCGTTCAGTCCCTGGTTGGGCAGCAGATCTTTCTTAGCAAGCCCTAGTTCGAAATCATCTTCCTGTGCATTATTCTCAGCTAGAGAGTTAGTTTCATCAAAAAGCACATGCACACTCTCCTCAACACACAAGGTTCGCTTATTGAAAACTTTGTATGCCTTACTATGTGAGGAATATCCAATGAAGATTGCCTCATCACTTCTTGGATCAAATTTCCCTAAGGCATCCTTCCCATTATTATGCACAGAACATTTACAGCCAAATACTCTTAAGTGCATAACATTGGGTTTTCTTCCTTTAAAAAGTTCATAGGGAGTTTTGTTAAGAATGGGTCTGATCATGCACCTATTTATAATGTAACATGCAGTGTTCAAAGCTTCTGCCCAAAAATTTCTAGGAAGACTACTAGCAATAAGCATTGTTCTAGTCATGTCTTCTAGAGTTCTATTTTTACGTTCTACCACCCCGTTCTGTTGGGGTGTTCTTGGGGCCGAAAAGTTATGAACAATGCCATGTGCATTACAATAATCAACAAAGCTTGAGTTTTCAAATTCGGTACCATGATCAGATCTTAAACACATGAGTGAATGACCAACTCTCTTTTCAACCCTTTTGAGAAACGTAATGAACAATTCATAAGTTTCATCTTTTGAAGACAGAAATAAAGTCCATGTGAAACGAGAGTAGTCATCAACTATGACAAGCACATATCTCTTCCCTCCTCTACTCCTAGTCCTCATAGGACCACACAAATCAACGTGTAACATTTCAAGAGGTCGAGATGTGCTCACATAGTTTTTTGTTTTAAAAGAATTTCTAACTTGTTTTCCCATGGCACACGCGTCACATACCTTGCCATCATCATATTTGATGGAAGGTAAGCCGACTACTAGGTCTTTAGTCACCAATTTATTTAAGAGAGAAAGACTCGCATGACCTAGCCTCTTGTGCCACAACATCATTTAACACACTCAAACAAGTTAGATTGTTTTGGGAAAGCGAAGAGATATGCACTTTATAAACATTTTTATCACGCTTCCCCCTTAGCACAACATCTCCTGTGTTCATATTAACAACCAAGCAACGTTTCGATGAGAAAACTACTAGGTTGTCTTTATCACACAGTTGGGACACACTCAACAAATTATATTTTAGGCCATCTACAAGATAAACACTATCGATGGAATGGGAGAGAGACTTACCAATCTTACCTATACCGACAATTGTCCCAGACTTGCCGTTTCCAAAAGCCACACTCCCTCCTTCAGAAACTGTAAGTGAGAGGAAATTTGATCTTTCACCAGTCATATGCCTTGAACACCCACTGTCAACATACCACAACCGTTCGTTTTCTGGGCAGTTCCCCGACCTGTTTGGTGGGGTGTTCAGTAGCTTGTTCCTGCTCACTTCAGCCTGCAAAACAAATCAAAGGTTAGTTTTTAGGACCCAAATCCATTTGGGCCCCAGTCCTTTTGACATGCCAAGTTGATCCTTTCTAACCCAAATTTGTTTCACATAGATCATGCTTCTTTCCAAGGCACGCTTCCTTAAGGCACACATACTTTGATAATGTCCGATTTTACCACAATGATAACAAATAATATTTTCAGGCAAGCTCACATATTTTTGGTTTACTGGATATACAATTTTCTTGGGAACAAAACCCAGCCCCTTTTTATTTCGGTTAAAGTGTGTGTTCAGCCAATTTAGAGCCAGTGAGGCCCTGTTCCAGCGCCTGTTTCTGGCCAGGTCAGAATCAACTTTGTTCACTTTTTCCATGAGATCCTTGTTTTCATTCAAAAGCGCTTCCAGTCTTTCTTTAAGCTTAAGGGACTCGGTTTCCAGTTTGAGGTATGCAGCACTAAATTCTGCCTCTTTCATGCTTAAGGACTTCTTTAGATCATCTAAATCCTTATTCAAGACAAGATTTTCAATATCGACCACAGACTTGTGATTTTCAAGGGATTCATTTTCTTGCTCAAGTTTCCTTATGTCCCTTTTTAAATCAGCACAAGCATCTTGTAACATGCAATTTTCAGCATTCATGGAGTCATATTCATCTATCAAGGTAAGAAACAACTCCTCGAGTTTTGCCTTAGTGAGAACACTTACCTTCCCTTTTAGCTCGGCTAGGCTATCCAATGCTTCCTCATCCGTGTCTGATTCACCAATTGCCATAAGCGCCACAACAGCCTCTTCACCATCAGAAACTTCATCTTCATCAGATGTGTCTCCCCAGGCAGCAAGCATGGCCTTTGAGAAGCGTTTGGCAGAACTGCTTCCAAACAGTCTTCGGCCCTGTTTGCGAGCCTGTTCCTTCTCCTGTTCTTCCTTTAGTAACAGACAATTTTTCACAATGTGGTCGAGTTTGCCACACTTAAAGCATCCAGTAAACTGCTCTCGGTAATTATTCCTGGCCTTATTGAAATTCCTTTTCTTAGAAATTTCTTTGGATTTCTTGAAGAACCTCTTGAACTTGCGAGTTATCATGGCCATCTCCTCATCATCCAAATCTGAGTTATCTTCATCCATCACTTTTAAGACCAGTCCTCGGTCCTTCTTAGCTTCCTCCTTTTGTTGGGAATTTTTCCTAAGCTCATAGGTTTGGAGGTTTCCAATGAGTTCATCTAGCGAGATGCTCTCCATGTCTTTTGCCTCCTGGATAGCCGTGACTTTGGCTTCCCAGGATTGTGGCAAAAATCTCAATATCTTTCTTACCAACTCCTCCGTGGTGAAGGATTTTCCCAAGGACTTGAGCTCATTGGTGATGTGAGTAAATCGCGTGTGCATCTCCATTACAGTTTCCTTGTCACCCATTTCAAACAACTCATATTTCCTCATCAGTAATTCAATTCTGGACTGTTTTACTTGATTTGTCCCTTCATGTGCTATTTGTAAAGCGTCCCATATGTCTTTGGCGGTCCTGCACTCGGAAATACGTACGTATTCATCTGGACCAAGGCCAAAATATAGAAGCTTTTTAGCCTTGGCATTCTTTTCCATCATCTTGAAATCTGCAGAATTGAATTCTTTGGGTTCTTTGGGAATCATAGTATTCCCATCTTCTGAAGGTTTTGTGGGGACAAGAGCACCATTTTTTATGATTATCCAAAGCTCGTAGTCATCAGCTTGGATGTAGTTTTCCATGCGATTTTTCCACCAACTGTAATGTTGACCATTAAAGTATGGTGGTCGGGTCACAGATTGACGTTCAAGTATTCCTTGAGGTGTGCTCATGATTAGGATCTCTCTTAAGATGTTAATCTTTTTGGAAGAGAACCTGCTCTGATACCACTTGTTAGATTTGAGAGCACACAACACAAGAGGGGGGGTGAATTGGGTTGTGACAGATTTTCGGAATTTTCACCAAACAGGTTCAGGAACTGTTTGGAGAGGGTGTTTGGAACTGTATACGAAGCACTGTGCAGCAAGTAATCACTGAAAATAAATAGAATCGACACAGTATTTTTCCGTGGAAAACCTCTAGCCCATCTGAGGGAAAAAACCACGACCTACCTTGTAGGATTTTCGCGCAATTTCACTATA
>JACYFF010031955.1:49667648-49677957 GCA_017589665.1 Selenicereus undatus | reverse complement strand
TGTACACACACACACACACACACACACACACACACACACACACACACACACACACACACACACACATATATATATATATATATATATATATATATATATATATATATGTAACGCCCTAATGATATATAAATTATAGCTGCATTTACCTACCTAAGCTTAACACCGAGAAATCCATGAATGGGCGTTACCGCCGTCCGTAAGGACAAGGCTTCGCTTGAATATGAAAATTTTGCCATAAAATCAAAGTTTATCCTCAAAGGGCAATCATGTCCATTCAAACCATTTAATTACATACAGGAATGATTCTAACTTCCCAAGGTTACATCAACATACATAACTCAGTTTAATTATATAGTTGTAACACCAAAATACATGTTGCGGTTCAAATATACAGCTGGAACACCAAAATGCACCACAATAAGGCAAGAAAGCATCTTAGCACTTCTATCCGCCAATCACATGGATAGTCCTGACTTATTTATCACCTTCAGCCTCCCTGCCCGCCTGAGAGCGGTTTACTGAACACTTTCCTAGAATAAAACATAAAAATATTTCGATCTGTGAGCCAAAGCTCAGTACATGCATCTCTGTACTGATAAAGATTCATTGAAAAAGAAATTATGAGGGTCGTCTTTGCAATTCATTTTGATTTTAAAACAGGGAATGGGATGTATATAAAGTTAAATTGTCAATTATTATCTGCTAGTGCACCCCTTAGTGACTGTTACAATCTATGTATAGGTGTACATCTGCCAAGCCGACTGGAAGACCTGACATGAAGTCGCGCAGGTAACTGGAGGGCAATGCCCTGTAACTGATAACTAATGGGGTCACTGATTATGTGATAAATCACTAATTCAATTGATTCATTGATGTACTTACCAAAACTTTACAATTTCGATAAATACGTGTTGGTTTATAAAAATGCAGTCAATTAACGTACCTGGGGTTTTTAAAAGCTAGAACACAGAGTAAATAGATGCACTAAAATGGAGAGAATGAGAGCTTAGACCTTGATTCTGTTCAAAAATCATTATATGCATATGAGGTTAGAAATGAACTTATTTTCATAATGCATACCTTTAAATAAAATTAGCACAATGGATACCTTTAAATAAAAGGAAAAGGCTTATAAAGAATTTGTACAAACCAGTTAATAGATTAAACTAAAATGCTGAAGTTAAATAAAGTATAGAAATGCTGAGTTAAGGCACGGTAGCGAGTTTAGGGGGTAAGGGCTTATGACGAGAGTATGGAAAGAATAAAGCAGAACCTAAACTCCCGACCTCGAATTGAGACCTAAAATTCCAATATGTAAAGCTTAAGAGGTCCTCTAAAACTTTCCTGAATGACACATAACAAGATTTCCACGACAGGTTCTATAAAATGGGGTTAGAACACCAACATGTCAGGTTTCAGTGTTGGAAAATCCATTCTGCCTAGGTTTAGTAAAATGGCCATAAATTCCTCCATAGAGCTCGAATTAATGCGATTAAAAAGTCATTTTAAAGCTAACATCCAGACCTATCTATCCACTAAAAATAAGAATTTTTGGCTTGGCCGATTATTACCAGTTTTGTTCCAAAGTTCGTCCTATTTTTCTGAAAATTCCAACAGCAATGCTTTAGTTTGTTCCTTCACTTTTTACACCAATCCTCAACTTAAACTCTTTCTTAAGAGTATATAAACACACTTTGGTACATCCCAACCTCATACAAAAACACCATACATAATTCCTCTTCATATTCATATCAAATAAAACTCCTTTTCTAGTCACATAAACACACACACCTCAAATTTAACATTAGTTGGTCCAACTCTTGCATTTTGGACAAAACCCTAACTTTGGGTCACTTTGAACTCACTCCCAAATTTTCAAAACACCATAAACAACATAAAAAACTTCAATATATCAAGAGATAAGCAAAAACAAAGATAAAACAAGCAATAAACATCACTTGAACAAGAAGCTTGCATGACGAAGATGAAACCCTAACCCTAGCCTCATCTAATTTCAACTCCACCACAATCCATCAACAAGATGATTCTTAATACCATAAAAATGGCATAATCCATCACTAAAACAACCAAAATGAGAAACAAAAACCAACAAGATCAAGGATCAAAAACAAAAATCAGCATAGGGGTGAAAATAACACTCACTTTGAGCTTGAAAAAGAGGTAGATATGATTCTTGATGCTTATGGAAGTGAAAGAGGTGTTTGGGGGTGGTGAGTGGGGGATGTTTTGTGGGGTTTTGGTGGTTGAAAGGTGGCTTGGAGGGGGGTTTGCTGCTGCTATGCCATGTAGAGAGAGAAGGAGGAGAGGGAAGAGAGAGAAAGTCTCTTGAAAGCTTGGTGTAAAATGAAAATAAAATGAAAATTTTACAACTTATACTACATTTACTTGGCTGCAAATAAAAGTAGAAAAGTCAAAATTATCAAGCTTGATTAAGGCTTAATTAAGAGGGTTTAGCTAAACAAATAAAGGTCAAGTCTTGTTGCGTCGAAATCAGCCTTAAACGAGCTCGGGTTAAGAGAAAGAACTGAAACCGAGTGCGTTTGTGATATTTTTTTATTTTTTATTTCAACATTAAATGGTTGTGGTGCCATGAAAAAGAATTTTAAAATTAAATTCATAAATATCAAGGCCTAACTCGATTTTCAAATTCAACTAAAACAAAACCTCGAATTGCAAAGTGAGGGCCTATCTGGAAATGTCCATTGGAATAATAAAAGAAATGATGTAAATGAAACGATATTAATTCCATGGATTAATCAAAATGAAATTAATAAGCATAATTTAGGGTCAGACTATCATAGTCTTCCCCTCTTAAAAAGTTTCGTCCTTGAAACTAATGAACTTAACCATAACAAACAGGGTTACCTCGAATAAATGTGGGTATTTTACTTTCATTGCCTCCTCGGTCTCCCAAGTAGCTTCTTGGGAGGTATGGTTTGTGCAGAGTACTTTGACCAATGGTATCTACTTGTTGCGCAGCTGTTTGATTCTGCGATCTAGTATTTGAATAGGACGCTCTTCATATACTAGATCTTCAGCGATATCAATAGGTTCAGATACAATGATATGGTTTGGATCTGGAATATATTTTCGAAGCTGAGAGATATGAAACACATTATGCACGTGCTCAAGTTCTCCTACCTTCTCCTACCGAAACAACAACCCCTTGCCACCCAATGCCTCTCAGCCCCCTGGTTTTCAACATAGGGCACCCTATAATCCATCTACCCCACAACCACCTCCACAACCCAAGTCTAGCCTGGAAAACCTTATGGAGCACTTCATAGCAACCCAAACCAAGACAAATGAGGTTTTCAGTGAGCAAATTAATCAACTGAACTCCAAGTTCGACGCCATGGCCTCCATCAAAAGGTGATGGACACTCAGATTGCACAGATCGCTCAACAGGTTAGTAGTTTGTCCCGACCGCAGGGACAACTACCGGGCCAACCCGATGTCAATCCCAGGGGCCACATCAATGCCGTTTATACGAGACATGAGGAGGTTGTGAAAAGTTCTGTAATGGTACTTCAGGAAGAGACTCTCGTTCCTATTTCTACAGGAACCACTATATTGAACAAGGAAGGTGTTCCGAA
Organism: Selenicereus undatus; assembly: GCA_017589665.1. Taxonomy (NCBI): domain Eukaryota; kingdom Viridiplantae; phylum Streptophyta; class Magnoliopsida; order Caryophyllales; family Cactaceae; genus Selenicereus; species Selenicereus undatus. The sequence goes on along the minus strand of JACYFF010031955.1, from coordinate 49,674,340 downwards.
TCAAGAAGATGATGGTCATCGACCTTCTCCAGTCCGACCTTATTAGCCTTCTGTTATGTACACTCAGAGGTTCGCTTGGGCTAAGCTCTCTCAACTGGAGCCCCGATTCGCACGATTCATAGATATCCTAAGGCGGGTTTACACTGATACCCCTTTTTGGGAGGCTCTTAAGAAAGCGCCGGACTATCTCAAATTTTTTAAAGAGCTCCTTCCCCAGCAAGGTGAGCCCGAAGGAGTTCCAGGGGCTCCTATGGGAGAAGTCCGCAGCTCAATCTTGCAAATCCAGTCGCCATCGAAGTTGCAGGATTATGGTAGCTTCTCTATCCCTTGCTACATAGCGGGTACGCACATCGAGAAAGCTCTTTGTGAATTGGGGGCCAGTGTGAGTTTAATGCCGCTTTCTATGTGCTAGAAGCTTGAATTGTTGAACCTAAAGCCTACCACCATGCTCATACAGCTAGCGGACGGTACCCTCAGGTGATCTGCAGTAGTTTTGGAGGATGTTCCTGTCCAGGTGGGTAAGTTCATCATCCCCTGCGACTTTATTGTGATGGATATGGATGAGAACCCCCAAATCCCTATCATCCTTGGGAGGCCGTTCCTGGCTACTGCAGGGGCAATGATCGATGTAAAGGCATGAACTATATCCTTCCAGATTTGTGGTGAGACGGTTGATTTTTGTTTCCCTCCACCACTACCTTCTGCAGTTCCTGCTCCTCCCTCTCCTCCCGAAGGCCTTCCATATCATACCCCTCAGCAGCTAATTCTGAAGCCACAGTGTTTGATGGGGATAGGGGACCTAATATGAGGTTAGTAGCGCCGCCTGATGTACATCCACCTATTCCTACTGCTTTTGGAGGTGCTACCTTATGCCATGAGGAGGTTATGGAGGGAACGCCATTCATCACTTCACCATCTTCACCTCCCTCCTTCTTGTCATCGTTTGCCAATTTGAGGTGGTGGTCAAGCTAAAGACCTAAAATAAGCGCTTCTTGGAAGGCAACCCAAGCTTTATTACTTTCGGGAAAAAAAATGAAAAAAAAATGGAGGCGATGAGAGGAAAAAGGTTCAAGAAAAGAAAAACAATTGAGAGAAAAAGAAGCAACAACTTTGGAAAGAGGTAATTTAGAGGGCAGAAAGTTGGCATGGGCATCCCATGCCGTATGGCATGGTCATGCCACCCCTCCTCTAGACTTGAAAAAAAAGGGGGGGGGAGCAAGAAAGCAATCAATGCCATTGAACAGAAAAGTAGCACGGTCGCACCGTGCCTACAGACACGACCGTGCCACACCCTGATTCTAAAACGCTAACCGCAGAGTGGCACGGGCACCCCGTGTCATAGGGCACGACTGTGCCACATTAAAACACGGCCAAAAGCCTGATTTCTCCTTCTTCTTCCTCCTTCCTCCATTCGAACTCTCTACTTTCTCTCTCTACAAACCGAAAACCCCTCTCTCTCCCTCACTATACCCACTCCAATCTTCCCCCCCCAAACCCTCTAATTCCCTCAATTTCTTCCCAATTTCTTGAATTCTTTTACTTTCATTCACTCTCCTCTCAAAATTCCTCACCTTTTCATCTTAAACTCCTCCCCTCCCACACTTATTTTCTGTCTCTACAGCCCTAACCTCCATTGTTGAGGTTGAAGGTGGTAGAGAAAGAAATTAACCTTCTCTTGCTATTTTTAGCCTCTACCCCTTTCTTTGGGCCCTGGTCTGTTGTTAATTTGCACCATGGGAAAGAAACGAGTTGGAGAAACTTCAAGGGCTCCATCCTATCCCAAGAAATCATCACGGGCAACCTCCTCTTCCACTGCAACTGCTTCTGCTAAAGGTACTAAAGATGCATACCCTCTTATTTTACCTGCTAGCACTAGAGGTTTGCAGTTTGTTAATGATGAACAAAAGTCTCGTTATGAGCATTAGCCACTAGGAACACTAGTGAGCAGAAATATTTTCATGTTGACTCATTGCGATCCTTGGGAATGTTGGATGATATGCTGACCCTACTTGATAGATTAGGATGGACTGAGTATATACAGATGCAATGTACATCCTATGATCGCCTTTTAGTTGAGTTTTTGAGTTCCCTTAATGTTGATTGGGATGGAAACTATGGTGGTCATGATGTCGCTATTTATTTTTGCATGTTTAACATTGACTACTGGATGAGTTTGAGAATGTTTAATGCGCTTTTGAGATTCCTGGTGGTTGATGGGGCTTATAGGGATGTGCCCTCTTTGTGGAGACCTGACTCGTTTGGTTGAGCATCACCTGCTCCAAACGGAAGGAGTATACTGATAGGTGGGGGAGACCTTGGGTTTTTTACCCCCGATAGGCCAAGGCCACTGACATTTGCAATGTCAACCTGCGGTACCTATAGCGTCTAGTCGCTAATATTGTTTTCGGCCGCAATGACAACCAGAATGGTTGTCGGAAGGCCGAATTGTTTATTATTTGGTGCGCCCTATCAGGTACCCCAATTGACACGGGGACCTTCCTAATCCGCCACTTAGCGAAAGTAGCCAAGACTAGCAACAGGAATGTCATTAGCGTTGGTGGTACTGTCACCGCCATCGCTAATGCCCTGGGCTACAGCTCACGGCTCTCCACTCTTGAGCCTCATTTCCTAGGTGGTCACCTCGACCTTGGTACCCTATACCATATGCACATTATAGATACTCGAGGTGACACCATTCGATAGCCCACCACAAAACCATTCTTTTCACCTTTCCCACTGCTGAGCGCACCACGGTCGCTAACAAAAGAAACTGGAACTGCGACTGGCGAATTATTAAGTCAACTGTTCTCCCTCGGGAGGAACAGTTAGCAGCTGATGAGGACCTTGAGGTCGATGAGGATGGGGATGAGGAGTATGATGATAAGGAGGAGGAGGAGGCCATTGATGTGGGCCAATGGCACCCCGAGCCCGAGGACACCCCTGCTACAGAGGCGTCTATCCCACCATCTCCACCACCACTTTACCCACCATTCACCCATGAGATGGGCGGGTCTTCTTCCTCAGCGGCATACATGCCGCTCGACCCCGCCTTTCTCCATTCTTTCTCCAACCTCCAAGTGGAGGTTTCCGGGCTTCGGGAGGGTTTCACCGGCATACGTGTCGACATTGGTCGCCTCTCTGGGCGCATGGACTCCATTGAGGAGGGGGTCTCCAATTTTTGGGGTTTCGTTGACCGCCAGGAGGAGCGGGAGCAGCGGCGGATTCAGCGGGAGGAGGAACGGGCTATGAGGGAAGCCCGAGAGTACGAGGAGCGCTGGCGGATGAACGAGCTACTTTGGCGCTAGTCGGAGTCCATTTGACAGTTGGAGGAGCGTTTACGCTCCTTTCTGGGCGATCAGTGTGGCTCCTCATCCTTCCCATCTTATGATTCTTCCACCTTCCATCAATTTCCTCCACACTTCTGGCCCCCTCCAGGGCTTGATGGCACCCAGTGACTGTACGTATATTTCCCATTTCCCCTTCTTTCTTGTGCATTATGTTTTCATTGGGGACAATGAAGGGTCCAAGCATGGGGGGATGTATATCTATTTAGTGGGGTGCATTGTATACATTTCTTTGCATTTAACACTTTAGGCTTCATTCTGGTTTAGCAGCATGTTTAGGTAGCATTAGTTTTCCTTTTATTCATCCATTTAGCAAAGCATGTAGGATAATGCATATAGGTAGGTGATGCATTGTACGTATTTGATTTTCTAACCCTTGGTCTCGAGTGGAAATGCATTGAGTGGAGTTTCACAAGCTGCGAGGTAATTTTTCTTACTCTTCTCTTCATTTATCCACTAGCTATTTGCGTAGGGTGATTTATTGCTTTGAAAAAAAAAAAGAAAAAAAAAGCCCCTCCTATGACGATAACCAAGGCATTGGTGATCAGTTGGTTGGCATGGTTGTGCATACTTGTGGATTGTTTGTGGCAAATGTCTTTGGTTGATGGTTTTGAAAGCGTTTTGACCACACTGTTTGGTTTGCATGCTGTTTGCCCTTGAACTCCCCTTATCATGATTGATTGTTCCTTTTAAGTGGGACATCTCTGGGGCTAGCTGTGTGTTTGATAGTGTGACCTGCGAGATTTTGAGCCTATAGACTAATTCATCAATTTAGTCTCACATTTTCTTTTATGTGTGTCTCTTCCATGACTACATCTCTAGAACTTGGTTTGATTCTCTTTGAAATCACATTCAGCAGGTGCATTATGATAATATGATAGAGGCATTCATTTGTTTTTCTAAGCTACATAGCCAAATCTGCCACCCATAGTTGAATGTTTTAACCCCTTGCTTAACCCCTTTGAGCCTTGCCTATTTTTGTTGTGAACCCTTCACTATTAGTTATTGGCCTAAACACATCTCTTACCTCTAAGCCAAAGCTAGTGGGGCAACACTTCGTTACTTTGTGGGTAGTTTTTGGACGTTATGCAAATTGGTGGTTTGTTTTGGTATATGCAGGGATGTATCACAGTGATCATTGGGGATTGGACGTATAATTATTGTGCATGGAAATCATTCATTTCCTTTTCAAAAAAAAAAAGAGAAAAAAAAAGGATGAAAAACATGTTTCCGGAAAATAAAAAAAGGGGAACTTGCTGAGATTTTTTTGACAAAAAGAAAGAAAAGGAGTGGTGAATGAATGTGTTTGGCAGGCTATCGCAGTTCATTCCCGATGATCCATCTGGTTAAGGGTGTATTATTATTGTGTTTTAGGGAAGTGTGTGGTGTAGTTGGTTTAGTTGTTGGTTGCTCATCGGCTTTGGCTGTTAGCTCCTTATTTCCCCAAATCGTTTGTCCCCTTTCTACCTGTGCCCTTAGCCCCATTATAACCCTGAAAAGTCCTCTTGATTATTGTTTTGCATACTGCATTTTCGCGGTGGAGAATTGAGAATCCTACCAAGCCTATGGTAGTTTGTTCGATTAGAAGAGAGTTGAGTGAACCATTCTACATCTAAAACACATGTGAGGGAGCGCATTTGCTTTATTTCCCCCTATGAGAGTCACTGTCGGCCCCTCTAGCCCACCACTTATTTGGAGGCGTCTTGATTGGGGAGGGGTGTGATATGGTGTGACTGGATGACAAGTTGAACATGTGGTCTTCCAAATGATTTTCAAATGAGTTTTGAAACTATGTATTTATGCCTTGAATGGTTTCGCTAGTTGTGCACACCTATGCTTGATTTAGCTGGTTTTCCATTCGCCTTGCCTGAGGAGGCGAGTAATTAGAGGTCTCAATCCCCTGTCAGTTTAATCACGCCTTAGTCTTGCTTGGGGACAAGCAAGGAATAAGCATGAGGGAGTTGATAAACCTCTATTTTACTCCTTTTTGACATGATTTTACCCCTCATTTCGGCGATTTTCGGTAAAACGTCAAGAGCATAGAGGTCAATCAGTTATTCTTTACCCTAAATCTGCCTAAATGTTGTGCTTTTGTGTTTTCAGGAGTTCGATTGAAAGGAACGAGGAAAACCAGTTGATATTGCGCCAAGTAGGAGCCAAAAGAGTAGACTTTGAGCCAAGAGGAGGTGGCACGGGGGCACCATGCCAGACAGGGTGACCGTGCGACCCTAGGGAAACAAGAAAACAAGGGGCAGCAAAGTGGCATGGTGGCACCGTGCCTAGTGGCACAACCGTGCCACTTTATTTTCCCTGTTATGTTCAATTTGGTGTTGTAATTTTGGGGACTCTTTCTTTCTCTCATTTTTTCTCTCTTAAAAACGGCGAATTTCGGTTTTTAGTTTTGATATTAGTTGTTCTTGATTTGAATGCTTTATATTGAATCCGATTGTTAAACCTGGTAGATTATTACTCCAATCAATAGAAAGTACGTTCCTTTACCCTTCTTCTTTGCGTTTTAATTCAAAGTTAGCACTTTTAATTATGTTCATATTGGTGATTGTGGTTGTGATATTGATGATGAATAGGGGCTAAATTTGTTGTCTTGGATTGGGTGTAGCCCGTATTGTGTGATTTGGATTTGTATTTTGGATTTATGTGAATGATTGCCCACGTTGAAATTGAACTCTCACTTAAGCATGCCAGGTGTTCGATGAATTGCCTGAGAGGGTTGATTCATGTTTATAATTGGGGTTTGGGAGATTAACGATAGTTAAATCCTCTACCTAGAGCTACTTAGTGAGCGTTTGGACTTCTAAACATGAAAATAGTTAGGATTTCAATCGGGAATTAAGGGTTACTCAATCTTGTGGTTTTGTCATTCTAGTTTCATGACAATAGATAACTAGGATGGCCTGACCAGTCTAATGACCTTTGAGAGAAGGAGTAGATAAGCTTAACTTGTAACCATTCCATTTCAATTGTCTGTGTGGGTAGATTCGCATGATCTAGTTTATAGTCCAAGGAACACGATAGTGTGTTGAACCCCAATCCAGGACTTTCGTTAATATTCATTTAGACAATAGTAGTAACTTTCAGCAGAATATAACTGTTATTGAGTTAAACCATTCCTAACAGACTCTGGCGTAAATAGGGTGTTAAAAGTTGGTTCGGTGGTTGTAACTGAGTTCCTTGTGGACACGACCCGTACTTGCCGTTGCTAGCTATAACTGGCACCGTGCAATTGCGGTATTTTAACTCAACAATGTGTGTCTCTCTGTGTGTGTGTGTCCATCTATATCTATAAACATATATATATATATATATATATATATATATATATATATATAT
>JACYFF010031955.1:49527789-49610015 GCA_017589665.1 Selenicereus undatus | reverse complement strand
AAACTCCCTTCTCTGACTCCTCGCTCCTTGACCGCACGAACAGACCCTATTCGTGCGTAACCCACGCAAAATCGAACCCCAATTCAACCCCAAGCTCAGACACGAATCAACCCCTTTGAAGTCCGGTTCTGCGGCTGTGCGTGTCATCCTCGAGGTCACCGGAACCACCCTCAACGTCGTCAATCGCGGTGGTGATGGCGGTGCATTTGGGTTTCAAACCCTAACCCTCAGCCTCACTCGATATCTCACTCTTTCGCTCCATCTCTCTCTCTGTCGTGGAACCGCGGTGGTCGGCCGGTGCCCGACTTGCCGGTCCTCCGCCGTCGTCGTCGCCGTCACCGGTCAGCCTCCCTCCAACCTCTCTTCTCTCTCTTGCTGCATGCTGTGGTGGTTCGCGTGGGGCTGGGTGGAGAACCCCCCCCTCCTCCTGCGTGTTTTTTTTTTGCTGAGAAAAAGAAGGGGCTTGGCCCCCTTATTTTCCCTTTTCTTTTCTTCTTTTTTTTTTGGGTTTAAAAGCTCAGTCAACTAAAATCGTCAGTCCAATCTCGAACCTCTTATTCTAAACAATCGCTCATCGATCTTTCGTTCCCAAATACGTCTAGGTTCGATTCAATAAACCACAAACTAATTCTAAGGTTGAAAACCTAATAGCATTCGGGAAACGACTGAATGAGTCGAATAACAACTAAATTAAACTATGGATATAATTTAAAAGCATAAATGACACGAATTAACGTTGAAATCAATAATAGCGACAAAAATCCCTTTTTATAAAATTATAGTTCTCAAAAGCACATCGATAATCAAGTAACTCATACAGTTACTAAAAATACGACTTTATAGCGTAAAAAGGTACTATGGGCAACTTAACGGAAAACGGAAATGCAGGGTCTTACACATAATATAGGAAAGCTAATAATATCTCTGAATGACAGCAATATCTATGCTAAAATTAATAGACAATCATATCTCAATATCTCGTAACCCAATACTCCCCCTCAAGTTGGAGCATGGGGATCGATCATGCCCAACTTGGCACGTAAGAACTGAAATTGGTGTCGGCCCAATGGTTTGGTAAAGACATCCGCAGGTTGGTGTTTGGAGCCAATATAGGACAGGTGAAAAAGCCCAGATAAGAACTTTTCCCGCACAAAGTGACAGTCGATTTCAATGTGCTTAGTCCGCTCATGGAACACAGGATTTTTGGCGATGTGAATGGCTGCTTGACTATCAAAAAACAACCGCATCAGTTGAGAGTGAAAAACACCGAACGAGGCTAAGAATGTCTTCAGCCAAACTAGTTCATTTGTCACAGCAGCCATAGCACGATATTCGGCCTCGGCAGAGGAACGAGAAACAGTAGTCTGTTTCTTCGTCTTCCATAGGACAGGAGATCCTCCAATAGTGATGAAGTAACCAGTCAATGACTTTCGGGTGATGGGACATGCTCCCCAATCTGAATCACAAAAGGCTGTAACCTGAAGAGCACTATTAGATCGAAGAAGAATACCCAATCCCGGAGTCCCTTTGATATAGCGTAAGACACGTCGAGCTGCATCAAAATGCTCAACACGCGGATTCTGCATAAATTGCGATAAAATATGAACCACATATGAAAGCTCAGGACGGGTGATGGTTAGATAAATGAGGCGCCCAATGAGACGTCTATAAGAGCTAGGATCATTCAAATAGCAACCAATAGCCAAGGCGAGCTTGTGATTTTCTTCTACTGGAAAATCAACCGGTTTAGAGCCCAGCAGACCATACTCATCGACAATCTCTAAGGCATATTTCCTTTGACTCAAGAATATCCCTTGTGTCCCACGCGCAACCTCGATCCCCAAAAAGTACTTCAAAGGCCCAAGATCTTTAATCTTGAAGCATTTATGCAGGTAGCCCTTAAACGTTTGACAAGCTTGAGAATCATTGCCCGCCAAAATAATATCATCAACGTATACTAAGAGGGCTAAAAAAACGTTTCCCTTGCGATAATTGAAAAGAGAATAATCCGCGTAAGAGCGAGCAAAGCCGTAGGTCATCAGTGTGGAAGACAACTTTGCAAACCATTGACGGGGTGCCTGTTTAAGTCCATAAAGGGATTTTTGAAGCTTGCACACTTTCTGTTGACTCCCTGTAGAAAACCCAGGAGGAGGAATCATATACACTTCTTCTTCTAAATCACCATGAAGGAAAGCATTGTTAACATCGAGTTGATGGAGCTCCCAGTTACATGCGGCAGCAACGGAGAGGAAGCTGCGAACACTGCCCATTTTTGCCACAGGGGCAAAAGTTTCATTATAATCAAAGCCTTCAACTTGGTGGTCCCCTCTAATAACTAAGCGAGCTTTATACCTCTTAATGGAGCCGTTTGACTTATACTTGATCTTGTAAACCCACTTGCAACTAATTGGTTTTTTTTCTGGAGGGAGATCCACTATAATCCATGTCTTATTGTCTTCGAGGGCTCGTATCTCGTCAGCCATGGCCTGTATCCATAATGGATCATGAATTGCCTCTTTATAATACCTGGGCTCCACAATTTTTGTAATAGCAGCTAGAAAATGGTGATGAGAAATAGAGAATTTATCATAGGTGACATAATTAAGAATGGGATAGCGCGTACCTGAGGAAGCCCGTTTGGAAGGTGTAGAAGCAGGTGGGGGGTCTTGAGGCATCACACTATTGCAAACATAATCACTCAAATGATTCGGGGGCTTACGAGGTCGTTCACTGCGTCTGGGCTCATGGCTAGGCACCGAATTAACTGGCCCAAGAGACCCTTCGTTCGTGTCTGCTGCAGCATTTGGCCCAGTAGGTCCATTACCTCCTTCAGTCTGCTCAGTCGACACACTCCCCCTATTTGTTAACTCCTGGTCAGACGCCAAGAATAAGGGGCCAGGCCCAGCTGCATCATCCCCCTGTCCCTCATTACTTGGCACAATTTCAGCAACTGCCCCAGGCTCTTGTACGCTGCCTTGACTATCAAAATTATATAGGCCATCCAAGCTCTCAAGAATAGGAGTATGCTCAACCCCCTTGGGAGATTCATGATCAGTTTGTGGCTGGCAGAAGGGGAAGCAATCTTCAAAGAAAATGACATCTCGACAAACATGTATCTCTCTTGTCTCCAAATCAAATATTTTCCATCCCTTCTTACCATATGGGTACCCGACAAAGAGACATTTTTGGCTACGAGGAGCAAATTTATCCTTTGATCGTGGTCTAATTTGAGCGTAACATAAACAACCAAACACTTTTAGATGATCAATAGTGGGAGCACATCCAAACAATTTTTCATAAGGTGTTTTTCCTTCCAGTACTCTACTCGGTGTCCGATTGATCAAGTAAGCAGCAGATAGGACACACTCTCCCCAAAACTCAACAGGTAGGGAAGCCTGAAACCGAAGTGCTCGACCTATATTCAAAATATGGCGATGTTTTCTTTCAACTCGTCCGTTTTGCTATGGAGTGTCCACACAACTTGTTTGGTGGATGATACCTTTTTCGGAATAAAAAGTTTTCATGGATCCTGATGTGAATTCACGGCCATTATCACTACGAATGATTTTAACATCTTTTCCAAATTGATTGTTGATCATGACAACAAAATTTTGCAATAATTTACTAGCTTCTCCTTTCTCCCGCATCAAGTAGACCCAAACACCTCGACTCGCATCATCAACAATAGTTAGGAAATAGTGAGCACCACAAAGCGACGGGGTTCTATAAGCACCCCATATATCACAATGTATTAGAGCAAATAACTCGCTAGCATTACTATCACTTTCATAAAATTGACAACGAGTTTGTTTGGCTCGGAAACACACATCACAGGGTTCCTTACTTTTATTCTCAGCACTAACATCAATACTTAAAGTAGAAGAAGCAGCATTGAATACTTGGTTAGACGGATGCCTGAGGCGCTTGTGCCATAAGCTTCTTGTGTCTACAGCATTGGCTTGAACTGTGAACTCGGACGCCCTCGTGTGATGAAAGACCCCACCAACAACTTCACCCATTCCAATCGGACTCCTCAAAGCACGGTCCTGTATCACAAAAAATTGGTCAGTAAATGTCACCATGGAATTATTTTCTCTATTTAACTGTGCCACTGACACTAGATTCACAGTTAAATTGGGAACAAATAGAACATTTCATAAAGTAATCCTGGGACTTAGTTCAACCGTCCCACACTTTCTGGCTATTGCAATTCGCCCATCAGGGAGTCCAACCGGAATCGGGTCGATGTGCGTCACGGCCTTTAGAAGCTTATAGTTGCCGGTCATATGAGATGAGGCTCCTGTGTCAAATATCCATCTACAATTACTTGATAATTTGTCATACCCACTTTTAGGAGTTTCGATCAAGCTGAGGAGACGTTGCACTTGCTCGGCCGAGAGACCTGCTATTACTGTGCTGTCTTCGCTGGATGCTGCTACGTCAGGTGTCTTCGCTGAGACCACAGCATTGACTGTCTCAAAGCCTGCCCCACGTCCACGTCCAGTGCTCACGCGTCCACCACAGCCTCCTCTCCCACGGCCTCTACCCCTTCCTCGAGAGCCCCATCCTGGCGGATATCCAATTACTTCAAAACAATTGGACTCGTCGTGCCCGTATCGCCCACAATGCTTACAAGTCGACTTCTCAACAGGATCTCGATGAACCTTTACAGCAAAGGCCGCCATTGTTCCATCTCTATCGTCTCTCCCTCGCATAAGGTGTCTGTGATTCTCCTCCTGTTGCACTATATTAAATACTTTGTCAATGGAAGAAAGGGGTTCAAGGGCAAGAATTTGACTCCTAATAGTTGCGTAGAAGTCATCATCTAGTCCCATTAAAAACTGGTGTGTCTTTTCTTCTTCCGACATCTTCATCAATTTGTCATTGATTTCGCATTCACACTTTCCACACCTACATTGTTGTCCAACTCACTCCATAAGCCCATTAGCTTGGAAAAGAATTCCACGAACGAGAGTCCTCCTTGCTTGCAACTAGCAACATCCAATTTTAATTGGTGAATTCTCGGAGCACTAGCTACAACATATCGTCTTTTTAAGTTTTGCCACATACCTTCAGCAGTTTCTACGTATGCGACACTAGCTCTTAGCTTCGAGTCAATCACATTAATTAACCACGATGACACCATAGAGTTAACCATCGTCCAGGCTTGCAACTCAGCTTTTCCATCGTCATCTTTCAGGGTTGGTTTTTGCAGGGTTCCATTAATAAAACCCAATTTGTTCTTTGCCAAAAATGCTGTTGTAACAGCTTTCTCCCACAAATCGTAGTTTTTGCCATTGAAAACTACAGCTATAATCATCACGCCTGGTCCTTCGGATGGGTGCAAGAAATACGGTGAAGTAGGTTCAATGATGAACTTTGAACTACCACCTGCCATGGCACTTCACGGCTGTGTGTGTTTTTTTTTTTTTTTTTGAAGGAAAGAACGGGTCTTTGTTAACCTGGCTGCTCTGATACCATGAAGACAAGCAATGGAAACGTGGGTTGAGAACTTCCCGTTCTTTCCTGTTTTCCAACATAATACAATGGCATCTATATATACAATGCTAAGGTACCTAACTTGCCTAATTTACATAAAAATAGGAAGGCAAGTTCACATAATATAGGAAAGCTAATAATATCTCTGAATGACAGCAATATCTATGCTAAAATTAATAGACAATCATATCTCAATATCTCGTAACCCAATATTCTAAACTGTATACTTAAAAGAACTAGACACCAATCCCCACATTAATTCTCGTCGTGATTTGGATTCTTCTTTTGATTACTCTTGAACTCTACTTATGTCAATGAAGATATCACATTGTTCTATCTTTCTTTCTTTCTTTTTCTCCTTTATCCCCAATTGTAAGTAGATCGACTATTGGAAGCCCTAGCAGTTTTCAAGAAGTTTTCATCATGAGTATCTTTTATGAGGATAGCAACAAGTTTAGTACATGACATAGATGACTAAAACATTGAAGAAGGCCAACCATGGCCAACCTATTTGCCGTATAGTTTTTCTTTCAACAAATATGGCGAACAAAAATTTAAGCAAAAACTTAGAATGGTTGTCACGATATGATCACCATCGTATCTAGTCAAATCTTAACCATACATGTGTCACTAATTGATCTTGGCCGTTGACTTTTTTTCAATTTTTAGTTAAATTATCATTATATTTTAAAATTCAAAAAATATTTAATAATCTATAGAAAAGTAGTGGCATAGAGAATTGTTTGGCCATCCTACTCCTATTCACGAAAAAATACGGCGATCCTCATTTTTCCCAACCTCATCTCACAAGTTTACAACTTTTTCCAAAGATATCCTCCCCAGTATTACACCCCTCCTTTCTTATACTGTGAGTATATGTCTTTCCTTCGATGAAGTCTTCAATAAGGAAGAAAATATTATTTGTAATATTATTTTGTATTTTCTTGTAATTATCTTAGGGTTGTAAATATTTGTTTCATGGAAGAGAAGCTAGGGTTAGGAGCCTTCTTGCTTGTGTTTATATTTCACGTGGTTAGTTATGAGAAGGTGGAGCAATATCAATAGATAGCTCTCTGAATTATTCTTCCATCTTTCTAACTTATTTTCGTTCATTATATTAGAGCAATGAGTTGTTTTTTTCTGCTCTTTTTTTTTAAAAAAAAAAAAGAAGAAAAAACCCTTTTGGCCATGGACAATAATGGAGGAAGGACTTCCCTCAATGCCAAAAGGGTTTATAGATGAGATCCTAAAGAAGCCAAAATTGAAGGAAGGAGGTGATACATCTAAATTGCATGCATGGAAGATGGTAAACTCAATGATATGCTCATGGATACTCAATGCTACCTATGCAAAATTGTGCCCACATATACCTCATGTCAATGTTTTTTGACCTTAATTTTATTAGGGTTGACGGTCACTTAAGTCACTAAAGGCAATAACTCTGGTTGACCCCAATTAATATAAGAAGGCTTAGGGAGTCGACTAAATACACAATTACACAGAGAGACATCCAATTCTCTTCTTTCTCTCTCTCATGACCTCCCTACTATCTAGCAGGATTCAGGTTTAGGGTGTGAATTCCTAAGACAACTCCAGTAGCCGTCTAGCAGCATTCAGATTACAAGATCTATTTTCGACAATTAATTTCGAATCAAGGTCAGTCCTTTTTTCCCTACAGTTGTATTGGAGCCAAACTGTCGGGTTTAGCCTCAATTGACTCATTCATGTGTGATCTCTAATTGCTTAATTCTTGTCATTATGCAACTAAAATATGCTAAGTATGTTCCTATTCACCGTCGCATCAAGAATCGACTAAAAGCTTGAGTTTTTAGTCAATTTAATTGATAAAGTTTTTGTCTTATGTGCCCAGATTAGTAAAACATAAGGTCAGATCCAATGTTGATGTTAGTTAATTATGCATGCCTCAATGTACGAAATTTTTGAATGTAAATTTAAAGGTCATAAGCGTACAACTTTCACTGTAGTGCTTGAGGGTTATATCTTCATGGACGAAGATGAAGTTATGCCATGGTCAACTAAACACAATTAAACTACACCAAATACTGAAATAGGTAAAATTTAATTATTAATGTAAACACCAGTCATGAATCAATCACATTAAACTGCACTTGGCTAAACTTAGGAAATGGGCTAGATCATATGAATAACACTAAAGAAAAAAAATTCAAACATCAGGGGAAAGAAATATATACACTAAGCAAGCAAAGGACCAAGCCAGAATTAAAATCGAACATGCTACTTGCATAAATTCTAGGACCAACCCAATACCAAACTAAGAGTAACATGGAATTGAAAATCAACCATGAGACAGATGAAGAAACAGAGAAGGAAGAAATAAGAACAACCATGGTCGAATTTCATCCTGAACCTTCATTAACACCCTCAGCTTCTTAAATCGAAACATAGCAAAGAAAAGAAGATACAACAGTTGCTCGATAATTTCGAGTGTAAAATATATGTTGTAAGTATACGACTATCGTCGCAGTACTTAAGGTCATTTCCTCATGGACGATAGAAGAGATTATGGTCACTAAGTACAAAATTAAACTAATTTTGCATTATTCTAAACTAGTTGAAACAATAAACAAATAAAACTATAGATTATAAATGGATTTAAGTATAGAGAATTGCTAACTTTTCATATCAATCACTATAACCTAAATGAGACATTATATAATCTAACTAAATATAACTAAAATAACATTAAATCAAGGCTTCATGATTTAGGTCCACCTCCAACTCACAACAACAACAACAATAACTCCCAGTGTGGATCCCGCTTTCGTGGGGTCTGGGGAGATCCAGATGTAGGCAACCTTACCTCTACCGGCAATCCTGCCCGTAGAGAGGCTGATTCCAAGAGACCAACAAAAATAAGATTTTGGGAAAACATTTTATAGAAGAAGGATTTTGTGAAAACATTTTACGAAGAAAAACTAAGGATAAGTGGCAGGGGATGAATTAAGAAATACAAAAAAGCCACGTGGCAGTAACTATGTAAACATAAGTGCAACAAGGCAGAGGACGATACTGTACCTTAATAAACAGAGGTAGGCAAACAATATCTCTTCTCAGACGCATGAACTACCTGCATGCAAACCTGACATACAAAAAAAACCACAGCCAAACCCACTCTACTGTGACCGAGTGACCAACTATGATGCTAACTCTCTATGACCTAAGATCTTAATCCTATCCCACCATAGTCTCCTATCTTGAGTCATGTCCTACGTTAACCCTATAACTTTTAAGTCCTCTCTAATCTCCTCGTCCAAACTCTTCTTTGGTCGTCCCTTCCCTCTTTTACTTTTGGGGATGTTAATTCTCTCACATCTCCTCACTGGAGCATCCACACTCCTTCTTTGCACATGGCCAAACCATCTGAGTCTTGTTTCTCTGAGCTTATCTTCGATAGGGACTACTTTAACTAAGTCTCTTATCACTCCATTACTAATTCTATCCATTCTCGTATAACCACACATTCATCTAATCATCCTCATCTCTGCTACCATTAACCTTTGAACCCGAGTCTTCTTTAAAGGCCAACACTTCGATCCATATAGCACAACAGGTCTAACTACCACACGATAAACTTTGCTTTTTGATCCTACCGGCATTCTCTTATTGCACAGCACACCTGAAGCATGCTTTCATTTTCAAATGTTCCAGCAAAGAACAGTCCATAAACACGCTTCAAGGATTATTAAAAATGGAAGAAATGCCATTAATGTGACCTATGATTCCTGGTCACACCAGACAGTAAATTTGAACCCCTTTTGTATGCAAATTCAAGCATAAATTATAAAATCAGCACAAACCCATTGAATTCTAACCAGAAATCAAATGATTCGTAGGCTAATGACACGAAATTACTACAAATTAAGCTCTGAACATACGAAATTGTGAATCTGACATTAGAAATCCAAAATGAAAACAAAACCCTAAACCACTAATGACTGAACTTCAAATGAAGAACAACCTAAAATTAAACCTAAAAAATGTAAAACTAAACTTAATTGACACTTTGCTACCTTTTGAATGCATTGCTACCTCTATTTATAGTCAACCTTGGTCGATTGTTGGCCGTCAATCTTGCCTAGACGTGGACGGTGGAGATGCTATCATTTGGCATGTTGCGTTGGTGCTTGGTGATGGTAGAGATGGATAGAGATAGTGGTAATGTGCGGTGTGGTGGATGAGGATCAAGAGATGGAGAGAGAGAGACGAGGCTGATGGAGATGAAGATGGGGGTTTTCGGGGGTCTGGTATGAGTGTGTGATAGAAGGAGCCCTAATGCAAGGTCACTCACCCAATTAAGGGATTGATGATCGACATTATCAAAACCCATTGATTGCTTTTGAACATTGAACACATTTAATTCCACTATCATATTGCCAAATGTCAATTTTAATTTCCCATCCGTACAATTTATAAGAGCATTTGAGGTTGCTAGAAATGGTCGACTAAGGATGATCGGCATTTCATTTTCAGTACACAATACACCCTCAGTCTGTAGGACTACAAAATCCACTGAAAATATAAATTTGCTTACTTTGATTAATACATCCTCAACCATCCCTCTAAGAAGCCTAGTGGGACGATTGGCCAACTGAAGGACCATCTGTGTAGGCTTAAGCTCCCCTAAGCCTAACCTCCTATACACTGTGAAGGATAAGAGGTTCACACTAGCACCTAAGTCAAGAATGACCCGGTGAATGTTGTGATGACCAATCACAATTGAGATTGTGGGGCACCTCGGGTCCTTCCATTTAATTAGCACTTGATTTGAAATGATGTAACTCACATTAGAGGCCAGAAATGCTCGCTTGCGAACATTAGTGGCTCTCTTAGTGGTGCATAAGTCTTTAGGAAAGCGAGCATATGGGGCATTTGTTGTATCACATCAAGCAAAGGGATGTTCATCTTGACTTGGGAGAAAGTCTCTCTAATCTTGTCAACATAGGATTTCACCTCTTTGCCTTTCAACTGGTTAGGAAAAGGAGGTGGAGGTCTAGCAACACTGGAAGAAGGCCTTAGGAGAGGTAGAATCATGGATTGACTCACTCTCCTTAGGTTCATCCACATCCTTAGATGCGATTGGGATCATTGGGGAGAGACACACATCATCATCTTGAGGGAAAGGGGAAGAAGATGAAGGGGAAGGGGATTCATTCACATCTTGCTCACCCACATGGGTGCCAACTTTCTAACCTGACCGTAAAGAAATTACGGCATTCACTTTCCGAACATTATTGGGGTTAAAGGAAGAGGAAGAACTTTGTTAAATTAGTGAGTATTCTACCACAAGAGGGGGGGTGAATTGTGGTGTCTGATTTTCGCGTTGTAAATAACAAACACCCCTATGACTTGTTTGCAGAGGGTGTTCTCAGATATACCAAATGCGAAAATCACCAAGATAAATGCGGAAAAATACAGCACACACAATTTTTACGTGGAAAACACCTCTAGCCCAACTGAGGTGTGAAAAACCACGACCTACCTCGTGTATGATTTAACCACTTCACTAAACCGGGCTTAACTCGTTACAATTGTAACACACCTTGTTACAACCTTGCAACCACGTAATCTCCATCTCTAAGGCAGATTACACCACGTCCAAATCTCACCAGATAGGACACGTCCAAAGTCCACACGACTAGGACACACTCATTCACTATTGACTGATCTGAGATCAAGGTCAACAAACACCTTACTGGGGTGCTTCTTACTAAGCAGATGTAAGGTACAATGAAGATCCTATTATGCCAATATATCGAAAGCTTGGTTTAAACACAACTTGAGTTGGTTTTTCTTTTCTCAAGAATACTTCAAAAACTCTTCTAGAAAAACCTCCTTTTGAAATTTCCTATATGTTGTGTGTTTCCAGGTTTTCACTCTTTGCTTTCTTTTCTTCCCTTTTCTCTCAATGTCTCAGTGTCTGTGTAGGTGAAAGGGCCGAGCTTTTTATGTAAAAAACCCAACGGTCAAAAACCAAGGAGAAGAGAAGAATTCAGCTAAGTTTGGAAAAGAATTTTCAAGAGAGATATTCCCAACGGCTAGTGGCAAGTTTTTCCAAGTTATAAGGGATTTGTTATCTCAAGAGATAACCCTTATCTTTTCATAGCTGTGAAGAAGATTCAAAAGCAACCAGAAATCTTCAGTTTTGGGATTTTTTATCAAATCCGAAAATATGGGCAAAGGAAAATATTTAGATTTGGAAAATTCCCCAAAAGCTATTTTCGCAAATCTCCCATAATATATTCAAGGAATATCCTTTCCAGAAAGATAGCAATCTTGGGGTTTAAGAAAAGTATACTGGAGATTTTGGCCAACCGAAATGAATTTTCAAAGATAACCGGGTATGGCCACTTCAGTTCAGAACCACCCTAGGCACCCTGTTTGCAGGGTTGTTCGCAACTGGTATTCTGAAGTACTTAGTGCGAATACCGATTCAAGAGGTGTTTAAAAAGCATTTTCAATATTGGCATATTAACAAGAGTCTAAATAAATAAAACCTATATACCCAAGACTTCTTGTTTTGAACCAGTCATCTTGTCCAAGATTTGTAGAGCTGCTGTGAACACCAAGGCCACCTTGTTTGCTGGGGTTGTTCTTTGCATTGCTAGAGTTTCGGAACCACATGCTTTACATCGAGCTGATCTTGCTAGAGTCCAGGAACAACATGCTTTTACAATCAAGTTGTTTTTAATATAGAACCACCAAGTAGAACCTGTTTTAAAGACTTGTTCTCACACGTAGCAAACCAGTTAATACAAAAAAGAAAACACCAGTTAGGCCTGTTTGGAGATCGTGTTTGGAGCAACATTACTTGGACAAATTTTTACACTTGGATTTGTTATCATCAAAACTTAATCAAAATAACTCAACAAATTCCCCCTTTTTAATGATGACAAACCAAGTGACCATATTGACAAAACAACACAAAAAAATTGAATGCTGATAGTGATCCACGTAAGTCATTTTCACTCTCCTTCATTCTCATATTCAATCAAAAGGTTTTTGTCAATTGGTTTCTCACTCTGCTTCCCCCTTTTGGCATCATAAAAAGCAAGAACAACATAAGGTAAAGCGTAAAAAGCTTAAGAAACAACCAGCAAGAAAGACTGCAAGCAGATATTTCCTTAATAATCAATGCAGTACCATTGCAACAAACCACAAAAACAGAGAACAAGCTTGACAATCAGGGGGCAGAGGGTGGTTTCGTTTGCAAAGGAGGAATGCTAGGGGCAAGAGTGGAGAGAAGAGCAAGCAGGTCGTCATGACGCTTGGCAGAGAGAGCTTGTTCCTCAGCAAGAGCAGCCTTAACAACTGAGAGCTCATCCTTGAGGCGAGCATTGTCCTCAAGAACAGCCTCAAGCTTGATGGTAGGTTGCCCAGAAACAGGTGGTCGAGGTGGTCGACGACCCTGTTTGGAGACTGACCCTTCACCAACGTCATAGCCACACCCTAGCAGGGTGTCAATCCCAATCTCATCAATGATTTGGGCCGCCACTCTTCGTGTGAGCACTATCCCAAGGTGCTCAAACACCCTTGTTAGCAGAAACCCATACCCGAGATCATGAGTCCGGGTGGTGTTCGCAATTCGCCCAATGTGGCGAATCGTGATTCCCGGAAGATTGATGGGTTCCTCCCTATCCAATAAGTCGATCAGGCACTGATCGAAAAGGTCTACTGAGTTTCTCTATTGACCCCTTGGAATCACGTTCTTAATGATGAACATGAAAAGGAGTTGGTGGAGAGGAATCAGATCGCCCTTTTTGACAGAAGAGGGTGTTCTCAGACCCTGTTTGTGATTAGGCGTTTTGACACCTCAAGGAGCCTGGCTGGTTCCAGGGCTGTTTTGTCCTCCCTCACATACACATCAAAGCCTTGTGAGGGCACTCCCAAAATGTTTCCAAGTGTGGGCGCATCAAGCTGGATGCTTTGCCCACTTACTGAACTTTTCACCACCCCGTCGGTGACTCTGCAGTTGGCGTAAAACTCAGCCAACTCAGGCACAGAACACCCCAACTGGGTGTTCGCAAACAAGTCAAGCCAGCCTTGGGTGCGAAGCTTGGTCAAGAACACCCCCAGACCTTGTTCCGCAAAGAAATTAACAGATACTACCTTCCCCCTGACGACATTGCGCTTAAGCAACTGCGCATGTCTGTCAGATATGGGAGAGGGAGTGAACTGTTTTGGGCGTTTGGAGGCAGGAACAGAGGTGGTAGTTTCTGGTAGGGGGGCTGTTCTGGGCTTTCGCTTGAGGGGTGTTTTCGTAGGAGAGGTCTTCACAGCAGGTTTAGTGGCTGGTTTAGGAGGTTGATCATCAGTGGACTCCGAAAACACCGATGTCCCCTGTTTGAAGGTGGAGTCTTCAGAGTCAGAACTCGAGACCCCTGAGGAAATCTCCTCGATGATGGGACAGAGAGTTTGGAGGATCTTGGCGTCGATCTGGAACCAATTCTCGCAGATTTGCGAGAAGGTTGAGAAGGAGGAGAAGAGGGAGTTAGAGAGGGGCGAGACCTTGGTTGTGGTCTTGTTCTTAGCGTTCGGGTACGCCTAGCCACCGTCTTTACCCTTTTCCTCTTCTCTCCAATTCTAGAGACTAGAGGAACGGAGTAATCCTTTTGGATAGGATTTTCTCCTGATTTCTCATCAGAGTTCTCCTTCAGATCGAAGAACAGATCATCGAAGAACACATCCCCTGTTCTTTGAGTTGTTTCCAGGGGTGAAGAAGAACAGGGTTCAAAATCCCCATCAAATGTTTCTGAGTTTGTCAAGAATTGTTCTTGAAACCCCAGAGAACCAGCACCTGCTGCAGAAGAGATGGGACAAGGGATTGTCCCTACATACAGCACTAACTCCCAACCAAAGGAGTAGGGAATATCGCACAAATCAAGCCCAATATTTTTGAGGTTTATCTGAGTGATATACCCGAAGGTTGTATGGGTAATTGGGCGAGGAGGAGCCGAATTTGCAAGTATAATCATGTTGTTGTTCTCAGAGAGGAGTAAGGAATCGGTTTTGGAAGCCATTAAAGCAGGAGAGATTTTTGGGTTTTGAGGGTTTTGCTAGGGTTTTGAAGTTAAGAACAGGGTTGAGAGAGAGAGCAAGACAGGGAAGACGCACGCACGAGGGCTTTTAAACTCCCTGCCCGTTAAGAAGGGCCATCTAGGGAATACCTAGAAGTTGAGCAAGCAGCAAGCATTAAACACAATCAATACGTACCTGATCTAGCCGCTTATTCTTAAGTATGCTTCTCTCTTTCCAAGATATTTCATGATTACTCTTTCTCCATCTCCCAAGACAGCAGTATATCGTCACATTGGCACACAAGACTACACATATTCTTTAATCAAAAGCCACTGAAATAAGAACACTTTCAAACAAGAATATGGAACAGGTATTATGGGGTGTTTTGGTCAGCTTTGGTCAACCTCTGAGAACAGGTGTTCTCAGGGTGTTTTTACTAACCCTAACTCTAGCCTGTTACTCTCGAATTGATCCCGAGCTAGAGCCTTAGTGAATATATCAGCAATTTGATTATCCGTTGAGCAGAAATTCATAGAAATTAAACCTTTTTCAACATTATCTCTCAAGAAATGATGTCGAATGTCAATATGTTTTGTCCTTTTGTGTTGACATGGGTTTTTGGCAATGTTAATAGCACTAGTATTGTCACAAAAAATAGGAATGCATCCAGTGTCAACACAAAAATCCTTAAGCTGGTGTCTTATCCACAACAGTTGAGCACAACATGAAGCTGCTGCAATATATTCAGCTTCTGCTGTGGACATGGCAATAGAATGTTGCTTCTTGGTAGCCCAAGATACCAAACAAGGTCCAAGAAAATGAGCCATACCTGAGGTACTCTTTCTATCAACTAGGAAACCTGCATAGTCAGCATAAACATATCCAACAAGATCAAGATTGCAACCTCTAGGATACCATAGAGCTAAATCAGGTGTATGCTTTAAATATCTTAGTATCCGTTTAACAGCCTTAAGATGAGTCTCTTTAGGACTAGACTGAAAACGGGCACATAAACCAACACTAAAAACGATATCCGGTCTGCTAGCGATTAGGTATAGGAGTGACCCAATCATGCCCCTATAGAGTTTCTCCTCAACTGAGGGACTCCTATCATCCACAACCAACTTGGTTGAAGGAGAAATAGGAGTGTCTACGGGTTTGGCTGACTCCATCCTAAAACGCTTAAGTAGCTCCTTGATATACTTTTGTTGATGGATCATGGTGCCGTTTGGAGTTTGCTTGATTTGTAAGCCTAAGAAAAAATTAAGCTCAGCCATCATGCTCATCTCAAACTCACTCCTCATCATATTTGAAAATTCATTGCATAAATCATGATGAGTCACACCAAATATAATGTCATCTACATATATTTGGACAATCAATAGATGTTCCCCCTTAGATTTCAGAAACAAGGTATTGTCTACCTTGCCTCTTCTAAAATCATTTTCAAGTAAAAAGCTAGACAACCGTTCATACCAAGCTCTTGGAGCTTGTTTTAAACCATAAAGTGCTTTGTCAAGTTTAAAAACATGATTTGGGAAATCACTATTTTCAAAACCAGGGGATTGTTTGACATACACCTCTTCTTTAAGGTATCCGTTTAGGAATGCACTTTTCACGTCCATTTGATATAGCTTGATTTTCATATGAGCAGAAAAGGCTATTAAGATTCGAATAGCCTCAATTCTAGCAACTGGTGCAAAGATTTCTTCATAATCAATCCCTTCTTCTTGATTGTACCCTTGAACCACCAGCCTTGCCTTGTTTCTAGTGACTGTTCCTGACTCATCCAGCTTATTTCGGAACACCCACTTGGTTCCAATGATTGTTCTGTCTGTAGGTTTAGGTACAAGGTGCCACACTTTGTTTCTTTCAAATTGATGAAACTCTTCTTGCATAGCCGCGATCCAATCTGAATCTGCAAGAGCTTCATTCACACTTTTTTGCTCAATGTTAGAAAGAAAAGCATAGAAAGCACAAAAATTCTTAAGTTTAGATCTAGTTTGCACTCCAGTATTAATATCTGATAAGATCTGATCAAGAGGATGCGAACTATGGTGCTTCCATGATTTTGGATTAATTGGATCTACAGCCACATGTTTTGTTCTAACTGAAGTGTGTGTAGGATCAGACTCAAGAACACCTCCTGATCCTGTTTCTGCACCTGTTTGCAAACTGGTTCCTGAAGAACATGGTTCCGAACAAGGTTCAACGGTGTTTCCCCCTGTTTGAAGTTCACCTTGCCTGTCGCTTTGAGGAACAACTTCTGTACCTGTTTCCTTCAGGGTGTTCTCACCTTGTTTTTCTTGATTCAACAGCTCCTTTTGGACAAGACATAATTCAAACTCTTCATCCTGTGCATTACTCTCATTCAAGGAGTTAGATTCATCAAAAAACACATGCACACTTTCCTCAACACACAAGGTTCTTTTGTTAAAGACTTTGTATGCCTTACTGTGAGAGGAATAACCAAGAAATATTGCCTCATCACTCCTATGATCAAACTTTCCTAAGGCATTCTTCCCGTTGTTATGCACGAAACATCTACAACCAAATGTTCTTAGATGCAGAATGTTGGGTTTTCTGCCTTTAAGAAGCTCATAAGGAGTTTTGTTCAAAATGGGTCTAATCATGCATCTGTTTATAATGTAACATGATGTGTTCAAAGCTTCTGCCCAAAAGTTCTTAGGAAGACCACTAGCAATAAGCATTGTTCTAGTCATGTCTTCTAAGGTACGATTTTTTCGTTCAACCACCCCATTCTGCTGGGGTGTTCTTGGGGCTAAGAAGTTTTGATCAACACCATGTTCATTACAAAATTTTGTAAAGCTTGCATTTTTAAATTCAGTACCATGATCAGACCTCAAGCTAACCAATGAGTGTCCTACTCTCTTTTCAATCTTTTTGAGAAGGGCAATAAAATTCTCAAAAGTTTCATCCTTGGAGGCCAAGAACAGGGTCCAAGTAAATCGAGAGTAATCATCCACTATTACGAGCACATACCTTTTCCCTCCTCTACTAGCTATCCTCATGGGACCACATAAATCAATATGCAATAACTCAAGAGGTCGGTTAGTGCTTACACACTTTTTAGATTTTAAAGAAGATCTGACTTGTTTTCCTTTTGCACAAGCTTCACATACCTTGTCATCATTATACTTGATGGAAGGTAGTCCAACAACCAAATCCTTGGAAACAAGTTTATTTAACAAGGAATGGCTTGCATGACCTAGTCTCTTGTGCCATAACATTATATCATCATTTAATGCATTTAAACAAGTCAGATTATTTTGGGGAAGAGTGGAAATACTAACTTTATAAACATTTTGACATCGCTTCCCCCTCAACACAACATCTCCTGTGTCGTCATTCACAACCAAGCAACGTGTTTTTGAAAACAGTACTAGGTTGTTCTTGTCACACAGTTGGGACACACTTAGCAAATTGTGCTTTAACCCCTCAACTAAGTGCACATTATCAATTGAGTGGGAGAGAGTTTTACCAATATTACCTATACCAACAATTGTCCCAGACTTGCCGTTTCCAAATGCTAAACTCCCACCATTCAAAGCTGTAAGTGAGAGAAAATTTGATTTTTCACCAGTCATGTGCCGTGAACACCCACTATCAACAAACCACAACTGCCTGTTTTTAAGGGCGTTGGTGGGGTTGTTCGTAAGGTTGTTCTCTCTCACTTCAGCCTGTAAAAGAAATCACGGGTTAGTTTTGGGAACCCAGATCCACTTGGGTCCCATTCTTTTAGACATGTAAAGCTCATCTTTTCTAATCCAGATTTGTTTCACATACCTTTCATTCTTTTCATTGGCATGTTTTCTTAAAGGGAAAGTGTATCTATAATGACCCATTTTACCACAATGAAAGCAAACGATGTTTTCAGGTAATCCCACATACTTCCTATGTATTGGGTAAACGGTCCGTTTAGGCTTATATCCAAGTCCCTTTTTGTTTCGACTGTGGTGAGTGTTTAACCAATCAAGGGCTTGTGAGGACTTGTTCCAACGCTTGGTCATGGCAAGTTCGGTTTCCAGTTTTTCTATATTAGCATGCAGGCTCTTGTTCTCTTTGAGCAAGTCTTCAACCATTCCTTCCACCTCAAAGATTTTTTCTTCCACTCGAGTATAATCTCCTTCTTTTATAAAGAGATTTTCTTTGAGCATGTTAATATTTTCATGTAAACCAAGTTTTTCATTTTTAAGAATTTCATTTTCAAGCTCTAGGTCACAAACTTCTCTTTTTAGATCAGCACAGGTGTCTATCACATTATATAGAAGTTCTTCTAAAGTAGCTTTGTTAAGACCATGTACCTTGTTCTTGAGATCTGAGAGGCTGATTGTTGATTCATCATTTGAATCTGAATCACTTTGTGCCATCAGTGCTACACCCTCTTCATCAGCTTTAGATTCTCCTTCATCCTCAGAGGAATCTCCCCAAGCAGCCAGCATAGCTCTCGAGAAACGCTTGCCCAGATTGTTTACAAGGTGTTTTCGACCCTGTTTTCGAGGTTGTTCGGGCATCTGATCTTCTCGAAGCAGAGGACAATTTTTGATTAAGTGATCTGGTTTGCCGCACTTGAAACACCCTGTGAGCTGCTCTTTGGGGGTGTTTCTGGACTTACTGAAGTCTTTTCTTTTGTTGCTTTCCTTGACCTTTTTGAAGAATTTCTTGAATTTTCTGGTCATTAGGGCCATGTCTTCATTTTCAAGGTCAGAGTCAGTGTCCTCATATGCTTTCAAGGCAAGCCCACGATCCTTCTTCTGCTCCTCTTTTTGTTGTGAGTTCTTTCTGAGTTCATAGGTTTGAAGATTGCCAATCAACTCGTCGAGGGTGATCTTGTTCATGTCCTTAGCCTCTTGGATGGCTGTCACTTTGGCCTCCCACATACGAGGTAAAATTCTGAGGATTTTCCTCACCAACTCTTCAGTGGTGAAAGACTTTCCCAGAGATTTTAATTCGTTTGTGATGTGGATAAACCGTGTGTACATATCCATCACAGCTTCACGATCACCCATATCAAACAACTCATATTGTCGCATAAGTAGCTCAATTCTAGATTGTTTAACTTGACTCGTACCTTCATGAGCAACTTGCAAGGCGTTCCAGATAGCTTGGGCTGATTCACACTCAGAGATGCGAGTGTATTCATCTGGACCTAGGCCGAAATATAATAGCTTCTTGGCCTTAGCATTCTTTTCCATTTTCTTATAATCTTCAGCATCAAACTCTTCGGGTTCCTTGGGAATCATCTTGCCATCTTCAAGCACCTTGGTGGGAACAAGGGGCCCGTTCTTGATGAGCATCCAAAACTCATAATCTTCTGCCTGAATATAGTTCTCCATCCTATTCTTCCACCAACTATAATGTTGGCCGTTGAAATAGGCTGGACGAGTAATGGATTGCCCTTCAAGAATTCCTTGTGGTGTATTCATCTTCAAAATCTCTCAAGGTGTTAGTCTTTTGAAAGAGAACCTGCTCTAATACCACTTGTTGAATTAGTGAGTATTCTACCACAATAGGGGGGGTGAATTGTCGTGTCTGATTTTCGCGTTGTAAATAACAAACACCCCTATGACTTGCTTGCAGAGGGTGTTCTCAGATATACCAAATGCGAAAATCACCAAGATAAATGCGGAAAAATACAGCACACACAATTTTTACGTGGAAAACACCTCTAGGCCAACTGAGGTGTGAAAAACCACGACCTATCTCGTGTAGGATTTAACCACTTCACTAAACCGGGCTTAACTCGTTACAATTGTAACACACCTTGTTAAGCCCTTGCAACCACGTAATCTCCTTCTCTATGGCAGATTACACCACGTCCAAATCTCACCAGATAGGACACGTCCAAAGTCCACACGACTAGGACACACTCATTCACTATTGACTGATCTGAGATCAAGGTCAACAAACACCTTACTGGGGTGCTTCTTACTAAGCAGATGTAAGGTACAATGAAGATCCTATTATGCCAATATATCGAAAGCTTGGTTTAAACACAACTTGAGTTGGTTTTTCTTTTCTCAAGAATACTTCAAAAACTCCTCTAGAAAAACCTCTTTTTGAAATTTCCTATATGTTGTGTGTTTCCAGGTTTTCACTCTTTGCTTTCTTTTCTTCCCTTTTCTCTCAATGTCTCAGTGTCTGTGTATGTGAAAGGGCTGAGCTTTTTATGTAAAAAACCCAACGGTCAAAAACCAAGGAGAAGAGAAGAATTCAGCTAAGTTTGGAAAAGGATTTTCAAGAGAGATATTCCCAACGGCTAGTGGCAAGTTTTTCCAAGTTATAAGGGATTTGTTATCTCAAGAGATAACCCTTATCTTTTCATAGCCGTGAAGAAGATTCAAAAGCAACCAGCAATCTTCAGTTTTGGGATTTTTTATCAAATCCGAAAATATGGGCAAAGGAAAATATTTAGATTTGGCAAATTCCCCAAAAACTATTTTCGCAAATCTCCCATAATATATTCAAGGAATATCCTTTCCAGAAAGATAGCAATCTTGGGGTTTAAGAAAAGTATACTGGAGATTTTGGCCAACCGAAATGAATTTTCAAAGATAACCGGGTATGGCCACTTCAGTTCAGAACCACCCTAGGCACGCTGTTTGCAGGGTTGTTCGCAACTGGTGTTTTGAAGTACTTAGTGCAAATACCGATTCAAGAGGTGTTTAAAAAGCGTTTTCAATATTGGCATATTAACAAGAGTCTAAATAAATAAAACCTATATACCCAAGACTTCTTGTTTTGAACCAGTCATCTTATCCAAGATTTGTAGAGCTGCTGTGAACACCAAGGCCACCTTGTTTGCTGGGGTTGTTCTTTGCATTGCTAGAGTTTCAGAACCACATGCTTTACATCGAGCTGATCTTGCTAGAGTCCAGGAACAACATGCTTTTACAATCGAGTTGTTCTTAATATAGAACCACCAAGTAGAACCTGTTTTAAAGACTTGTTCTCACATGTAGCAAATCAGTTAATACAAAAAAAAAAACACCAGTTAGGCCTGTTTGGAGATCGTGTTTGGAGCAACATTACTTGGACAAATTTTTACACTTGGATTTGTTATCATCAAAACTTAATCAAAATAACGCAACAAGCTTCCTCTTGGGTTTACCTTGGATTGACTAGAAAAAATCGCTTTCTCGCTATTAGACATGGTTAATTGAGCAAATTGTTCACTCATTATCTTCATGATTCTCTTATTTGACTCCTTATGGTCTCTAATCATCCTCTCCATGTCAGTGACTTTCTTGTTCACTTTATCCAATTCATTATACCCGGGAGGCAGATAAGATTGAGCCACATGTGGTTAGGGAGGAGGAGGGGCCCTAGGAGCATTTTATGCCCCTTGGAAGGGTGGCTTTTGATAAGCCGAATATGATGAGTTCCCTTGAGGACTCCCACCTTGATTAGTGGGCATCAAAGTATTGGGCCCAATCCATGAAAAATTGGGGTGCTTAGACCACCCTAGGTTATAGGTAGAGGAGTAAGGATAGAATTTTGGCCTTGGGAAGGCTGCATACACATGACCTTGCTCTTGGCTAGTAGTTAACTATTGAACAAACAAGGGACACGCACTTAGGGAATGATTAGTGGATTGACATCGAGAGCATAAGACCAACTGGGGAGGGCATAGTTATTTGGTGTTTGGTACAATACAAGACCCTTTAACATGTTTTCCAAGGTGGCCAATCTAGTATCAATATTTGTAGTATCAGCCACCACATGACATCCTCTCTTTTGGCTATTAATACTAGCCCCTAGACTCTCATCCCTAGCAGTTTCCCATTTTAAGGTTTTTTTAGTTAACTCCTCTAGGAAATCCCAAGCTTCGGTCTCGCTTTTGTTCAAAAACACTCCTTGGCACATAGACTCTACCATGGTTCTAATGGCTTGGTCAAGACCCTCATAAACACTTTGGCACAAACACCACCTTTCTAGACCATGGCATGGACATTGAGCAAGCAAGTGCTTAAACCATTCAAAACACTTCTAAAAGGACTCCTTCGTAAGTTAGACAAAGTGGTTAATCTCATTTTGTTGTTTCACTGTTTTACCATTTGGGAAATATTTTGTTAAGAACACCCTCAGAAACCTATCCCATGAGGAGATTGAGTTTGTTGGGAGCTATGCATCCTTTTTTTTGCCGAATCTTTTAAGATGAAAGGAATGAAGCGCAACCTAACAATGTCCTGTGTTTCATTTAGGAATTGCATCGTCGAACATACTTCCCCACATTCGCTCAGGAATAGTTAAGCACCACCATCCCTCCTAAAATTGGAAAGCATGGTCGTGTATTGAGGACTGAAGGACAATTAAACATCCCCACCGAGTTTTGGTATTTGAAAGCAAAAGGGATTAGTCGATATGGGTGGGTAGAAGATTTGATCAAGACTCCTTGGAGTCGAGGGAGGAGCTTGGGGAGGCCCTTGGCCTTGTTCCTTCGCCATCTCTTGGGGATTTAGTGCTATGGTTGGGGTTGCTCGAGTGTGGGGAGGTCATTCAACACTAATCAGTCTCCCATAACTAGGCGATTTATTCCAGACACTCATGTATTCTCATTTTTATGGTTTTTCTTTTTTCAATTTTTTTGGTTTTTTTTTTCAAAATGATCACAACCAAATACTATGTACACCAACTAAGTCTAAATCAAAAGCAAATCAAATTCCATCATCCTAGTAACGGTGCCATCTTGTTGATAGATTTTTTTTCGGTGGTGAGTACGTGGTTTTGTCGTTCACTGTGATGAAGGGTGATTTACTGTTGATTTAGCTACATGAGTGTTCTCAATTTTTAATTCAGTTAAACGAACTTAGCATGTGAATCTCATAACTCTTAAAAAAGCAATTTTTCGAAGCATTTAAACACTAATCCTAATCTAAGTAATGATCCCTAACACCTAGAAAACATGTAGCACATAGGAAATGGGGGACCGGGCTCGACATGGCCCATCAACTGTTGGGTTTATGGCCCAAAATCTGAGCCACTGGGGCGGCACGGGCTGAGGCACGGGCGTGCTGCTGGGTGGCATGGTCACCAGTTGGCGCTGAGTCGAAGAAAGAAGAAGATTTCAGCGGGCAGATAATTGGCACGGTCAGACCGTGTCACATGGCACGACCGTGCCACTTTAGTGAAACCGAGATTTCTCGGGTTTCGCGACCTAGGTTTTGCAGTTGTGCGAAAAAACACAGGAGAGTCGCCGTGCAAGTGCGAAAAGGCGATTCTGAGTTCTCTATTCCTATTCCCAAACACAATTGGTGAGATTGAGTGCAAATTGAGGGATTGTAACATCCAGATTGAATCACGTATTGTGATTGCAATCTTTGTACTTTGATTCTCATAGTGAATTGTTCCTGGCTTGTCGCCGTCCGTGGTTTTTACCCACATTGGGGTTTTCCACGTAAATTCTTGGTGTGATTTGTTCTTGTTATTGGTTTTCATATTTCTGTTTATCTATTCATCCTAATTGCTTCCGTTGTGATATCGAATTGCGATTCGATTCAACCCTAACATCAACACATCCAAACTCACGTCAAAGGTCACTCTAATAAAAGTCGACTTCAAAGCTAAACAATGCTAATCATAACAAATGCAATGAACAAATGAGAGTGAAGTTACCAGATGTTCGCAAGCATTCTCAGTCAAGAGTAAGCAATATCATCTTCTTCGATGCCTTGATTGAGCTCAATACCCATGGTACATCGAGTTGCACTACCTAGACTAACCTAATAGTTTGGATGAATGAAAGAAGAAAAGGGGAAAATCATTAGAGAGACATTGAGTTTTGAGGGATGGATTTAGGCTTTCAATCCATTAGAACCACACCCCATCCTCCCATAACCCTCAAGCATCAAACCCATGTTTGCAACAGAATTGGGGATGCTAAAAAAATGAGTCTTTGCAAAAATTGAAGAGAGAGAGAGAGAGAGTGTGTGTTAGATTAAGCAATCATTGAGAGAGAGAACAAGAAATCTACCATTAAATCAACCTAAAGCTTAAACTTTTGCTTTGCATTAATGGAGGAGAGAGAGTTCAACCCAAGCAAGAGATACAGAGAAAGCTATTAAAAAAACGAAGATCACCTAGAAATTCCCAAAGTCCTCTTTTACTCTTACATCGTTGCCTTAATTAAACAAAAACAAAATTAGAGTTTGGCACAGTCGTGCCCCATGGTACGGTGCACCCGTGCTAAATTTCTGTCAGCAATTTTGCTACTTTGCTGTTGGCACGCCCCCGTTGAGCCTATGGCATGCCCGTCTGGATTTGGCATGCCTCTCTGGATCTCTTCCTCTTTTTGGGTTGGGCATGGCTTCCATTTGGGTTTTTTCTCTCATTTTACCCTACAAACACAAAATTAAGTTGATTAACCAATATTAAAGATTATTTAGGAGCAAAAATCTAATAATGAGTGCCAAAAATTTGTCCGGTTGAGAACTGAACAAATATTCCCATGCATAGATTTTGCTCATCCTCGAGTAAAATATGAGAACAT
Source organism: Selenicereus undatus (assembly GCA_017589665.1). NCBI lineage: Eukaryota > Viridiplantae > Streptophyta > Magnoliopsida > Caryophyllales > Cactaceae > Selenicereus > Selenicereus undatus. Next base: position 49,584,949 of record JACYFF010031955.1, on the reverse strand, counting down.
CACCTTTTCGTAGGTGGTACGATTGCATTTAACGTATGCAACAAGCCCTTTAAACACCTTGGTTCCCCAAGTGGACGATTGAGGTCTCGTGAGGGTTTTCAAGTGAAATACGCACAAAAATTATTTCAAAAACAAAGAAAATCTTTTTGGTTTTTTCAAAACATGAATATATATACAAATAATTGGAAAATTATGTACATAACTCAGACAATTGTGACACCCTAGCAACCAAGTCAGCAAGGTATATATAAATGGAATGTACAATAAGAAAACATCCAAGTCAAAAGATGCATCCCGACTCTCATTTTTCACTCCACAGTCAATATACAATGATATGTACACCATTGTACATGTGCTAATGTGTATCAATCCTTATGAATTTAGTTGCTAGCATCGACACTATCCCTATTTCCTTGCCTAATTACCTTATTTGCTCCATTTTAGATAGTGAATGGGTGAGCCCCATCCAAGTCATTCCTAAAACAATCGGGATAACCGTGGTCAAGAACGACAAGTGTAAGCTCGTTCCCACAAGAATCCAATCCACGAGGAGGGTATGTATTAATTGTCAAAAGTTGAACTTCGCCACTAGGAAGGATTATTTCCCTTTGTCCTTCTTGGACCAAATGTTGGAAAGGTTAGCCGGAAAAGCCTTCTATTGTTTCCTTGATGGATATTCCGGTTATGCCCAAATTCCTATTGCCCCCCAAAGACCAAGAAAAGACTATATTCACTTGGCCTTTTAGCACTTACGGAAAATGCCTTTTGGTCTTTGCAATGCCCTGACCATGTTGCAAAGATGTATGATCTCGATCTTTTCTGATTTAATAAAGCAATGTCTTGAGATTTTTATGGATGACTTCTCCGTGTATGAAGACTCTTTTGAGGATTGCTGACCTAACTTGGGAAAAGTGTTGAGAAGGTGTCGGGACAAAAGGTTGACCCTTAATTGGGAAAAATGTCATTTCATGGTCAGGAAGGGGATTGTCTTGGGCCATATTATCTCTAGCGAGGGTATAGAGGTAGACAAGGCAAAAGTAGATTTGATTGCAAACCTCCCCCTTCCTACTTGTGTAGAAGATGTGTGGTCCTTTCTTGGGCATGCCGATTTTTACCAGTGATTTATCAAGGACTTTAGCTATATTGTTAAGCCCTTATCTTCCCTCCTAGCTAAGGAGACATCCTTGTACTTCTTCGAGGAGTGTGAAGTGGCATTTACAAAGCTTAAAGGAGGCACTCACTACTGCACCCATCCTACATCCTCCTTTCTGGGGAGAATCTTTTGAACTCATGTGTAATGCATCAGATTATGCAGTTGGGGTAGTCTTAGGATAAAGAATCGATAAGAAGCCCTATGTAATTTACTATGCAAGTTATACTTTGAATGAGGCGCGAGTAAATTACACCATGACTGAAAAAGAGTTCTTGGCGGAAGTTTTTGGATTTGAAAAGGTTAGACCCTACCTCATAAGGTCTCATGTGATGGTTTTGACTGACCATATTGCCTTAAAATATCTCATGGAGAAGAAGGATGCAATGTCTAGACTAATTAGGTAGATTATGCTTCTATAGGAATTTGATTTTGAGATCAAGAATACGAAGGGTCCCAAGAACCCGATAGTCCATAACCTATCTAGGCTAGTGTTACATTATGTAAATAAACCCCCCATCTCTGATTGTTTCGTCGATGAATAATTGTTTAAGGTTCAAGAGGAGCCATGGTTTGCTAGCATAGTGAACTATCTAGTGACTAGGGAAATGCCTGAGGGGGTGGAACAAGAATGATAGGGATCGTTTTCTATTCACTGTCTAATTTTTCATGTAGGAAGACCCATACTTTTTCAAGTATTGTCTGGACTAAATCATTAGAAGATGTGTTTCTGATGAGCACTTTCAGAGTGTCCTCTTGTCATGATCAATCTTGTGGAGGACACTTTAGTGGGAAAAAGACCATTTTGAAGGTTCTTCAAAGCGGATTCTATTGGCCGACCTTATTTAGAGATGCCCATGAATATTGTAAACAATGCTTGCATTGTCAATAAATGGGCAAGATAGGTAGAAAAGACATGATGCCACTCACTCCTATCATTGTTATGGACATATTTAATGTATGGGGTATTGATTTTATGGGTTCGTTCCCAAATTCATTTAGGAATGAGTATATTCTCAAGTGTGTAGATTATGTGTAAAAATGGGTAGAGGCCATTCCCACAAGAACAAATGAGTCCAAGGTTGCGATGAGGTTTTTGCGAGAAAGCATCTTTGCTAGGTGTGGGATGCCTGGGTCCATCATTAGTGATCAAGAGACTCATTTTGACAATAGGTTCTTTGATGCACTCCTTAAGAAGTACTCAATTCTCCATCGCATGTCAAACCTGTACCACCCACAAGTTAATGATCAAGTACAGGTTTCGAATAGGCAAATCAAGAAAACTCTCGAAAAGACTATGAATAGGAATATGAAAGATTGAGTGGATAAGTTAACTAATGCACTTTGGGCCTACCGAACAGCTTGTAAAACCCCTTTGGGCATGTCGCCCTATAGGGTGGTCTTTGGGCGCCTTTGTCACCTTCCGGTTGTGCTCGCACATCGAGCTTGGTGGACAATTCCGACCTTAAAATTTGACTTGACAACGACCGGTGAGGAGCGAAAGCTTAGCTTAAATGAATTGGAAGAGATTAGGCGGGAAGCATATGATAACATTCGCTTGAGCAAATAGCACACCAAATTTTTCCATGATAAGGTCATTAATAGGAAACAGTTTTCTCCAGGCCAAAAAGTGTTATTGTATGATTGCCGCCTTAGGGAAGCTATCGTATAGGTGGGTTGGTCCTTATGTTGTGGTTAAAGTGTTTTACTATGGGGCAGTCGAAACTAGGGACCCTACCAAGGACTAAGTTTTCAAGGCGAATGGGCATAGGTTGAAACCCATGTTGGAGCTATAGGGCGAAGAGGACGTGGAGTGTATCTTGCTCCACAAGCCTCCTCCCTCCAAATAGTCATGTATGGAGTCTTTGTTACAAATATGCGTAGTGTACATAAGTGTGAGATTGAAAGAAAAGAAAAAAATTGAAAAACAAAGAAAACGTGTGAAAAAAAAATTAAAAATTGAAAAAATGATGAAAAAAAGAGTGGAGAAATGAATAAAATGAGTGAGAGGAAAAAGAGAAAGAGAGGTTCAATAAGAAGGAAGAGAAAAAGTAAGGAAGAAAAAAAGAGAGAAAATTCAAAAGCAAAAGAAAGACTTGAAAGCAAGGAGGGTGAAAAAAAAGAAGGGGGGAACCAGAGATTTGGCGCGGTGTCCCTATGCTATGGGGCACGCATGTGCCACATTCAAGGAAAGATTAACCAACTTCCAACCCCGTGCCACATTTAGCCAAAACAAAGAGTTTCTATAGCTTTGGCACGGACCAACTGTGCCACCCCTGAACTTCACTAAGCCAGCCGATTTCCTTTCTTCTTCCTCATTTCTCCACCAATTCTTCTGCAATTTTCTTTCTCTAACTTGACAGTCTCTCTCTACCTATCACTCTCCCTCTTATTACCCATTGAAATCTCACCTAAATTCCTCAAATAGTTCACCAAATTCACCACTTCCAACCACAATATCCCCATTTTCACCACAAATTCTCCCAATTTCACCTCCTTTCATCCCTAACCCACTAACTTTGTCTCTCTAAAATCCTAACCTCCATTGCTGAGGTTGAAGGTTGTAGAGAAAGAAAACTTACATTTTTCCTCCACTTGTGCACTTCAGAGGCTTGATTATTCACTTCATTGGCAAAATGGGCAAGAAAAGAGTGGGTGAGTCATCTAAGGGACCCTCCCTACCCAAGAATTCATCCAAGGCATCCTCATACCAAGCTCCCTAACGTACGAAAGGTACGAAAGATGCTTACTCATTAATGTTGCTTCCTATTACTAGAGGATTAACTTTTGTGAATGATGAACAACAAACAAAGTATGAAACTCTTATTACTAAAAAGACAAGTGAACAAAAGTTTTGGCACATAGAGTCTTTGAGGAATTTGGGGATGTTGGATGATGTTGTAACTTTGTTGACAAACTTGGGTTGGTTGGAATATGTCGAGACGAAATGTGTGTCCTATAACTGGCTAGTTGTTGAGTTCTTAAGTTCATTGAATATGGATTAGGCTAGTTCGCATAGAGGTCAGAAGGTCCTTATTACCTACCGTATGTTCAATTCAGACCATAGGCTAAGTATGAGAGAATTTAATCACTTGCTTCACCTACCAGTGCACACGGACTCTTTTTGGGATGTATCGAGCTGGTGGAGCCCCGATCCTATCTGATTGAGCATCACCTACTCCAAAAGAAAATCTTATACAAACAGGTTTGGGCAGCCCCACATGTACGACCCTAGGCAGGCTAAGGGCACGGATATATGTAATGTGAACATCCGTTACTTGCAACGTTTGATGGCTAACATGATCTTTGGGAGAAATGATAGCCAGAATGTTTATAGGAAGGCGGAGTTATTTTTGATTTGGTGTGCCTTAACTGGGACCTATGCTGACGCTAGAGCGTTCATCATTGGCCACCCGGTGGAGGTGGCTAAGATTACCCATGAAAATGTCATTGGTGTGGGGGGTATGATCACTGCGATAGCCTAAGCTTTGGGATTTAGAGGGATGTTTGGTAGCTTCGAGCCTCATTTTTTGGGTGGGAGTTTGGATATAGCTACCGTAGCCCATATGACTATCATTGATAACATTTTGTTGATAGATTTGTTTCGGTGGTGAGTATGGGGTTTTGTTACTTGGTTGAAGGTCGATTTACTGTCGATTTAGCTATATGAGTGATCTCAATTTTTAATTCAGTTACACGAACTTAGCGTGCGAATCTAATACCTCTTGAAAAAAATGATTTCCCTAAGAGTTTAAACACTAATCCTAATCTAACTAATGATCCCTAACACCTAGAAAACACTTAGCATGTAGAAAACGGGGGAACAGGCTCAACATGGCCCATCAACACATCCAAATTTCACCTCAAAGGTCACCCCAGGAAAATTCAACTTCAAAGCTAAACTATACTAATCATAGCAAATGCAATGAAAAGATGAGAGTGAAGTCACCAAACGTTCTCAAGCATTCTCAATCACGAGTAACCGACATGATGTTCTTCGATGCCTTGATTGAGCTCAATATCCATGGTACCTCAAGTTACACTACCTCAACTAACCTAACAGTTTAGATGGATGAAAGAAGAAAGGGGGAAAATTAATAGAGAGGTGTTGAGTTTTAAGGGATGGATTTAGGCTTTCAATCTATTAGGAACCAAACCCCATCCTCCCACGACCCTCGAGCATCAAACCCATGTTTGAGGAGAATCGATGATGCTCAAAAATTGACTCTCTACAGAAATTTAAGAGAGAGAGAGTTAGATTAAGCAGTCATTGAGAGGGAGAACAAGAAATCTACCACTAAATCAACCTAAAGTTTAAACTTTTGTTTTGCTTTAATAAAGGAGAGAGAGAGAGAGAGAGAGAGAGAGTTCAACCCAAGCTAAAGCTGCAGAGAAAACTGCTAAAAAAAAAAAATGAAGATCACCTAAACATTCCAAAAGTCATCTTTTACTCTTACATCATTGCCTTAATTAAATGAAAATGAATTTACAAAGTTTCACAGTCGTGCCCCATCGCATGGTGCACCCGTGCCAAATCTCTGTCCGCAATTTTCGACTCTGCTATTAGGACGTCCCCACTGAGCCTTTGGCATGCCCCTCTGGATATCTTCCTCTTTTTGGGTTGGGCTTGGCTTCCATTTGGGGGTTTTCTCTCATTTTACCCTACAAACACAAAATTAAGTTAATTAACTAATTTTAAAGATTATTTAGGTGGAAAAATCTAATAATGAGTGTTAAAAATTTATCCGGTTCTCAACTGAAAAAATACCCCCACACTTAGATTTTGCTCGTCCTCAAGGAAAACATGAGGACATCGCCTTTTTGTAGGTGGTACGATTTCGTTTAGCTTATGCAACAAGCCCTTTAAACCCTTCGGTTCCCCAGGTGGACGAGTGAGGTCCCGTGAGTATTTTCAAGTGAAATACGCACAAAATCATTTCAAAAACAAAAAAAATCTTTTTGTTTTTTCAAAACATGAACATATATACAAATATTAGGAAAATATGTACATGACTTAGATAATTGTGACACCCTAGCAACTAAGTCACCAAGCTATATACAAATAGAATGTATAATCAGAAAACATCCAAGTCAAACTCATTTTTCACTCCATACCCAATATACAATTATATGTACACCTTGGTGCATGTCTATCGTGTATCAATTCTTATGAATCAAGTTGCTAACATCGACACGATCCCTATTTCCTTGTCTAATTGCCTTATTTACTCTATTTTTTCATTTTTCTCTTTTTTTGAGAATGTTAACGCACACACCCAAAACCCGCTTGACTTACAAATATTCAGGCCTTCCCTAAATAGGGGTTTTATTCGATTGTGCAAAGCACTTATTTCATTGCCCAAACAGACATAAAATCACATGAATAGTGCATATTCATGCCAATTAAAGATATGAAATAAAGATAGTGGCTATGAACATTGGTGCTCGGGTTCTTATTCACATTTTAGACTTTTTTTGGTTTCTTTTTTGTCGCATTTTCTTTCTTTTTTCAAGAGCTCAAAAGACAATTTCGACAAAAAAATCATTCACATGCCAACTTAATAGCAAGACGCTAATAATTGATGGTAAAGTGAGCAAGGTAGGCACAAATCCCACATGCGAGACTGGGTTACTATGAAAAATCAAATCCATATCCTGAATTAGACATCTCATCATGCAAACGCTATTTACATATAATTCAATGACCTAGCAACACGGGATCATAGTTGCCAAAGAGAGCACACAAAAGCCCAAAGAAAAAGAGTTTTTTTTTTTAATTTTTCAATTCTTTTGAAAAATATATACAAATGGGCACCTCACCCGCACAGTTAAACTCTAAAATGTCCTCATTGTGGGAACTAAGGTGCTCTAACAAGGAAAGAAACGAAAAAGAGAAGAAAAGACATAATATCTACAAGAAGACCAAAAAAAAACCTATCTTGAGATGACGTAAACATGGAGAAAAAGAGAAGAAAGAAGAAAATATTGACAATGTAAAAATGAAATGATATATACAAAGCGAATGCATGGTTATAGTAAATGTGACTATATACAATGCCTATGCTCCTAAGCGCCTATTATACCGTAGTCAAATCCACCACACGTGGATGACATGAATCACAATATCCACCCAATATATCAATCACATGGCCAACACAACCAAAGTGCACCTCAAACGACCATCAATGCATAATACACCATAATAAAAGGGGATGGGGAAGAGTGAGAGAATCAATATGCAACCACTTATAAGAATTGAGATGCCTCCCTAGTGCAAATGACATTATGTAACGACCACTCAAAATGCAAGAAACTATAAAGAGTGAGGGAGGGGTGGGGGATGCAACTCATAATCACTGGGCCCCACCTAGCCTAGATGGTGGCCAAAAGTGTTGAGGAAACAGTGCAAATGTCGATGAACTTCCCTGATCGCCCAGAAAAGGGTAGAAGTGCTTCTTCAACTGGCGAATGGCCTCGTACTGTTGCCAGATAAGCTCGTTCATCCGCCTCCTCTCCTCGTACTCTTTGGGCTTCTCTCATGCATTCTTATTTTTATGGTTTTTATTTTTTCATTTTTTTGATTTTTATTTCAAAATGATCGCAACCGAAAACTATGTATAACAACCAAGTCTAAATCAAAATCAAATCAAACATCATCATCCCCAGCAACGACGTCATTTTGTTGATAGATTTTTTCCGATGGTGAGTACGGGGTTTTGTTGTTCGCTGGGATAAGGGCGATTTACCGTCGATTTAGCTGTATGAGTGATCTCAATTTTTAATTTAGTTACATGAACTTAGCATGCGAATCTAATAACTCTTAAAAAAAGCGATTTCCTGAAGCAATTAAACACTAATCCTAATGTAACTAATGATCCCTAAGGCGTAGAAAACAAGTAGCATGTAGGAAATGGGGGCCGGGCTCGACATGGCCCATCAACACATCCAAATTTCACCTTAAAGGTCACACCTAGAAAATTCGACTTCAAAGCTAAACAATACTAATCATAGCGAATGCAATGAAAAGATGAGAGTGAAGTTACCAAACGTTCTCAAGCATTCTCGATCAAGAGTAAGTCATGTCATCTTCTTCGATGCCTTAATTGAGCTCAATACCGATGGTACCTCAAGGTGCACTACCTTAACTAACCTAATAGTTTGGATGGATGAAAGAAGAAAAGGGGAAAATTACTAGAGAGATGTTGAGTTTTGAGGGATGGATTTAGGCTTTCTATCCATTGGGAACCAAACCCCATCCTCCCACAACCCTCAAGCATCAAAACAATGTTTGCGGAGAATTGGTGATGCTAAAAATTGAGTCTTTGTAGAAATTTAAGAGATAGAGAGTTAGATTAAGTAATCATTGAGAGAGAGAATAAGAAATCTACCATTAAATCAACCTAAAGCTTAAACTTTTGTTTTGCATTAATGGAAGAGAGAGAGAACAGAGAGAGAAAGAGTTCAAACCAAGCTAGAGCTACAGAGAAAGCTACTAAAAAAACGAAGATCACCTAAAAATTCCAAAAGTCCTCTTTTACGCTTACATCATTGCCTTAATTAAACGAAATACAAAGTACAGAGTTTTGCTACTCTGCTGTGGGCACACCCTTCTGGATTTGGCACGCCCCTCTGGATCTTTTCCTCTTTTTGGGTTGGGCTTGGCTTGCATTTGGTTTTTCTCTCATTTTACCCTACAAACACAAAATTAAGTTAATTAACTAATTTTAAAGATTATTTAGGAGCAAAAATCTAATAATGAGTGTCAAAAATTTGTCTGCTTGGGAACCGAACACCAGTTTACGCAACCGACAACCCATAACAATGAAGGCATGGAAATTACCATATTTGAAGAAGATAAACCGAGAAGAGAGGTTCGAATTTTGCAGTCAACAAATAGAGCTTAAATAGGCCCAAAAACAAAACCAGGGTGTGTCTTCACCATTACCAAGCTCTAAGGCTCACAAAAATGGAGGATCTGCCATTAACGTGGCTCCAAATAGAGGAACAAAACATATAAGAATATGCTTGCTATACAGTTCAAAGAAACACCCAAAATATTCAATGCAAACTGAGATTCATCAAACCTACTCCAAATTAATGCCATGAAGTTCAATTACATGAAATTAAAGGCTAGAAAACAGATCTAAAATTCGGAATCAAAATAGAGAAATATTGAATTTAAACCCTAAAATTTGTCAAATAAAAGCTAAAATTAAACCTTAAAAATCTCAACTAGATTAGAATGAAATCCTAAAAATCCTAAAATCAGGCTTTCCTCTCAATTCGCTGTTGCTTCCATTTATTGCCTCACACAAGCTGCAATCTTCATCTTCACCACTGAATTTGCGCTATTATAGGCGATAGAGATGGATGTTGTGCTGACGTGAGTATTAGGCGATTATTCGATGCTAGCGGTGCATGAATGAAGGTGGCCATGATGGTGCTGCTGGTGATGTGGGTGGTGCAATGTGAGTTGAATAAGAAAACAGAAAAGGAGGGGGGTTTTGTTGGGTTTTTGCAGCAAGAGAGGAGATAGAGAAGTATTAGCGGTGGTCATGTGCTAGGCACAAGGGGGAGCTAGTAGGGATTTTTTATTTCATTTTTACTTTTTCATGCTTCCTCTTCTAGTTTTTGCGTCAAGAGAATAAGTGGGATTTGACTAAACGTGGGCCAAGTCAAGTGATTTTCATCTTTTTTTTTTCCCACTTCTCTGATTTTTCATCTCCTTCAAAAATCAAATAAAAATCCTAGTTTCATATTTGTTTGGAGCATAGATTAAGTATAAGAGTGTCGTGAAAAGATCATAATTTTGGTGCGAACAAATACCCCAACATCTAGATTTTGCTCATCCTCGAGTAAAATAAACTAAACTAACAAAAAAGAAATGAAAAATGAGAAAAAGAAAACCCTAATTCACTTTCTTAGAAATCACAGTTGTATTTAGCGTATGCGACAAGCCCTTTAAATCCCTTGGTTTTCTATGTGGACGAGTGAGATCTCATGTGGTCTTTGAAGTGAAATACCCACAAAAATCTTTTCAAAACAAAGGAAAATCGTTTTTTTTTTTTTTTTCAAAACATGAATATGTAGACAACTCATTGAGGAAATTATTTATACAACCTACGAAATTGCATCACCCTAGTAACCAAGTCACCAAATTATATACAAATAGAAGATATAATCAAGAGATAATCTAGTCACAAGAAGTACCTAGACTTCTATTTTTCACCCCACATAACATGCAATGATATGTACAGCTTGGTGCATGTGCAAAGTGCATTAATACTTATAAATCAAGTTATTAATATTGACACGATCCCTATTTCATTGCCTAATGGCCTTCTTTGCTCCTTTGCGCCCCCCCCCCCTCTTTTTCAATATTAAGAACTCACATGCCCTAAATCCACTTGACTTACAAATACTCGGGTCTTTCCCTAAGTAGGGGTTTTATTAGAATGTGCAAAACACTTATTTTATTGCCCAATCAAATGTGTAATCAAGTGAAATGGAACATATTCAAGCTAATTAAAGATATGAAATAAAGATAGTGGCTATGAACATTGGTGCCTGGGTTTCTATTCACTTTTTAAGCTTGTTTGCAATTTTTCCGCCCCTTTCTTTGCATTTTCCGGAGCATAGAAGGCAACTTCAACAAACAAAAAGTTCACATGCTAACTTAACAATAAGATTCTAAGAATTGACGAAAAAGTGAGCAAGGTAGGCATAAAGTCACACATATGAGACCCTTATGAAAAATCAAATCTACATCTTCAACTAAACATCTCATTATGTAAACTCTATTTACATATAACTCAATGACCTAACTACATGGAATCACAATTACCTAAGAAAGCACACTAATCCCAAAAGAAAAACAAAACTCTTTTTGAATTTTTCAAAATTTTTGAAAAATATAAACGAATGGGCACCTCACTTGCACACCAAAACTCCATAATGTCCTTATTTTAGGAGCTAAGATGCTAAAAAGCAATCACATAAGCTATGCAATGGTAAAGCCTACACAAAATCAAAAGCATGTACAATCTAGGACACTACCAAAATCAAAAACAAAATTAAAATCAAAATCAAAGTCACCAAAATAAAAACAAAACAAAACCAAGGAACTACTAAATACAAAACAAAAGAAAACCTTAAACAAAACAAGATACAAAACAGAAGAAAAACAAAATACAAAACCAATACGATAAAAAGGAAAGCAGTAACACATATTTAAAAAACATACTGCCAATAAAAAAAATGTACAAAACCAACAATAAATAGGGGTCTACTAAATAAAAACTGAACAAAAACAAAACCAGATTAACACATATTTACAAACCAAACAAGCCACTAATAAAAAAAACACATAAAACAAACAATGGTGATCGCAGCCAACTCGGCACAGCCAATCCCAAATTTCTCCTGAAAATCGATCAGGCACACAATCACAATCCCAAATACGACAACTATGTACCAAAAAAAAAAAAAAGAAAAGAAAAATGTGAATAGGGAAGGGGTGGAACGATCATATCAGGTTGGATACAGAATGTACCCAAACCAACACCCCACTCAAATGATGTCGATGAGGTCCATGGAGCATCAACCACTCTATCTCAGCTCACAAGCTGCTATGCATATCAAAACCCACCAAGGCTTGTAACAACTTGTCAAATAATCGGGCACAATCCTCACATAAATGAAAGTAGTAAGAAGTAGGATTTGTAGCTCGAATAAAGTGCATAAATGGAATGCAACTCAAGGCTTTCTTGAGCTTATCAAAGCTCTCAACCCAATCAAAAGAAAGATGTGTATATACAAAATTAGACGCACTAGTTAATAGTCTAACAATGATGTGATTATATGAACGCATAAACCATCGAGAGCGATTTGAATGCCTTAAATGAAGTCCTACATCTCTAAGAAGGGAGGGGAAAGGACCAAGGCAATGCTAATAAAATGAAATAGGAAAATCAAAGCTCATAAAATGACATAAATCAAGTTCTTTACCTCAAAGTCATCATCGAGTCTCTCTATGCCAATATCATCAAGAGTCTAATCTAAACAAGAACTACCAAGTACAAAAGTCTCAGACTCTGCAAAGGTAGACTCAAGAGGGTCTAAGGAAAGGAGCAAAATGGGGAGGGAAGAAGGAAGAGATGAAACGAGATGCGTGGGAGCTAAGTTAAGGGAGGACTGATCAGAAATGGCACCAATAAGCTCCTCAGGAGGTATAACCTCCCTACAATCCATAACAGAAGGCTCATCAAAAGACTTCTCCTTCATAAATGTATCCTGTGACTCAACAAACATGCCACACTGCTCATTAAAACTAGCATCAGTATCAAGTCCATCTCGCTCCTTGAGCTTTCCAAGAGGAGCCAAATGAAGAAATGGGTTGGGGATAATTGGGACATCCTCGGAGGTGTCCATAGAAGTGCTAGTTTCAAGGGGAGATGCATATGCAAAAGACACTGAAGATGTCATTCTTTAGCTCAATGCCACATAACAGAGTATCAGCTTGAGATTTTGGAGCACAAAGGATAAGAAAATTCAAAATCATCCAACAAACAATTCGCAAGAGTGGTAGGTCCTACCCTAAGGTCGATCTCATGCGAAACATGCATAGTGCTCTCAACATGACCCGTAACCAACTTTGAGAATTGGTAAATGATTGTTCCTTTCATGTTCTCCATAGACTCCCCATAGGTTTTTACTTCTTGCTCAATTTGATCAATTTTAGAGTCTATAGAAGTAACATGAGGACAAGACTTGGCATTATGGTCAGAAGAACAACAATAATCACATAAAACACGAACACATGGAGTATGAGGGTGCTCATAAGATATACCACCAAACAAACTCTCATCTGAAGATGTGGCATGCATCACATAAGGGTTGGCAATAGCGTGCCTAAAGATCGCTCCAGCATTGTCATACTCCCAAGTATCATGAGCTAAATATTGAAGAAAATTTCAAATTTCATCAGGAGTCTTAGTGAACAAATATCTCAAACTCCCGGGGTAGATAGTCTCAATATGACCCAAATATTCATAATTTAAACTCTCAAAAATTGCTTGGCAAATTTCCTATTTCTCAAAACATTGATCAACACATTGAGCATGAAACACATTCAATCTCCTCAAGTGTTGCCAAAATACTTCCCGCTCAAATTAAGGGAAATAGAAAATTGTCATTTGTTTTTTAAAATTTTTCAAGTTTTTCAATTTTTAGGGGTTTTCAAGTTTTTCCAAAAACTTTTTCAATTTTAGACTTTTCCAATTTTTGGATTTTTTTCAAGAAATAAACTAAACTAAGTCAATACTAATAACGAAATAAGCATAGTAAAATAAATAAGAAAGTATCAGCTAAAAGCAATCGTGATCTAATCTCATGTTGCCATATCTGGCAATGACATCAAAAACTTATACGACATTTTTGAATGTCAATTTAAAGGTTGTGTGCATACGACTTTTGATGATGTACTTGAGGGTCGTATCCTCAAGGACGAGGATGAAATTAGGCCATGGTCATCGAAATTATCCTAAATAGAATTAAACTACCCCAAGTACTAAAATAGGCAAAATTTAACTATTAATCTAAACACAGTCATGAATCAATCACATTAAGCTACACATGACTAAACTTAGGAAATGGGCGGAAATGGGCTAGATCATATGAATAACACTAAAGTAAAAAAAAAAACAAAAGTTAAACGTGAGGGGAAAGAAATATGCACAGTAAGCAAGCAAAGGACCAAGCCACAATCAAAATCAAACTCGCTACTTGCATAAATTTTAGGATCAAACAAATAGCAAACTAAGAGTAACATGGAATTAAAAATCAACCACCAGACAGATGAAGAAACAGAGAAGGAAGAAATCAGAATAGCCATGGCAAAGTCCCATCTTGAACCTATCCAAGTAATGAAATCAACACTCCTAGCTTCTTAAATAAAAAACCAAGGCACAGAAAAGAAGATTCAACATCCTAGTTTGCACAACCAATAGTTTATAACAAGGAAGGCATGGAAATTACTAGATTTGAAGAAGATAAACAACGAAGGGAGGTTCGAATTTTGCAGTACTAAAAAACAAATTCAAGGTCTGCCTTTGCCACTACCGAGCTCCAAGGCTCATAAAAATGGCAGATTTGCCATTAATGTGGCTCCAAACTGAGGAAAAAAACAGAGAAGAAGATGCTTGTGATTTAACTCAAAGCAAAACCCAAATGATTTAATACAAACTGAGAGATTCATCAAACCTACTCCAAATTAATGCAATAAAGTTCAATTACATGAAATTGAAGGCCAGAAAATAGATCTAAAATTTGAAATTAGAATAGAGAAACACCAAAATTAAACCCTAAATTTCTCAAACAAAACTTAAGATTAAACATTAAAAATCTGAACTGGATTAGAATGAAATCCTAAAAACCTTAAAACTAAACCTTAAAATCAAACGTCCCTCTCAATTCGCCACTACTTCCATTAGACCTGGCAAAACTGACCCGAGACCCGAAACCCGAACCGAATGACCCGGACCCATACCCGACCCGACACCCGAAATATGCTCACCTGAAAGGTGACCCGAAACCCGAATTGACCCGACCCGAACCATACCCGACCCGAAATTTTCAACAAAGTTGCTTGTTTTGGCATGACAAACGTGTTTCACCAAAAATTGGTTGACCCGAAATCGACCCGACCCGAACCATACCCGACCCAAACCGAAACGACCCGAAATGTCACTTAACCCGAAAATGACCCGACCCGAACTTGACCCGACCCGTACCCGAACCGAATGACCCATTTGCCAGGTCTAACTTCCATCTATACCGTCACGCAAGCTTCAATCTTCATCTCCATCGCTGAATTCATGCTACCATTGACGGTAGAGATGGATGTTATGCTGGCGTGAGTAGTGGGCGATGATTTGGTGCCAGCGGTGCACGAATGGACGTGGGGATGATGGTGCTGCTAGTGATGAGGGTGGTGCAGATGTGAGTTGAAGAAGAAGACAGCGCAGGAGGGGGTTTATCTCGGGTTTTTACAGCAAGAAAGGAGAGACAAGGATTTAGGGGAGAGGGTGGTCATGTTCTAGGCAGAGGGAGGGCTAGTAGGGATTTTTTATGTCATTTTTACTTTTTCCTGCTTCTTCGTCCAGTTTTGGGTTCAACAGAAGGAGTGGATTCTAATTGAACGTGGACCAAGTCAAGTGGAAGCTGAGCCCGAACTCTCAATTCAACATTTTCATCTCATTTCCGCCTACTTCTTTGATTTTTCATCACCTACAAAAATCAAATAAAAATCATAATTTCATATTTATTTCGAGCATAGATTAAGTATAAGGGTATTGTAAAAAGATCATAATTTTGGTGCAAACACTCGACAAGCTTGATTAAATATATGATTTTTTGTTTTATGCAATTGCATTACTATGAGTAGTTACTGACCCCTACAGGACCTGGAAAACCCTACACAACCCTAAAAGCCCGAAAACCCTAAAGTCCCTCCCTGCCCAACCTAAAAACTACCTCCGCCTCAGTAGCTACGGTGGCAACTCATACGTGAGGCTGAGTGGCCCACCTAGTCATATGGTTAAACCCCCTCAAATTGGGAAAAAAAAAATTATGGGCATAGATCCACGGCCTAGGTGGCCAGATATGCCCAAATTGGTTGGACCCTAAAATCCTAACCCTTTGTACGCCACCACCTCTAACATACCTTTGTGGCCTGGGACGACTAAGGTCGAGCCTACCAGTCACCCCCTAAAATGAAATAAAATAAAACAAAAGGTGGGAAAAAGGGTAAGAGCATATCTAAACCATTAGAGCCACCGGAGGGTGGTGCGTGTACGTAATGCGCCACCTTCGAAGGCCGTTTTCAATTATCTTCTTCCTCCCAAAACCCCCCACCACCACCGATTTGTGCAATCTTAGAAAGAAAACCGCAAAATAACAATTTTTGGAGGCTCATAACCCACATACTGCTGCCTTAGTGGCACGTTGGTTGCATGGATCACTTCCCCGACTCCGTTTTAGCCGATATACATGGTTGTGGTATTGGTTCTCATCTGGTTGGTGTGGATTGAATGTTGTTGGCACGTTTTTAGTAGCAGTGGAGGTAGCGATCATACATCATTTGGGTGTGATTTGAGGTATAGCTCGGTGGTTGTAATTGCAAGACTTATCATGGAATTGAAAGAGAAAGTCGAGGGGAAGAACTCAAAAGGTGTCCATGGGGTTGGACGACGGGTGAAGAAAGGAGCATGAACCTCCATTTTTCTCAAGTTTTGGGTGAGAGGATTGGAATGATAGAGAAGCCTTCATTTCAAGGCTGAAAGGGGGTAAGGAGCATAGAGATTAGGGTTAGAGAGTAGTGAGGGTTTTATCTTTAGGTGGTAAGAGCTTGAGACTGCCACTTATAAAAAGGGGGAGATTTGAATATTTTTTTTAGGCTAAATCAACAAGGTTCATAATCTTTAAGGCCCCATTTTTTATCCTTGTTTTTCTATTTTCGGTTATTTATTTTCATTTTATGGCCAATGATATGAAGAAAGTTTCATACAGTTTGATAAATATATGTTATATGATATTAGCATCTTGAGCATTGCTTTATCATTGTATTGAATATGAACATCGTTTTTTGTAACCTTGCAATATGAGAATGAAGTTGTTACAAGTGAAATATGTAAATAAGTTTTATATGGTCAAGATCTTGTAGAGTATAATTATAAATTTTTATGTAAGTTTCACACTGCTATATAGATAAGTTCTATATAACCCATTAGTAATAGAAGATTTATATAATATAAGCGAGTTTAAATATGTTTTACATGGTTAAAGGTGTATATCTGCGTAATAGTCACTAGTTTAAGATGTTAATTATTTTAACAAAATTCTATGGAATTATATGATAATTAAATTAAAGAAACCTCTAATTCATATCCATATGTGATGATTATGAGCTAAGAGAAATTTTCGAACGTATGATGTGAATGATGGAGTTTTCTTGATAATTTAATTATTAAATGATATACCTAACAATTTATATAAACTTTTAGATATGGAAGCTAAAAATTGGATAGGTAGTATGCCTTCTAATGAAAATTTTGAATGGCTCGAATACGATGTTTAGCATCTAAGAGTTCAATTCATCTTGAATGAGGGTGACATGCTGGACCTCTTGAGAACTTCTATTCCTGCTCTGGTAGAAAAAGATGAATAAGGCAAAGATATTACTAGTAGTGACCAGTATAAGGAAAACCAAAAGATATACCACGTCTGGTTCAAAAGGGATTATCGTGCACGCTATACAATGTTGCCTTGTATCCATGATGATCTCCTAAGAGAGTTTAAACATTTTCCCACTATTAAGAACATGTTAGCCTAGCTTAAGATCGGGTTCAGGCAAACATTCGCTACAAGGTTGAGTAGCAGCAATTAAAATGGATGCATTATACTATTAATTTTGGTCAAAGTATTTTTGAACATCTTCGAACCATGGGTGGAATGGTTTGATATCTTAAAGCTGCTAGGCAAGATGTCTCTAAGGAGAAATAGGTGTGGAATCTGATTTGGGCTTTTCCTGATGAGAACAAACATTGAAGAAAGTCATTATGTCATATGATAAGGACATGCAGACCCCTGAGGGCATTTCGAAATACCTCGAGATAGAGGAAGTGTGCATAAAAGCATATGCACCTTCCAATGTGCATTCATTGCTAAAAGAAGTGGGCCCAAGGGCAACATGCCTTATCATGGAAAAAAGCCCAAGAAGGGTCCTTGCTCCCCTCAGCTCTTGTTCTAAAGGTGTTATTGCTAAGAAGCATAAAGCTAAGGGCACTAGAGCTAAAGATATAGCACGTGTGAAGTGTTATAATTATGGAAAGAAGGAGCATTTTGCTTGGGAGTGTCTTGAGCTAGCCAATGTACTTCTTTTCACTAAAACTCTTGAAATGTATGTTGTTCCCATGCAGTTGTTGCTAATTCTCTTCCTCAATGGATTATAGACATGGGGGCAACAAAACACATATTTTAGGATAAAGCTACATTCGTGGTGTTATATCAATACTAAGTGGGTTCACGGACTGTCATACTGGGGAATGGTAGTGAGGGAGATTTCCTTAGAGTAGGAACATACTAGATTTACTCCATGGAGAAAACAAGCTGCGTCTTCACAACTCTGTGCACTTTGGGTGTGATGCTCCCTTGTTTCTTATGTTTCTTTAATAAGATTAGGTTTTACTTTTGGATTTCCTCCTAATGGTTTAGATTTGTTATATAATGGCAATTTGTTTGGCCAGGCAACATTGAAAGGAGACTTAATCATTTTGGGTTTCGATGACTCATATAATAGTATATCTTCTACTTTTGTCTCACATTTTGACTCTTGTTCTAAATCTATCAAGTCGCATGCTAGACTTGACTATGTGGGCCATGGTAGAAGAGTAGGCTAGCTGAAGAAGGTCTTTTAGATCGACTCACCATGGTTAAGTTGCCTATATGTGATCTATTCTAGTTGGCAAAGCAACCATGAAGTGTTTTGGTAAGGCTTCGAGAGCATCATGTCCCTTAGAATTAATCCACTTAGATATATGTGGACCCATGAATGTTAAAGCACGTCACAGGAGTATCTATTCATTACTCTCACAGATGATTATTCACAATGTGGGTATGTTACCTACTATCTCACTACTATGAGGCACTTAATGTGTTCAAACACTTCATAGCAGAAGTAGGGACTCACTAGGAACGAAAAGTTAAAACTTTTCATACTGATAAAGGTCATGAATACCTCTCTGATATGTTGAAGAGTTTTGTGAGAAAGGTATACAAAGATAGCTAACAATTCAATGCACTTTGCAACAGAATTGTGTTGCAGAGTGTAAGAATCGCACATTGCTTGACATAGTCAGGTCAATGATGGCAAACGCAAACTTCCTAATTAGTTTTTGAGGGGATGCATTGCTTACAGCAGCTATATCTTTAACTATGTGTCAACACCATATGAGTTATGGTTTGGTAAAAAGTCATCCTTAGACCACTTACGGTCGTAGGGTTCGGCTGGCTATGTGTATAATCCAACCCACAAACATGGTACACTTGGTCCAAAAGCTAACAAAATGGCGTTCATTAGATATCCCACACAATTCAAAGGATATGTGATGTACGAAAAACACCGTAATGGTGGTATGACGGAAATAGATTCCCGTAATGTCGACTTTCTTGAGGATTAGTTCCCCACTATTGGTGAAAGAAAGAAGGAGATCGAACTGTATAAGTTGCAGTAAGGCATTCAACCATCTTTTAGTGAAAGGGAGAATTTTAATTCTAACCAAGTCACTGAAAATGGCACACCTCCCATATCTGAAAGGAACAAGGGATACTTGTCTACTCAGGAGAATGATGTTCATCATCAATCTCCACTTCTTGAGTAGAGTCAACCAAAGAATGAGGCTTGTCCTTAGTCTCCTGTTCTTGAACATGCAGTTAGTCCATATGTTTAGGATCCCACACCTACAAGGGATAGTGAGAGTGATTCTCCATATGCCCAAGGTCTCACACCTCTTAGATAAAGGAAGAGGGATTCCTCACCTAGGAAGAAAATAATGAAGGTCCTTGGATCTAAAGGAGTGAGCGTGGAAGAGTTTCTTGATGATATTTCCAAATCAAAGAAAAAATATTCCTATGCACTTCTTTGAATGTTGAGGAACCTACCTCTTATTAAGAAGCGATTGATTCGACAAATCACAAAGAGTTGATGGATGCCATAAGGGATGAGATGGACTAATGGTAACAAATAAGGTTTGGGAACTCGTTGATCTTCCAACCTGACATAAGTCTACCGGAAACAAGTGGGGTTTCAAGATAAAACATTGGGCATATGGTTCGATTGACAAGTTCAGGGCTTGTTGAGTGGTGAAAAGCTTTACCTAGATTGATGGTATAGACTACGAAGAGAAATTTTCTCCTGTGGTGAGATTTGCCGCTACTCGCCTACTCCTAGCCTTGGTTGCCTATTTGGCCATAGAGTTGTTTCAAATAGATGTGAAGACTACTTTCCTCAATGCTAACCATGAGGAAGAGATATATATGGATGAACCCATTGGTTTTGTATCAAAGGGGCAAGAGGACATGGTGTCTCGTCTTAAAAGGTCCATATATGGTCTTAAGCAATTTTCCAGATCTTAGTACTTCAGATTCCATGAAGCTATAACTTTGTTTAGCTTGTTTATGGTTTTAAAAGACCATTGCGTGTGTGTTAAAAGAATCAACAAGGGGGGTTATGGTTCAACCCTATATGTTGATGACATATTGCTGGTGGGAACAACTTGGAGATTATCGAAGCTACTAAGAAGTGGTTGTCTTCTGTCTTTGAGATGAAGGACATGGGGTATGTCCTAGGTGTGAAAATAATCACAAGCCGTCCTAAAAAGCTCTAAGGTATGTGCTAGGAAGTATATATTAAAAAGGTCTCAGAATGATTTTCAATGCATTATTCCAAACCTGTAGACACTCCAGTTGAGAAGGGTCTAATATTAAGTCTTAATCAATGACCTGTTAATGTATGCCATGTTATGTCCTTCACGCTAGTTTTATAGGAAGCTTAATGTATGCCATGTTATGTACACGGCCTGACATTTGTTTGCAGCTAGTTTGATAAGTCATTACCAGAGCAGCCGAGGACTTGCTCATTAGGAAACCATTAAGAGAGTCATGCCCAACTTTCATGGCACAATCGAATTAATCCTTTTCTATCAAGGTGGGGGCCTTAAATTGAGAGGATACTTAGATGCTGATTGAGGTGGTGACCAGAATGAGTCTAGGTCAACCTCAGGTTATGTCTTCACTCTAGGTGGGGCAGCCATGTCATGGTGTCGTAAGAAGCAGGACTGCACAGTTCTATCGACTATGGAGGCAGAGTATATCACATGTAGCCTAGCCACACAAGTGGCAACATGGCTTAAGAGCTTCATTCAGGATCATAATCACACTACTAGAGTTGATGATCATGTTGAGACGTTATGTGACAACATAACTGCCATCCAGTTCGCTAAGGATCCGAAGTTCCATCGGAAGACCATACATGTCAACAGGCATTATCACTTCCTGCAAAACGCCATAAAGACAAACAAAGTTGTAATCAACTATATATCCACTAACAAGATGATTGTTGATCCATTAACTAAGTTGATTCCTAAAGATGCTTTCAAAGCTCATGCATTGAGTTTAAAACTTCATAGGGTTTAATTTTTGGATGAATCTTGTTATGTGAAAGATTTGTTCTTCTTGTATTAAGCATTTATGCAATAATAGATTGACGTTTCTTTTTATAAATGCTTTGTCATTTATTGTTATTTGGTATCCATGTCGAAATGTTACAGGCTTCTGATTGGCCTAGTCACACAAGCAATCACTGTGACACTTGAGTAGCAGACATGATGAGACTGAATCATATTGGCACTAGGTATGTAAAATTGATTACTCATACTTGAAGTGTATGAATAAGAATGAATGTAGTCGCCTCAGTGAGTCTAAGATGAGATTCGAGGGAGTCGAATATGAAATATGATTTCCTATTGAAGCCTTAAAAGCCGAATCTTGAGTGTCAAGATTAACATGTAGTATATTAATCTAGTGGCTTAGGTTAGATTTTTGGGTGAAAATCTAGAGTGGAAATTCACATGGCATATAGAGTGACGATCCAGTTAAGCGGGAGCTATGTCATGACATACATCTCATACTATGTGTGCTTGAAAAACGACTCATACATGGAGTGACCATTGACTTCATTATTTCTTATTATTGTGTGACCCTGTGAATGATAACCTTTAGACTTAAAGCTGTGATACGAAGTCAAAGCCTGATGTTGCTATTTAATGTGTTTCTTAAGGCCACAATGTATGCGGTTCAACGAGAACATGTTAGAAAGCAGTGCAGCTGAGACGTAATATTATGAGCATTTATGGAAAAATATACCCATCTTTATGTAAAGCTTGTCGAGAGCTAAATTTAACCACTACTTCGGTTATTAAATATTTTTTATAGCATAGGGAAGTAGGGATCGATCCACGGGGAAAGATTGTTTTAAAAAGGCTAGCTTAATCCTAAATGATTTTGGTAATCCAATTCATTAAATCTAGTCTTAATAATTCTAAAATAATTAAAATCTAATGAATAAAAATCTGGAAAAACACCCAACGATGTTCCTAAATATTTTGGATTATATTATGGAAATAAAACAGTAAAAAGCTTTCCTAAATAATCTAGAAAAATAAAATCAAAATAGTAACTGAAATTCTAATTAAAAATCAAAACAGCAAATAATAATCAGAAAATACATATTAAACATGTCAAACATTAACCTAAAATATTATTCATCAGGTATATAAGCTTATAACTCCTCAATCGTATCCAAATAATTTCAGAAAAATCAAATCAGAAAATTACAACAAAATATCAATGAAGAATATTAAATCTAAAATTAGAAATACAATAATCTGCATAAATATAAATACGAAAATAATCAAGAAAATTACCCTAATTCTAGGACACAATTTTTGGGACCTAACAATACCTAATAATCATGAATTAACAGTTAAAATCGAAATTTTCAGAATTAATAACCTAAAAACATGCACATATCAATTTCGGAAAATAATTCTGAAAAATTATCAAATAATTTCCAAAAATTATGAAATTAAATATGGGCAGACTAGGACATTATATAAACTCTAAAAAATGATAAAAAAAATCAAAAACGAACAAAAATAACAATTTTAGTCTAATTTCTAACAAACCGGTAATTAATTACTAAAACTGAATATAAATCAATCTAAAATTATAACCACACTAAAAATCAAAATCTAAACTATCTAAAATTACCTAGACACTCCTAAAAGACTATAATTTGGGGGGGTTGATTGAAATTATATTGAAGCTAATAAAAATAGAACAAAAATTAACAAACTAATCAAATTAACTCTAAGCAACAAAGAATGATCAAAAGTTGTCAAATTTATGAAGGATACTTAGTATAATCTCAATCCACCATGCAAATTAATATTTTTCATTAACACACAAGTTAATTTCATTCATGAGTCAAACTGTAGAAGACATCCACCAGCAGTTCTTCCCCTTTTTTCGTTAGATTCTAGTTTAGCCCTAATGTAAACCTTACTAATTTTATAATATTTACACCAGCATAGAAATTTAATCAAACTAGAGCATTACGTACTAGAAAAATATCATTTAACACTTTGTAACCAATTTACCAGCAAATCGATTTAACAAAGATCTAAAGCGATTACCTAATTAAAAGATATGAGTTTGAGTCATCCATGATTAATTAGGGTAATACCTAAGCATAAAAGACTATAGCTTTTACGTATTATAGTCTTCTAAACTATCATCGAAATCGTATTAAACTAACTAGCATGCATTCTAATTAATTTAACACAAATATCATAAACAATAAACGCTAATCGCTATAGAATCATGAATATGAATCAACTAGGCAATAAAGCATAAGACTTGTTTCAAAATAGTAAATTTAGCATGGCCTCAAGAAGATTATACTAAGCATAAAAAATTTACTCGGTCATATTAAAAGTAACATCACAAAATTCACCCAAATAATTCATGTTTAACAATAAACTAAAAAAAAAATACCAAAGTAAAAATAGAAAGGGGAAATAAGAGTGGCGTGAGGGCGATTGAAGATGATGATGTCGATGCTGAATGATGATGATCGTGTGAATGGCGTGAGAAGCGTGGCCTTGTTTTAAGATGGTGATGATGATATTGGTTGATGATTATGGTGTGTGAAGGAGATGATGAAGGGCATACGTGGTTTAGGGTTATGCGTGGGGTTGAGATTGATGGTGATGATGAGGAAGGAAAACTGTCGTAGTGATGTATGGAGGTGAGGATGATTATGGTGATGGTGATGATGATATATATAGGGAGGAAAGGAGGGGTGTGATTAGGGTCAGTAACTAGGGTTTTCTTCTTCCTTTCTTCCTTAAAATTTTTCTCCCTTAAGACTTCTAGTTCTTCTCCAACTCTTGAAATCCTAGCCCGGACAATATCGTCATAATTATCATTTTTGGACCGTCTTCTGCCCAAACATGTAACACCCAAGCCTCAACGACTCATCTTCTCCTCTTTATTAAAACAGTGCCTAAACTGAAAAATATATGAAAATAACGTAAATTAGATGCAATAATGTGTAAAATATAATCAAAATAATTAATAAAACGATGCATGATTAATTGCTTAACAAATTCCCCCACACTTAGACTTTGGACATCCTCGTGCAAAGAAATCTTAGACTCGGCCTAAAGTTAACATCCTTTCTTTTCTTATAAAATCATGCATACGTATGATATTCATACTAGGTCTGGGCTTGCTCAAGAAAAACAGTGTTATTGAATTAATTAGTTTTTCCTTCAATAAGTGAATACCTGCTAAACCTCCAACTATCCTTAGAGTTTATTTATCAACCTCACAACACTTTTATAATGATATAACAAGATCAATAATTATCCATCTCTTTTTGATTATGCATACACCAATCAAGAGGTCGAAAAAGAATTTAAGATAGAAAAATTTAGACATGGTCTGGCTATAGAGACAATTGAACTAGGTAGAATAATTTCATTAAATTGATCCTAAACTTGCCTTGTATTTATTTTCCTTTTTTTTTTCAAACTCTACTTGCGCACATATTCGAGACCCATATAGGGTCTTAGAAATTGAACACTCCCTGTCTCACACTCACCCGAATAGAGGTGTTAGAGCAAATAATTCATTCTCATCTTATTCTTTCTTTGACTGTTAGTTTTGATGAGTCATTGATCGGCCCAAAAAGGGTATGACTCTCCTAATCATGGGCTACTCCATACATAAGGCTCACTTGAGACCCATACTTAAGGGAAATAGGTGCCAAGCCACCTATTCCTACCCTTGTTGGTAATCTAACCTTTTTCCTTTCCTTTTTCACTTTCTTTTTTTTTTTTATAATAAACAGACAAGAAAAGTCACAATTTGAATGAGTTATTCAACTAATTCAATAGTCTAGGAGATGGGAAAATCATTTTATTGCCTCTGCACGGCTATATAACATGATAAAATAAGATGGATAATCATGATAATTACTCATTACAGATATATATGAGGATCAACTCAAAATTCACTGAAGGATAGCTAGCATGGTTAGAAGTCTTCGTTCATAAAAGAATAAACTACAAAATAATTAATAAAAAAACAAAAAAAAATTTAAACAAGCAAGCCTAGCATAAACTCATATCATGCATTAGTTATAAGAAAAGAGAAAAAAATATTAAAGAATAAAACACTGCAAGAATTAAATGCAGGATGCACCCCCCATACTTAATTCATGCATTGTCCCTAATGCATGCAAAAAGAAAGGAATAATGAAAATAAAAGCAAAATTAAA
Source organism: Selenicereus undatus (assembly GCA_017589665.1). Lineage (NCBI taxonomy): Eukaryota > Viridiplantae > Streptophyta > Magnoliopsida > Caryophyllales > Cactaceae > Selenicereus > Selenicereus undatus. The sequence continues at coordinate 49,559,339 of JACYFF010031955.1, read as the reverse complement.
TGGGTACTTCCCTAAAAACGTTGGGTTTCTCCCAACCAGTGCCTTTGTTTATAGTCGTTGGCTCGACTTCATGAAGCTCCTGGATCCTCTAGTTGGATCTCTTCCAGTAAATCATCATTAATCTGGTAGGGCACTTTTTGAAGCTCAGCATGATTAAGGCAGTTAGTAAGCACAGTCAAAAATTCATCTTCATTGGACAAGTCATAAATATCTTGGGGCAACATAGCAATAACATCAACTGCATACACGTAATTCACATCAACAGGGAATCTCATGGCATCAAAAATATTAAATTTAATCACTTCACCATCAAATTCCATGCTTAATGTTCCTTCATACACATCAATTTTAGTCCTAGCTGTTTTAAAAAATGGCCTACGAAGCAAGATAGGAATATCATGACTTGCATCACCCATGTTCATCACATAAAAATCAACAGGAAACACAAGTTCATTTACTTGGACTAAGACATCCTCTAACACTTCATCTAGGTAAATACTGTTCCTATCAGCTAATTGAATCACTATGCCAATTTTCTTTAATTCTCCTAAGTTCAGTTTGTCATAAACAGACCTAGGCATAACATTAACGGAGGCACCCAAGTCAAGCATAGCCTTATCAAAGTAAAGATTTCCTATCTTACAAGGAACAGAAAACACACTTGGGTCTTTGCACTTAGGGGGAAGTTTCCTTTGAAAAATAGCAGACACATTTTCCCCCACAATTACCTTTTCATTCCTTACTAATTTTCTTTTAGTAGTACATAATTCTTTCAAGAATTTAGCATAACGAGACACCTGTTTAATGGCATCAAGGAGAGGCATGTTGATCTCTACCTTCTTTAATGTCTCTAAGATCTCTTGGTTAGCCTCATTCAACTTAGAAGTAGGGTTTCTAAATCTACTAGGAAAGGGTGGAATTGGCTTATAAGGTTCTCTTTTCTTCTCTCCTATTTCCTTAGTAGTTTGATGAGAATCTGTATTTGACTCTGGTTCAGTCCCCTTGCCCTCTAACTCAGGTTCTAATTCTCTAATCTTACTAGGCTCTTGTAATTCTTTCCCCCTCCTAAGTGTTATGGCATTAACATTCTCCTTAGGGTTACAGTAAGGTTGAGATGGTAACCTATTTTGCATTTGAGCCTGCAAGTTGCTAACTATGATATCAGTTGCAGTCTGTCTTTCTTGAACCTGCTTAAGAGTTGTCTCCAAAATCTGGAAGCTATCATCCATCTTCTTAAGAACTTGTTCTAGTAGGAAATTGTTCCTATCTTGATTAGAAAGTTGACGAGACGTTTGGTCAAAACCAGGTGGATTGGTTTGAGGGCCATGCCTAAGATTAGGGTGGTCTCTCCATCCTTCATTATAAGTATTCGAATAGGGATCACACCTCCTTCGATTTTGGTTAGAGTAAAGAGCATTAACATTACCTTCTTGTAGAGTAGGACACACATCAGTAGGATCCCCCTCTAAACAATAAATACCACATATTACTGCTTTCTAAATACCCCCAGTAACAATCTTATTTAACATAGCAGTAATGTGAAATAACTGATTCTCTAGAGATGAACTAGAACCTATCTCATTTACCCTTTTAACTTGTGAGTCCCTAGCACCAAACTGTTGAGTGTTTTGGGCCATTAAATTGAATAAATTTCTAGCCTCTGCTGGGGTTTTATTAACCAGAGCCCTCCCCACTAGCAGCATCAACCATACACTACAAAAAAGGTTATTTCTTTACACACTTAATTTTGCTTCTAACTGCACTTACAAGTGTGGAAATAGGGGTTACCCACGCTTGGGTTAAGTGTGGGGAGTGTATGTGTGGAGAAACTTTTGCTACACTTATGCCCAGTGTAGAAAGAGGTACATTGCCAACACTTAAAAATGTGGAAAGAGAGCCCATTACCCATACTTTATGTGTAGGTAATTCGAACGCTGCCTACATTTAAAATTGTAGAAATCTCAATTCTCTCCACAGTTACAATTGTTGTTAGTATTAGTTTTTTTATAAAAAAAATTAGTGCATATTATTAATATAGAATTTAGTACTTTAAAAAAGAACGTATGCGTTCTGTTTTGAAGTGCTAATGTCTATATTAATTGTGTGCACTAATTTACACAGTCAAACAAGCTAGTATCTGCAATATTTGTGACAAAAGATTTGTACATATACATCATTCGTAAAAGTCAAAATTTATTCAAAAATGTCTATTAATAACTGAATTCATTAGTAGCTAAAAGAAGACAACATTGCTTACACATACATACATAATAAATAAAGGACTAAAAGACTAAAATAAAATGCAGTTGTGTCGTTTTTGATCCGAATCAACAAATTAAGTATCAATATTTACTAACTATAGCTATCTTTCAAAAGTATGTCATCCAACAATGACCATCATTCCAATCTTCATTATGTCGAATAAGATGTTGTGCACAGGGAAGTGCAACTTATTCAAAAAAATAAAACAAAAAACAAAGAAGAGTTAGAGGAAATAAATAATTAGGGAGATTTATAGATAAAAAAGAAAGCTTACGAATTTTTTTTTACAGAAGAAAAATTCTAAAGCTGCATTTGCATGCATTGAGGAAGAGGCAAGACGGTGTAAGGGCTATCGGAAGCTTCTGTTGCAAAGATAGGAAGATGCACAGTTTTACAATATGAGTACCACCAACATGATAGGGTCATCACTACAATGGAATGCATATCAGAGCAGACTAAGCACAGACACTATAGAGGCAGAGTAGCCGCATGCAGTAGTTCAAAGGCTAGTATGGTAGTTGAAAAATATCTACTAAAAATAACGACCGGAATAAGAAAAAGAAGATACTAGTATAAGATACACATCACATGGGCTACAAGAAGTTTCTAAACCACCCAATCTATAATTCCAAACCCAAACCAGACAAAAACCCAAAACCTTTAATAACTAGGATTAAACACAAGAAGCCTGTGATGAAATAGTTACGCACAGAATGATAATCAAGATGCCACTATGAGAGATCAAGATTGACCAAATTATACTGCAAACATTTCACAAAGTGTGTAACACTCACAACACTTACCTCTACACCCTAGCACCCTCTATAGTAGCATGGGACCAAGTTGTTGTAGCATGCCATTTGTGTGGCTGCAACTGCAACATTGGCAGGATGGATAAAAACAAATATAACACAACTCTTTCAAGTCATTACCACAGTCCAACACAGTTAAGCTCAAAGAATCATAATGGACCTATCACTGAATTCTAAAACCTCAATACATGAATTGGGAGACTGTAAGTTAAGTGTAAAACAGAGTTGATGATATATAAATGCATGACATATGAGAAGTAATAGAGTACTGTAAATGTCAACTTGGAAGAATTTACATTGGAGGGGCACCTGAGTTGTCTAATACAATTGACATATAACTTTAACGATTATGTAATGTCATGAATTCCCTTTTGTTTTACCCTCGTCATTGAATGAATCCATCATTCTGGAACACAATATGGGCAATGAGATTTAAACAAAAAAATCCTTTCTAATAAAATATAAACCAACAATACATTAATCGTATAATTAAGGCTCCCAAAACACAAATAATCAACTTACAAATTTATGAATGAGAAGATGGGACAAACACAACCCACATTAGCCCTTAAATTCAAGAGCATTCATTCAAAAAAAAACTACAATCACAATTTACAACAGGCCAACATTAAAATACAAAATATATAAATGAGGCAAAAGTAATGATAAAAGAAGAATGAGCTTGATAACTTACATGCTTATAAAATTCTGATCAACCCTGAAGCATATCTAACAAAGTTAAGAAACTTGGGCTTGATCCTAGCATGCTCATTACTAAAAGCTCAAGCAAAACGCCCCTTTTATCCAGAATGGTACATCAGATTTTTGTACAAGATTACTCGAGTATGGACCAAGAAAGTATGACACTTTGACTGAATTGATTCAAATGTATGGCTAGCAAGGGAGTGACTCCACATAGAAAAATGTATGAAATGACTACAACACTCCGACTATTTTAATCTTTCTCAAAGTGTCACAAAAATAAAATTGAAAAAAACCTCTGGGCAGCAATCATTATAAGTGCTTTCAAGTTCAACAAGTTATTGGTAAATCTTCCTACAAGCAACCATATTTTCCCTAATCATTATATGGAACCCAACTTCATATTTCTGAGTTGCACAGATAGGGCACACAAATCAGTAAGCAAAGAAATCAGTGTGCATAAGATAGTTCCTCCGCAACATATTTTGTAGTGATTTGTACCAATAATAATGTCTCCACAAGGCAAGGAAACATAGATAGAAGACTAACCTTTGCAGTGTTGTACACTATATTTTTGCAGTCCATTAGTATATATGCTAACTGAACATGCAGGCAGATGATACGTCTTATTTCCAAATTCCACTCCCGCACCAGTTTTGTTGCCGTCATTGGAAATAAAAGCTGCATAAATTCTAGAAGAATCTGTATATACATCAGCCTGCATAACAGTTTAACATGAGAACCAAAATGAATGCCAAGATTGATGCCAAACGCAGACAGGAAAGAATATTGAGATAAGAAGAACAGGATGGTGACAACACAACATAATTGAAGAACTTTGAGACAAAATCACTTTGAATTGCTTCCAACCATCGCATATGTCCATTATTAGATGATTCCAAATAACTAAGAGATCAAGAATAGTTACCTCCAGAAGAGGACTGAGAGACAAATTACTACACTGTCCACCAAGCAATGCCTTCTCGCACAATCTGATTGCTCCATGAAGTTCCTTGAGATGTCCCCACTTGGGGAACCTTGGTAAGCCTAAAGAAGCAATGGGAAAAGATCATTAGAACAAATAGCATAAACTAAAGAAGCAATGAGATGTCCCCACTCGGCTTCCTTGCTCAATGAGCTTGGCCGAACCTCAAGGCTCCATCAATGGTGTCCATTACATGCAATGAGCAATAAAACCCAGAACAAGTAATGAAATCCATTCCAACAACGAGAAATAGGGGAAGGGGATGCGCAATTAGCCAAGAAAAACCCAAAACAAGTTCAACTTAAACCGAGCAACAAATAAACTAAAAAGGAAGGGGAATTCGACTCAGCCACAAACAAGCTTCAATTGCTACCAAAAATGGTGGAATCACCATAAACACGCCCCAGACTCAGGGCGAAATTGGTGAAGAAGAGGAGCACGAACAGCCAAATGAACCCATCTATGGACGAATTTGAAACCCAAAATCATAAACTTCAACTCAGTACTGATGAATTCAACATCAAATGCGTGAAATTTTCGGCTAGACACGGATCTACAATTCGAAATCAAAGCAGAAAAGTCGAAATAAAACCCTAAAAATCCCTCAAACTAAACTCGAAATAACTGCTAAAATTATCTAGAGCTCGAATTGAAACTAACTAAACCCCTAAAACTAAACCTAAAGACCTCAATTATACCTTGCTGCCTTCAATTGTGCCGCTGGCTTGATTTATAGGTCCTCTTCGCCTCTGCTCGACCGTCGGTCTGAGGGATTGAGGTAGACGGTGGGGATGATGTTGTGCTTGTGGTGCGTGGAGTGTCAATGGTGGTGAAAATGGTGTTGTGAAGATGCGGATGGCGTGGTGGCTCTGTGAGTTCGAGAGAGCGAGAGACGAGTTAGAGAGAGATGAAGGGGGCTGTCTCGGGCTTCTGTACTGCCCGAGAAGAGAGAGAGCGAGGGATGGGGGGAAAGAGCACCTGCTGGACGCATGAGCAGCAGGGATTTTTAGGTTTTATTTTATTTTTTTGCTTTTGCCATGTTTTTTTCCAATTTATTCAACACCTACAAAATTAAATAAAATCAAATAAAAATCTAAAACTAGCAATTATTACAAGCATAAATCGGGTATAAAATTATCGTAAAAATATCGTATTTTTTGTGTAAATAACGGGTAAGAGAAGAAGCAGCAGAGCTTTCACCCCCACTCTTGACCGTAAGGAAGCACAGGCCTTACCCTTTTCCCTTTTTTTATAAAAAAAAATCGGTTCCCTATTTTTCTTCTTTTCACCACAATCCACATCAAATAATTATGTTATTGCCTCAAATAATTAAATTGCACAAAAAATAAAAAAATATTTAAATTAGTATGTCAAATTAAATTGTCCTTAGTTAATAAATGTAGAAAGAGATTTATAGGTTCCCCACACTTATGAAGTGTAGAGCTGGAAAGTTCCTGATTTTTCCTCCCGCACTTCCTTAAGTGTAGCTAGATAAGTGTGGGCATATACATTGTTTTTTGTAGTGATATTACGGTCCATATGAAGTAAACCTTCATAAAAATATTGAATCAATAGTTGTTTACTTATTTGATGTTGAGGACAACTAGCACATAACTTATTAAATCTTTCCCAATACTCTCAAAAGGTTTCCCCATTCATTTGTTTGATTCTACATGTTTCTTTTCTAATAGATCCAATTCGGGAGGCAGGAAATTTTTTTTCTAGAAACAATTTATGCAATGCAGTCCATGTAGAAAAAGATCCAGCATGCATATAATATAACCAATTCTTAGCGTTACGAAGCAAAGAAAAGGGAAAGGCCCTTAGTCTAATTTGGTCCTCAGGTATTCCTTCAGGCACCATAGCAGAGAAGGTAATAAGGAATTCACTAATGTGTCTATAGGGGTCCTCTCCCGCCAATCCATAAAACTTAGGTAATAAATGAATAAATCCTAAGTTTAATTTCAAAGGCTTATGTAAAACGGCATAAGTAATGGACATTGGTTAGGTTTCTAAGTTAGGAACAGCAAGTTCTCGAAGAGTAGACATGCTTACCTCTTTAACCCTAAAACTTACTGGGTTAGGCTGACTCTCTTTGATTTAAGCTCTCAATGATTGATCCTTGACCTCCCCAATGTCCTTACCACTCCTTAATTTCATGCACAATAAGAAGTCCTAAAACAGAATACTAAAGTTAAAACAAAGCAATGAAAGGAGTAAAATTAAATAGAAGTAAACTAGCAATTTAATTTTCTTTCCGCGGCAACGGCTCCAAAATTTGTAAAGCTTGTCGAGAGCTATAAATTTAACCACTACTTCGGTTATTAAATATTTTTTATAGCATAGGAAAGTAGGGATCGATCCACGAGGAAAGATTGTTTTAAAAAGACTAGCTTAATCCTAAATAATTTTACTAATCCAATTTATTAAATCTAATCTTAATAATTCTAAAATAATTAAAATCTAATAAATAAAAATCTGAAAAAAAAACCCAATGATACTCCTAAATATTTTGGATTATATTATGGAAATAAAACATTAAAAAGCTTTCCTAAATAATCTAGAAAAATAAAATTAGAATAGTAACTGAAATTCTAATTAAAAATCAAAACAGCAAATAATAATAATAAAATACATATTAAACATGTTAAACAGTAACATAAAATATTATTCATCAGTTATATAAGCTTATAACTCCTCAATTGTATCCAAATAATTTCAGAAAAATCAAATCAGAAAATTACAACAGAATATCAATGCAGAATATTAAATCTGAAATTAGAAATAAAATAATCTGCATAAATATAAATACGAAAATAATCAAGAGAATTACCCTAATTCTAGGACACAATTTTCGGGACTCAACAATACCTAATAGTCATGAATTAACAGTTAAAATCGAAATTTTTAGAATTAATAAGCTAAAAACCTGCATATATCCATTTCGCAAAATAATTCTGAACAACTAACAAATAATTTTCAAAAATTACGAAATTAAATATGGGTAGACTAGCACAGTATATAAACTCTAATAACTGATAAAAACTGAAAAATAACAAAAATAACAATTTTTAGTCTAATTTCTAACAAACCGGTAATTAAATACTAACACTGAATATAAATCAATCTAAAATTATAACTGCTCTAAAAATCAAAATATAAACTATCTAAAATTACCTATACACTCCTAAAAGAATATACTTTTGGGGGGGGGGATCGATTGAAATTATATTGAAGCTAATAAAAATAGAACAAAAATTAACAAACTAATCAAATTAACTCTAAGCAACAAATAATGATCAAAAGTTGTCAAATTTCTGAAGGATACTTAGTATAATCTCAATCCACCATGCAAATTAATATTTATCATTAACACACAAGTTCATTTCATTCGTGAGTTAAACTGTAGAAAACATCCACCATCGGTTATTCCCCGTTTTTCCTTAGATTCTAGTTTAATTAGGTCCAACCCTAATGTAAATCCTACTAATTTGATAATCTTTACACCAGCGCAAAAATTTAATCAAACTAGAGCATTACGTATTAGAAAAACATCATTTAATACTTTGTAACCAATTTACTAGCAAATCGATTTAACAAAGATCTAAAGCGATTACCTAATTAAAAGAGATGGGTTTGAGCAATCCATGACTAATTAGGGTGATACCTAAGCATAAAAGACTAACTTTTATGTGTTATAGTCTTCTAAACTATTAGTCGAAATCGTATTAAACTAACTAGCATGCATTCTAATTAATTTAATGCGAATATCATAAACGATAAACGCTAATTGCTATAGAATCGTGAATATGAGTCAACTAGGCAATAAAGCATAAGACTTGTTTCAAAATAGTAAATTTAGCATGGCTTCAAGAAGATTATACTAAGCATAAAAAATTACTCACTCATATTAAAAGTAACATCACAAAATTCACCCAAATAATTCATGTTTAACAATAAACTAAATAAAAAAAAATACCGAAGTAAAAATAGAAAGGGGAAATAAGAGTGGTGTGAGGGTGATTGAAGCTGATGATGTCGATCCTATATGATGACGATCATGTGAATGGTGTGAGAAGCGTGGCCTTGTTTTAAGATGGTGATGACGATATTGGTTGATGATTATGGTGTGCAAAGGAGATGATGAAGGGCGGACGTGGTTGAGGGTTAGGCGTGGGGTTGAGATTGATGGTGATGATGAGGAAGGAAAATTGCCATGGAGATGTATGGAGGTGAGGATGATTATGGTGATGGTGATGATGATATATATAGGGAGCAAGGGAGGGGTGTGATTAGGGTTAGTAACTAGGGCTTCCTTCTTCCTTTCTTCCTTAAACTTCTTCTCCCTCAAGACATCTAGCTCTCCTCCAACTCTTGAAATCCTAGCCCAGACAATATCTTCATAATTATCATTTTTGGACCGTTTTCTGCCCAAGCATGTAAAACCCGAGCCTCAACGACTAATCTTCTCCTTTTTATTAAAATAATGCCTAAACTAAAAAATATATGAAAATAACTCAAATTAGATGCAATAATGTGTAAAATATAATCAAAATAATTAATAAAACGATGCATGATTAATGGCTTAACAAATTTCCCCACACTTAGACTTTAGACGTCCTCGTGCAAAGAAATCTTGGACTCGACCTAAAGTTGACATCCTTTCTTTTCTTATAAAATCATGCATACTTAAGATATTCATACTAGGTCTGGGCTTGCATAAGAAAAACAGTGTTATTGAATTAATTAGTTTTTCCTTCAATAAGTGAATACCTGCTAAACATCCAACTATCCTTAGAGAGTTTACTTATCAACCTCACAACACTTTTATAAAGATCAATAATTATCCATCTCTTTTTTATTATGCATACACCAATCAAGAGGTCGAAAAAGAATTTACGATAGAAAAATTTGGGCATGGTCTCGCTATAGAGACAATTGAACTAGGTAGAATAACTTCATTAAATTGATCCTAAACTTGCCTTGTGTTTATTTTCCTTTTTTTTCAAACTCCACTTGCGTACATATTCGAAGCCCATATAAGGTCTTATAAATTGAACATTCCCTTTTTCACACTCACCCGAATGGAGGTGCTGGAGCAAATAATTCATTCTCATCTTATTCTTTCTTTAACTGTTAGTTTTAGCGAGTCATTGATTGGCCCAAAAGGGGCATGACTCTCCCAATCATGGGTTACTCCATACATAAGGCTCACTTAAGAACTAAACTTAAGGGCGATAGGTGCCGAGCCACCTATTCCTACCCATGTTGGTAATCTAACCTTTTTCTTTTCCTTTTTCACTCGTGATAACTCGTGAAGATGGTGGAAGAAGAAAAATTCCACCAATTTTTGATGGGTTTGAATGATCACAGTTTCCTACAGATTAGAAGCCAAATTCTCAGCCTTGAACCTTTGCGGTCTCTCAAAATATTATTTAGCATGTTTCATCAAAGAGAGAAGCATAAAGGTCTCATGATTGGAAGAGATGACAAAGGGGAGAATGAAGCAGCTTTTGTCGTCAGTCACACACCAATAAGTCAGTCCATCAATGAGAAAGGAAGCTGCAAGCACTATAGGCGATTCAATCATGAAGAGTCCAAGTGCTTTAAAATTATTTGGTATCCTCTCAGTTGGGGGACCTGAGGCGGAGGAAGAGGACGTGGCCTAGATGGTCGTGGTGTTCGGGCTACTGGCAAAGGCAAATGAGGTGACACTGTGCATGTTATGACATCGGGTAAGGCAATAGAACAAGCAACTCTAACGACTAGCCACTTTAATTCTGTTGTACTTTCTATACTCGACATCTGACATGAACAAGTGCAGCACATCTTGAGTTTGATAGAACCTTGGAAACATGGGTATGAAAAATTGTAAGGTAAAACAAAGTGGCTTTTTGACACTGGTGCTTAATGCCATATGATAGAAGCCCTCAAGGTTCTTTACAATATGCAACCAATTATTCCTATTGTGGTTAGAATTCCAAATGGACGTCAGGCTGTGGCTAGCAAACAAGGGCCGATAAGCTTGGGACCGAAGCTAAACTCAAAAAAATGTTTTATATATGCCTAATTTGACTTGAAACTTGGTGTCTGTTTCACAGCTCAATAGAGAATCACATTGCATTATGGCATTTACTAATACTTTTGGTATGGTACAAGATCGTATCTCAAGGAACCTGATTGGAGTAAGTAAAGTTAATGCGGGTTATTTCTTCACAAGGAAATGCTTGATTGAGGCAAAATTTTGGGCTGTAAAGTCGTGGGGTTTGTGGCATGAATGTCTCAGGCGTCCTTCTGATAAAGTATCAAGCTTACTTTGTTAAGATTTAGATACGAAAGGTAGTTGTGGTAATAAACTAATTGAACAACGTGGTGTATGCTTTAGTGCGAAGCAAACCGGATGTCCCTTTTATGGGAGTGAAAGTCAAGCTAATGATGCTTTTGAACTGATACATTATGACATATGGGGTGTGCACAAAAAAACTTCTTTTTTGTGGGGCAAAATATTTTTGGATGATTGTTGATGATGCTAGTAGAGCTGTGTGGGTTTATTCAATGAGAGGAAAAGGAGAAACTAGCATGCTTTTAAAAAAATTTGTTATCATGGTGAAGAATGAGTTTGGTAAGAATATCAAGATAATTCATAGTGATAATGGATATGAGTTCACCTCAAACCCTATGAAGAAGTTTTATTCAAAAAACGGAATAATTCATCAAACCAGTTGTGTTGGTACTCCCCAACAAAACGGATGAGTTGAGGTAAAGCACCATCATATTTTGAATGTGGCTAGGACTCTTCACTTCCATGCCTCTTTACCTATTGATTTTTGGGGTGATGTATTCTTACTGCAGCATATTTGATTAATAGAACCCCCACTACCATTTTAAAGGGCAAATAGTCTTTTGTAGTCCTTTTTGGGTCTAAACCATCTTATGATGCCTTATGCGTTTTTGGATGTCTATGTTGTGCGCAATTTAGGGACAAAATAGAAACTAAGTTTGCTTCTCGTTGTAGCAAATGCATTTTTGTAGAGTACCCACTTGGAAAAAAGCGGTGTAAATTGTTTGATCAGGAGAGCAAGGAAATATTTATTAGTAGGGATGATTTTTTTATTTTTATTTTTATGAAGATGGTTTCCCTTTTTCCTTGTCACAGGAGGGTACTTCACACAGTAGGAGGAACTTGGCTAAGGAAGCATGTCCTAAGTTTTATGATCCCAACTAGACCTCGTAAAAATTAAACCAACCCGAAAACCCAACCCGAACCCATCTGAAAATTTTGGATTTTGAATACAATTTTCTCCACCCCAATCTAAAATAAACCAAACCCGAAAAAGCCATAAATTTTTTGGCCAAACCTGACCCAAACCCGAACCCGAACCCACCCACTCAACCCGAATATTATATCCTTATTATTTTTTATTTTTCTTTAATTCTTCTCCCTTAACAATAATAGTTTCTCTTATAATGAATCGTTTAAAGAAACGTTGCATAATTATCGCATCCCTCTGCAAATTAGATGATGGTATCCTTTTTTTCCAAATTCATTCTTATAAAATAACTTCATATATGACTTATAAATGGAACAATTTTAGAAAATAGGCCTGAAGGAACTATCCACCCTTAAGAAAATCAAATTAGAATAAAACAAGTATTAAAATTGTCCAAGTCATACCATTATATTCTTAGTGAAATGAATACGTATTATCGTATTTTAAATAATATTACTATGTAATAATATAAAATTTTAACGTTATAAATAATTGTAATGTCTTGAGCGTCTCTAATATTCTTTCATTTAGTTTCCTTCTAATTGGTCTCAAACTTAATGTTAGTGTTGGATGACGGACAAACTTGTGTTCGTGTTATGGTTGACCCACTAAGGAAGCTTACCTGATTCAGTGATGGTACATTAATTAACAAAACATCGAATTATTAAATGGGTTATAAACTAGTCGAATCGCTCCTCCCGATTAACATGCTTTAGATGGGTCAGCCTATGACTGACCTGACCTATTATTAATATTTTAATATATGGAGGAACCCACTCAAATGTGACTTATTGTCCACCCGTACATGTAGTTCACATCTCATATTGAACAGTTTGAATATTTTGTATATTCTTTTAAGAAATTACACTTACAATGCATGTTCATTAAACACAGACAATTTTAAATAAGAAATATGATGAGATTTTTTTGATTTTTTTTAAAAAAGAAATAATTCAGTAAAAAGGCGCTCCAAACCTATTGGGTTGACCCTGAAATCCGTAAAATCGAAATACGTCAGCCCGCCTAACCAGAAATACACCAGACTTATATTTTATCAAAACCCGAATACATTCGACCCGTATTTAACTTGCCCGCCGAAACTGAGAGGTCTAATCCAAATAGTTTAGTTCTTGTGTGTTCTGATTTTGGCAGCAGCCAATAGATTTGAGTCCAAACAACATAGTGGATGCGTGAGGTGATACCGAGCCTGGGTGGGGGTGATGCTAGGGAGATGGTGTAATTGACTTGTGTTCTGAGAGAGTTGGGCCAGCACAAGTAGGATTGTAAAAGTTAACCCGACACGATTGTCATCTCAAACCGAACACGAAATTAAGTAGGTTTAGATAGAAATTTCAACTTGTTTAATTCAATGGTTGGCACATTTAAGTTGTTTAATTAATTGGGTCAGGTTCTTGTTAAGAATTTTGACATAAAAAGATACCTATTTTCCCATTTAGTTAAATAGGTTAAATAGGTTGACTCGTTTACCCAATTACCACATATTTTTTGGGGGGAATTGTGAAAATATGGGGTTTAATCAAGTCAATCTTTGTTTTGGGGTTGTGGTTCTGGTGGGTCATGGACAATGGTTGTATTTTGATGATATACTGAATCCAAAAGATTGATTTTGTTAAGATCGTGAGTATTCTACCACAAGAGGGGGGTGAATTGTGGTGTCTGATTTTCGCGTTGTAAATAACAAACACCCTTGTGACTTGTTTGTAGAGGGTGTTCTCAACTATTGCAAATGCGAAAATCACCAAGATAAATGCGGAAAATAAAGCACACCCAGTTTTTACGTGGAAAACACCTCTAGCCCAACTGAGGTGTGAAAAACCACGACCTACCTCGTGTAGGATTTAACCACTTCACTAAACCGGGCTTAACTCGTTACAAATGTAACACACCTTGTTACAACTTGCAACCACGTAACCTCCTTCTCTAAGATAGGTTACACCACGTCCAAATCTCACCAGATTGGACACGTCTAAAGTCCACACGACTAGGACACACTTTCTCACTTTCGACTGATCTGGGATCAAGGTCAACAAACACCTTACTGGGGGTGCTTCTTACTAAGCAGATGTAAGGTACAATGCGAATCCTATTATGCCAATATATTGAAAGCTCAGTTTAAACACAACTTGTGTCGGTTTTCTTTTCTCAAGTGTAGCTCGAAAAATTCTTCTCACTAGAAAAACCACTTTTGAAAATTTTCTTTTTTGCGTATGTTGTGTGTTTCTAGTTTTTCTCTTGCTTTCTTTTCTTGCTCCTTGTGGGAAGGAAAGAACTGAGATTTTATACACAAAAATCCAACGGTCAAGACCAAAAGAATCAGCTAAGTATGGAAAACGATTTTCAAGAAAAAATACTCAACGGCTAGTGACAAGTTTTTCCCAAAGTATAAGGGATTTGTTATCTTAAGAGATAACCCTTATCTTCCCATAGCCGTGAAGAGGATTAAAAAAAAAAGCAACCAGAAATCTTCAACTTTTGAAACTTTATCATATCCGAAAATATGGGCAAAAGGAATCTTTTAGTTTTGGCAAATCTCCCAAAACCTATTTTCGCAAATCTCCCATAATATTTTCAAGAAATATCCTTTCCAGAAAAATAGCAATCTTGGAGTTTAAAGAAAGTATTTTGGAGATCTTGGCCAACCGAAATGAATTTTCAAAGATAACCGGGTATGGCCACTTCAGTTCAGAAACACCCTAGGCACCCTGTTTGCAGGGTTATTCGCAGCTGGTGTTCTAAAGCACTTAGCGCAAATACCGATTCAAGAGGTGTTTAAAAAGCGTTTTCAATATTGGCATATTAATAAGAGTCTAAATAAATAAAACCTATGTACCCAAGACTTCTTGTTTTGAACCAGTCATCTTGTCCAAGATTTGTAGAGCTGCTGTGAACACCAAGACCACCTTGTTTGCTGGGATTGTTCTTTGCATTGCCAGAGTTCAGGAACATGCCTTACAATCAACTGTCGAGATGGCGTTCTTGACTTAATATAGAATCACCAATTAAAACCTGTTTTGAAGACTTGTTCTCACATGTAGCAAACCAGTTAATATAATAAAGATTACAAATACCAGTTAGGCCTGTTTGGAGAAACATTACTTGGACAAATTTTTACGCTTGGATTTGTTATCATCAAAACTTAGATATAATAACTCAACAGATTTATAGTGCTCAATAATCATACTTTAGTCAAAATGTTAAATGAGTAAAGGAGTAACCGGACAAGCTGAACCTGAGCCGTTTATATTAAACAGGTCCATGGTTAAATTTCAGATCAACCCGTTTTAAAATAAACAGGTATAGGTCAAGGTTTTAAACCCGTTTAATAAATAGGTTAGGTTCAGATTGAGGATTTTTCAACTTATTTAAGTTTGACACGAACACGAGCTCAACCTAACCTAACCTATTTAACAGCCCTAATAACAAGTTGATGTTGGTACTAGGCCACGAGATAGGGGGAGCCAAATGCAGGTTGAAGTAACACAGTAACGTGAGGAGCCCAGACTTAGTGATTGGCAGCAACATGCTCTAATCAATATGACTATGTGTGGTTCAGTACTGGTCCACAAGAACCCTCCATCATCACTCCATCCCAAAATGGTTCCTCAAGTACTCCTTACCCCATTGTTAATTATGCCACATGTAATAATTTCTCTGAATTTCATCAAAATTTCCTAGCTATTATTACAAAAATTTTAAAGCCCAAGTATTATCACAAAGTAGCACGGGACCCTTTATGGCAGAAAGCAATGGCCGAGGAGATCCATGCTCTTGAAGCTAATCAAACATGGAATATGGAGGGCCTCCTGCCTAGAAAGAAACCCATTAGTTGTAAGTGGGTTTACAAGGTCAAGTATAGATAAGATGGATCCACAGGTACAAGGCCTAATTGGTTATTAGAAGAGCTCGATGTAAACAATGTCGTCCTACATGCTGACTTAGAGGAAGAGGTGTATAAGGCCAAGCCACCAGGGTTCACTATGGGACAGCCTTATAAGGTTTGTTAGCTCGGAAAATTGCTTTATGGTCTCCGCCAAGCTTTGTGTCAATGGTTTGCCAAATTATCTTCAAAATTACAGGAGTATGGTTTTGAGATCTTACGCTAACTATTCCCTTTTCACACATCATAAAGGCGTGGTGTTCCTTGGGGGAGTGGTTTATCTGGATGATATCATCTTTTCGAGAAATGATAATCTAGCATGCCAAGGATTCAAGGCCGATTTTGACTAATGTTTTCGTACAAAAGATTGATGCATATAGCATTAAGGGAAAATTTGGCTTATAGCTTTTGCAATAAATGAGTTTAGGATGAATTAAGTTGTTATTCTATTCCGTCTAGTTAAAGTGGCCCATGCCTTAACAAAAGGGAGAAAAAAATCATCAAAATGCGAATCTACCATCATGATCCAAATTAAGTAGACAATTTGGGTCAATTTTGGTCTAACAAGCGCCAATCAACAAAGTCAAACATTCGCCAATAGTCCTCAACACGGGTCAAACCTTGGTTAAACGTCAAGATCAAGGTCCAATTATCAATCTTAGAGATAAGAAAGAATTTAGACAAATCATCACTATTCTAGAAGTTTCTAATTTCATATTTTATATGCTTAATTTATTGTTTCAATGTGATTAGCTAGAAATAGATGCTTGAATCTTATTGGTCCACATTAAGCCTATATGTGCTTAATTTCTAGTGATTTATTTTTACAACTTGAGGAAAGGAGCACTAATTTTTGTAGGTATAAATTACCCAACTTGTATCCAATTGGGGAAAAAAGGACTTGATTTGAGAATTAGTTAATGATTTTTCTTTCCTACAAAAAAATATCTCTCTTTATTTATTACAATTACTTGAGTATTTGAATGGTGATTGATGCAATCCTTTAGATTAATTCTTGGAGCTTTGCTTAAAAAATTAATTGGCGTTTTGTTAGACTCGACTTGAGCCTTTATCTTAGTCAAATCCAGTTTATTTGCTTTTCCTCCCATATTAAAAAATCTGCAAAAAATTCTCGTAATTTTCCTTTTTTCTTTTTTTCTTCAAGGCTTAGCTTGGTTCAAGGTTTTGTTGGTTGATAGTTATTGAATTTTATTGACTCTTGTGATTAGAGCACCTGTAGTGTAAGGCTCACGGGCTAAAAATTTGGCTCACGGTGGGAAAAAACACCAGCATCAGTGATCGGCTTAACTCGACCCATGATCCAACTCATGACCGGGATCCGCCCCCCACACATTTTCTCTTTTTTTGCCAACTAAGCCCTTAAAAGTCTAAAACCTAATACTATGTCAATGGTAGGGTCCATAAAATATTATTTTATTTGGTGATCTAAGTTGGTGATCCATAGGATATAGAGAAGAGAGAAAAGGTTGCCTTGTGGGATGATGCAGAGGGTGTGAACCCCCACTTGTGATCCAAAATTATGGATCACCATTGTCTATGCTCTTAAGGGTCCTCCACACTCATCAAAGACCTTGGACCGTTAAAATATTTTTTGGGTATTGAATTTGCCTGTGGGCCATTGGGGTTATTCCTATGCTAGCGTAAGTGTGCTTTAGAGATTGTCAACGAATGTGGCCTATCGTGTAGTAAGCCAATGCCTCGCCCATGGAAGAAAATCATTAATTAGCATTGGCAAGTGGAAATTTCTTAGAAACCTACTTCATATTGTCGCCTAGTCGGTCGACTTATTCACTTGACAATCACACGACTTTAAATTAGTTATGTAGTATATGTTTTATCCCAGTTTAGGCAGGCTCCTCAAACTGAACATATGGATGCAGATCGTTGGGTTCTTCTTTATCTTAAGGGAGCACGTGGGCGTAACATACACAAACATGCAAATGGAAATCTTCAAGTCTTTGTATACTAGGACTCTGATTGGGGTGCTTGTCCACTTACTTAATGGTTATTATCTAGATGTTTTGTGACTCTAGGTGGATCACCTGATTCTTGTAAACCAAGAAGCAAACTATAGTTTCAAGGTCTTTCGCTGCGGCTGAATATCATTCCAAGCCTATGGTAATAAGTGAATTGGTTTAGTTGAAGTCCCTTTTGGTTACTTTTTCTTTTTTGGTATAGGAATAAGGCAAGGCTGTTGGTTTAGTTCAAGGCAAAATTTACCTATGGCTATTGGATTGAAGTTCTTTTTTTTCTTTTTTGGCCCTTTTCTTTCACTTTGGTGTTATTTTGGTCTGAGACAAAATCTGGCATTGATTTAAACGTGGCAGGACAAGGCGAAAGAGCTAAAGGAGAGGGACGGTCTTGCCCGTAAGAAACAATTAAATGGTGATTAAATGCGGTTAACTTTTGAAAGTTGAAAAGCACTAATGTGAAAACGACAAGGAAAAGTTTAAAAAAACCAACATTCATTTTAAATCTAAGAAGGAGGCCTTAGCATGGAGTAGTGAGGGAGTTGGTACTTCATTGAGGGGATGTTGAAGGAGTACGGGAGACATTGACAAGCAGCAGTGCAGGAAGGAGGGAAGACAGCAGTTGGAGGTGCATAAGTGTATAGTGCAGGGGATACTGAAGGCAAAGATTGGGGCTCCAAACTGAGGATCAATTGGGAGGAATTTGGTCACTGTTGAGGAGAAGTTAGAAGCGAATGTAAGCTTTGTCTGTTGTTTCCAGTTATGTTGTAGTAGTGTAGATTGAATTTGTATGAGAACTAAGTAAATTGGAAGTGCGAGTGGGGAAGCAAAATTCCCATCGTGCTTTTCATTTTGATGTTCAAAAGTTAGGGTTTAGGGATGGAAGGAAGGGTAGAGGTATTTTAGGCAGTTCGTTTATTTTGGGTACGGGTTGGAGGTTGTACTCGCTGGGAGTTAGTTTTTGGGTGCAAGGTGTGGGCAGGTTTTAGGATTTTGTTTACCCAAAAATGTGTCATAGGAAACCCAGGTTATACATGATGTGAAATTATGTGGGCATGTTGATTGAGGTGTATTGTATTCTGTAACCGTAAAATGTGTGAACTAGGGTTGAACACATGATGTCGAGATGGATTAAATGTATGTAAAAAACAATGCAATTGGTGGAAGAATGTCAAGCAATTATTAACCCAGTATATAGGTGTGGTTATCCCAGGTTGTGTATTAGGTGAGTTGGGTATGTATGTGATCGTTCTATGGGGGTATGAATAGGTGATGGGGGTTGATGCTATGTGTGTAGTGTGTGTGGTAATTGATATATGTTGGGACTGCAAATATAAAGCCATCGTAAATGTGTAGTGAAATGGTGGTGGATGTTGTAGAAGCTGTGTGGGATTGAGTGGTATATGGATGTATTGTCCTGTGAGTTGTAGTTCGCAATGCTGCAGCTATTCTTCTTATTGTAGTGAATGAACTAATGAGCTTTTTTTTTGTGTGGATTGTAATGCGAGGCTAATCTGTTGCTGATATTATGATCATTGCGTTTGTGTGTGCAGAAGTTTAGGATGGAACTGCGCGGTCGAAGTACACACCAGGGTAGCATGGAGGGCCATGAAGGGGGTGCACCATCGAAATGACGTAGAACAGCAAGGGAGGAGAAAGGGGACGGTTCCCATAATTGGGGCAGGAGGTATGCTCGGGTACTTGCAGAGGAGGATGCTAAAATGGACACATCTTCTAGGAGTGAGTACATGGCGGAGAGTAGTGGATGTAGTGGTAGTAGTTAGGGAAGTGAGTCATTGGACGTAGAGTCTGAATTTGTGCATGAGTTGGAGGCAGGTGATGATGTGGAGGTTAGGAGTAGGAGGCATGGTAAACGGACTGTTGTTGTTGCTGAAGTGGATGTGTTATGTAAGTCATTTGAGGAAGCGAATTTGATAGACTCTTCAGGTAGTGACTTTGAGGATGAACCTAATAGTAGGGGTGATAGTAGTATGAGTGTGCCTTTGGTGGAGGAGTTAGACATGTCCAAGGATGGGTGGGAGAATGGTGGAAGCATGGGAGGTGGACAGGGTGGGGGGGAATGTACAGAAGGGGAAGATAGTGGTCGGTGGTATAATGATAAGAAGGTTGTTCCCAGGCATGAGAGAAGGATGCAGAGGAAGGCAGCCGGTGATGGTGTAGTCGTTACAGTGCTAGCATTGAAAAGGGATATGAGCACAGTTGTGAGTATTAGGCGTAGGTGCACGCTAGAACGCGTAGTTAGTTTGAATGAGAGGATGACAGCGTACCAAAGGGAAACAGTGATGGGGTTTGTGTTGTAACCAGTCCTTGAGTATCAATGCTTTGATATGGAGAGCAACTTAGCCCTTGCACTTGTGAAGGCATGGGTGTCGCGTACTAAGGCATTCAGGCTAGTGGACAGGTTGGTCCCATTCTCCGTATTTGATGTTGCATTGCTGATTGGGTTAGCCGCAACTGGGGAACGGGTATAGTTTGATGATGATAGTGTCATGACTAAGTTTGGTAACATGGTCAGGCTGCGATTCCAGAAGGCGGAACAGGAGGAATTAAGAAGGAAGGTGGGAGAGGTTAGGAAGGATACTCATGTGTGTAAGAACTTCATTGCTGCGATAGTGTACTTATGTGAACGGAATGCAGGGGAGGAGCAGTTGTAGTGGCTGAAGTTGTACACATGGTTAGTGCATAGTGGCTTGTTCTTCCCTCGTTTTGTGTATGCAGCAGCATGGGAGTTGCAATGATATGTAGGTGACGTGGAGGGGATGAATCGGTATGCACAGGCAGAGGTTGTGTGGCGATACCTGGTTCAGTCTTTGGATGATATGCAGCAAAGACTTTGCAACCCTATTTTGTAGATCGAGTTCAACGGGTGTTGCCTCCTCCTTCATATAACAATTGTCAAACTTACACACTTATAGTTAGCTCTTAACTAGAAGCTTATACTATAGGAAGTGTGAATGTAAGTGGTGGGGGGTCGTGTAGGAAAATGATTGTTGGTTAGTGTAGTCAAGTAATGATAAGTGGTTATGTTGTTGCAAATATTAGTAATTCTGAATGAGCAGGACCATAAGTTGGGTAGGTGTTATGTAGAGTGAGTTATATGTGACATGCGAAAATGTGTAATGGTCAGGAGAAGGTGTCCATTGTACAAAACAGGTGTATTGAACAGTTGCATGTGCTGCAAGGTTGTGCGAAAAGCAAAAGTAGGAGTCGAAGTTGGGTTCAGTTGACATACTATGTTGTAAGTGTTACAGACAAAGTTACCTTTTATGACATGCAATGGTGTTTGTGTTGCCATGATAGAAGGGTTTTCAATTGTGTACGCCGTTTTCGTTTTGCTGAGTGTCATGATTAGGAAGCACATATTGTACTGTGGGGGTTACTATGCATGGTAATGCAGGTATGGTTTTATGAACACACGACTCGGTATGATTGTTACGAGAGGCGAACCTTCCCCCGCATTGCGAGTTGGTCTGAAGGGTACCATGGAGGTCGATACGATGCATTTGAACTAGTTGTCGAAATAAAGGAGGACAACATTAGTGTATAATGCTGCCAGTGCATTTAGTTGCTTATATATGAATGTGAAACTATTTTGTCTGGACTTTAGGAATTGTGTTTTCGTGAAAATGTAGATAGTACTGACTTTGTACACTTCGGAAGAAGAGTGAGAAGAATCGATTGTGAGGGACTTTATGCACACGAACGAGTTCAAGTACTATGTGGAAGATGCGGAGGTATTTGTGGTAATGTATTTTGTTTGGGTGTTGGTTATTGTGCCAATTGCTGAAACGGTGTGGGGGCATGCTCTAAATATTGACTAAATGTACGCGCATTCGTTGTGTATGTGCAGGGTTTCCTAGCATCAACCAAATGTGCAAATATAAATATCTGGTTTTGAGGGAAGCTTTGTAAGATAGGGCGGAGTGTTAGGTTTATTCGTTGACGTTATGGTGTAGGCATTTATCCCATCATGTACTCATTTTCATTATTGTCCGACACACTATAGATGGCAAATACATTGTATATGGTTTGACAATGTGCGTTATTGTACAAGCGACATTAATGTTTTCTCCAACCCAAATGTGGGGGGTTGCAGTTGTTTGGGAGTTTGTCAACCCCTACCACCTTGTTCCCAAACTCGGATTTGCTTCAAATGACATTAGGGTTAGCACCCAATTACCGCAGCAGTTGTGTCATGGTCATTCATATATCATATCAACTTTGTTGCACTTTGTGAACTTGTACTAGCATGTTCCCAATCTAGGGTTTGGTTCATAGGAGATTGGGGTTGGCACCCACTTTGAGTAGAACTTAATTGATTGTAATTCACCTATGATCTCGTACTAACACTGTAGGAGACACATTAGTCGTTTGTCCATATTGGAAGACAAATGTGGGTGGTTGTAGTTTTGTTGGACTTTGTTAACCTCTACCACCATGTTCTCAATCCAGGGTTTATAAAAATGGGGTTAGCACCCCATTTTTGCCGAAGCTTGGTCATTGTCATTCAGGGTTTGATGTAGTTGTCCCATTGTAGGTGGGACTTTAGTATTTTCTGTAGTTTGCAAAGAGATTTGCGGGTCATTATAGTATTCTGACCCAATGTTAACTCATAGTATCATGTTCTGAATCCAGGGTTTGCGTTACAAGAAAATGGCTTTAGCACTACATTATGCTAGAAGTTGTAACATTGTCATTCAAGTGTTGTGTCCAACTAACTACACATGTCACTATCCGTACACTGAAGCCTACTCCATAATTTACCAAAATAACGGCAACCAACTGCATGTGGTCGTACGTACCGGTGTTATAGAAGAAGTAAATAATACTTAAATGTATGATGCCTATATGTCCTACATGGCATACCCACATGAGATTTGAATTCATGTGGGCCTGCAACCTATAGCAAAATTCAAACACTCATGTATGCAGATGGGCTTTGCTGATGGTCTTCCAACTTCCCCTACATAGGGTACTTATTGTAATGTACTTTATACGCATGTCTAGGTGACTACGTTGGAGCAATGCACACTGTCTCACACATTGAAGCAGGTTCCCAAAAAACATTCGCAGTGAAGTTGCCCTATTGGACAAGTACGTTGAGCAGGAGGATGTCGATCACTAGTGCCACCATGAACAATGACATCCAAATGACTTCCCCTTGAGTGGTTGTCCGACGTTGGGACTTAAAATAGCTCACTCTCTTTACAAACCCTCAAAGTGGCATCACTTGTAAGTAGCACCAACTATAGCCTCCGCATTTCAGCCTAAAGGTTCCACACCAACTCCTTCTCTTTCGTTATGACAAGGCCATGAACCCATATGAAGTGGTCACTCCTCGTTTGCAACAATGGTGTGTTAAATGTTAATATCAATGGTCGTATGATGGAATTAATGTCATGTGCTATATTTACAGTTGGGCAGATTGTCTGCCTCCTAAAACTATTCGCAGTAGCTACTATAACATCAACGGGGTCACCACAGTTATACACAATCCCTAAATATGTGGTTGAACTCCCCAGGTTTGCCATAACTGCTCTATCCTCCCTTCAATTAATGCAATTAATGAGAGTTTTAAGTAAAGGAATAACAATGCTCATAAAGTAATTGCAAAGGTTCTTAGATGGTGTAGTGAGTGACGCACCTTGGGTGGGAAGGTGGGGGAAGTTATGGGTACATGCATTAAATTGCGGTCACTAGCATGTTGATTGTGTCGAATTTGACAGAGGTTAGAGGGAGTTGACCCAAGGTGGCAGGATTGTTTCCCTCGCGCGCTCCCATTCCCCCTTTTCGTGTAGTGATGATGGTCGTTGGGTCCCACGACAATAATAGCAAACATTGACACCCAATTCTTATTGATTACGTTAAACAAATGGGGAAAATGGGGGTGGCTATAATGCAACTTAAATTGTACAAAATTTGACAAATAATTGCAAATATGGGTGGGCACCCCCCTTTTTTGTTTTGCACTAACGTCGTATGCCACAGTAAATTAAACATTTATTCCACCTTCAACAAAATTAACAAACACAACGTAGTGTAACATATTATAACAAACATACCTAACGCAACACGGCGTAATATTGAACGTGTTATAACACAGGTGATTTAACTAACCACTACACAAGGGACACACTGCAGATTATACACATAAATATATCTTTTGATTTCCAAGTCAAACCATTAGTACCCCCAACCAACTGCACAAGCTAGGGCTAGCACACCATCATACGCCTACGTTTACATTGTCTGTGAAAGTAGGTGATGTTGGTTGGCATATTGATGGCAGTGTTATGTACATAACACCTCACATCATGTGCTATCCCCTTTCACTGCATGACAACCTAACTAAACACAATACACATATTAAATGATCCTCCCTCATAATATCAGCATCATGACCAATAAGGATGATGACATTCAACCACTACCAAGCTTGGGATGGGTTAGGGATGGTTAATTCACTCCTCTTGACATTGTGACCTTATAGTCTTTCATGGATTTTTCGGTGAGATCATGGGATGTTGACTTGAAGTGCATGCTCCCAGCTAGTGGGATTGTACTAGGTCTTGTGCCAATTGTGAAAGAGTTTGATAGGAATTGGGCTCATGAGTGGAGATCACGTATTTGCGAAGATTGAAGACGGATATTCCGTGTGAAGAATATGGTGGAACGAGAGGGTTTTGACATTGACCCCACCCCTGCTCCATCCTATACTCTGCAGTGCAGAAACATTTGCTCCAACCATCTCCAGGCCATTCAATACGGAGGGTGGACCGACCATACATACTTGCAAATCCTTCCTGCTGGACGTGCAGCTGCTAAGGTGGATGTTACTTTGAGGACCATACAACAGTTGGACGAATTCCTGTATAATATTGAACTTCAAACCATCGAGTCCAGGCAAGGAGTGCCACAAGGAGTTCCACTTGCAACAACGACGGACGTTCGGATATGTATATGGAATTATAGAGGTATACCAAGAGCCACCTTTAGACCAAATCTATTCACTTTGAAAACCACAACTCACTCACGCATTGTCATCCTAACTGAGACACATGCTTGTCAAAGAAATGCTCGTTAGCTCCTAAGCCAGATACATGGGGCGAATTACTTTTACACTAGCACGTTGGGTTTTATCGGAGGAGTGGTAGTCCTATGGGACTCGTCGAAGGTGTTCTTGTATGGTCTCCGTAGTGACCCGAACCACGTCTCCTTCATGGCCAAGGTGTGGAGTGCCACAAATATTGTTGTTGTCATTCATCCCTTCATTATAACCACTGATATCATCTTTGTAACATTGTTCTCAAACAGTCCCTCCTTTAATAGGTGTTGCACTATACCCACCATCATTGTCAGAGCATGGTCCCCAGCACCAGTTTCCAACATCTTCTCACTAGGGTCTGCTTGCATAACACTAATGTTTTGAACAAATAACCCGACATCATACCTATAGCAATCCAGATTGTCTATAGCTAGTTCAAAGGATGTTCATGTCCTCATCATTTGATTCCTATCGTGAGTATGATGGTCTGCCATTGGGACCCTGTATGTGCCAATATAGGGCAATGGGTGGCAAGCTGGTTATTGCTCTTGATCGCTTATAAGACAACCTAAAACATAATGCAAGCTATCCTAGGTTATATTTTAGTCATTGAGTGGTTATCATGCTCAGTTGAAGTTCTGACAAAGGCGACATTGAAACTATTACAGCTAATTGTACTCTATGGAGAAACTAATTTGGACCTTCCCCATTACAGATACCCATACTAAGAACCCGAATTTTGTACTACAGTACCCCAGGTTAGAGTAGCATATTCACTAGGCTACTTGGTTGTTCGAGCGTGCATGTATGTTAGTGTCATGGTTAACGACGAACTTGTACTGTGTACAAATAATCATCATAGTCAGGATGCTAGACATGAAAGAAAGTAATTAGACATTACATACTAATATTTTACACAATATCACCTACTGTGAAGTACAAAAGCAAAAGGCAATGAGACATTAAAAATACCATCCTTTACATGACGAAGACATTTAGTTTCCGTTCATGATGTCGTACGATCGTGTCTCAAACAACGACCACTTTGACATACCTTACGAGAGGATAACGTCTACTAGTGCGCGCAGAGAGCAACTGCAACCTAAGTCACCCATGTCACTAACGCAATTGCAATGATGACTATGATAACAACAACACAAATCTGGAGCATGTTCTGCAGCCTAGCCACCCCCATCCTAAGCCCATGCTTAACATTCATCTCCTTAAATTTCGCCCAATATCATTCATTTCGATCTCTAAGCACCCAGTCTCAAGCGTCAACGTACTCCTCAACGAATTGATTGATAACCTCCAAAGACCGTGTGGTGTACTTGGGATCAACAAACATAATTATTAACACAACAGACATGGAGGGTGTCACAACAATTGTCGTCCCTCACCAAATGTTAACATTTTACGATCATGTATATATGGTTCAACAATTTCATATACATTTGGAACTTACCCTCTTCGAACACCAAGCATAACCCCTGCACTAGATGTCATTGCTCTCCCTCTCAACTACCTCAAGGCCACAGTTACAATACTGGGTCATTGTGCAATAACTACACAGCCCGTCCCAGTCGTCCTGAGAAGTGTCCGAACTAAGTGGCCCACCACTTGCAGCAGTCGCGCACCCCATACTCACAATTTCATCCAGAGTGGACCACTTGTTAGTTTGGTAATAACTGTGTTTGGGAGAGAAAAGTTAACTAATTTACTAGCTAAGTGCTCACATTTGCTTAAAGGATACACTTATAGTGGTTATTACTGTACGACAACCATCACAATTAAGTAAATCTAGACCATATATTTGTTTTTCCACGATCTAAACCATTGAATTTTTTTGTTTTTTAAATGAGCAAAAATATATATTATAAAAATCAAAAACATTTATAAATTTGGAGTAAAATTCATATTTGTAAGGCTTGTTTGGATTTTGTTATGATGAACATTAGTGATCAAAATTTTTCCGGCAACCAAACAATTTTTCCGATGACTATTCAATTTTTCCGGCAGCCATCCATATTTTTCGGCGACCATTCAATTTTTCCGGCAACAAGTAAAAATAATGGGAAGCACAAATCCGGCAACATCCGTCGCAACTCGCACCCCCTCTGGCACCTGGGACTCCGGGCGATTGTCGAAAGTGTCACCATGCGCCGGAGTCCAGTGGCAAGGTGGTGGTGCAATTTTTGGTCTGAGTCACTTGGGCTTCTCCCTCTCCAATGGGCTTCGCGTTTTTCTCCGGCGCCGGCAAGCATGGGGAAATTCCGACAACAGGCGGCTGGGCTCAGCATCCAAGCTGGTGGTTGTCGCCGTCCAGTGGCTAGTAATGGGTGCGAGCAGTGGGGCAGCGTAAACGTTGGTCACTTTTTTTTTGTTTAGGTTTATATTTTGTAGAATGTTAAGTACAATAAATATGGCAATTAAAGTAACAACAATAACGGTTGCTTGATGGTTAGCAACTTGATATATTTTATGGGCTTTCACACTAAGGTCATGGGTTTGAGTCTGTTGTGTTACATCCGGCTGAGTTTTTTTACAATTGTTTTTGGCTTTTGAGTTTTTTTACAATTTTTTTGGCTTTTGCACTTGCTTTTTAAATTTTAATATATTTTCTTCTCCCTTAATTTGTCTTCTTTTTAATAAATTTTCCACTGTTAATATTTTTATTTTTTTTAATTAGCATGATTATCTTTTTTTACAATATATCAAATCTTTGTTTGATAAAAAAAGATTCAAGAAATCTTTCAAGATGTTATTTTTTCTTATATTCATCCATAATTTACAAAAATTCTAATAAACTAAAGTCTATAAATTCAATCTTATTCAAGAACTTCACGTCAACAGCTGTTTATCAACTTATTTGATAAGATCATTCATCATTGCTTCCTTTTCAACACATCTTTGTTAAAATCATTCAACATTCATCTTCCTCAACGTCTTAAATCAGTATGTTAAATCACAACCCTTGTTCTCTAATTAAAACCATACAATCATAAGTAGCAAGTCATATTTTTATTTATCTCTAGCTTTTTGGTATGTTGATTGTGTTACATTTTTTATTTTTTGAATACGATCGCGTTAATTGTGAATAAATTTCTAACAGAACCATTTAGACTAATATTTTGTGAATGTTCTATCATTTAGACTTTTAAGTTTTTTTTTATGTATTTCAAATTCTTATATTTATGTATGTTGTATTCATAGTTATGAATAAGTTGTACATTTCAATAACAAATGTGTTTACGTTTGTAATTTTAATTTCTGTTGATCAATTTTTGTTTGCTTTGTTTGAAAACTAAATAATATTTTTTAAATGCAAAGGGATGAATAATATGAGAAGTATTTATTGGTACATATTGTTGAAACATGCTGAATTATACTGAAATATGTTCAATCATATTCAAACATGCTAAATAGTTGAAGAAAATATAATTAGATATTTTCAATAGGTACTTAAGAGTATTGAATTATGTTTTTTTTGTAATGAATTCGTAAGAAATAAATTTGGAATATTGCCTCAAATATTTTTCCTCATTTTTTTAATTAACATGAAACAC
This sequence comes from Selenicereus undatus, assembly GCA_017589665.1. Lineage (NCBI taxonomy): Eukaryota > Viridiplantae > Streptophyta > Magnoliopsida > Caryophyllales > Cactaceae > Selenicereus > Selenicereus undatus. The sequence goes on along the minus strand of JACYFF010031955.1, from coordinate 49,530,786 downwards.
CTTGAGTGTTTTATTTTTATTTTATGGAATTTAGTGCATCATGGCCATGAGCAATGAAGGAAGGGGGAAATCTATGGATGCATACAGTGATATGTGTAATTTTACACCCAGAAAGAGTGAAGCTAGAATAATTGAGGATTTAGAAGATGAAAATCTATGGGCGGCATTTGGCAAAGCACTTGAAGATTTTACCATGAGAGATATGACAAAATTGATATTACGATCTTTAGATTTATGCAGGTAATTTTATGAAATATATGCAAAAGCAATAGGCTTTGGAATTCAGCAGAAAGGAGCATGTAAGAGTAGAAGAGATGGTCATCCAACTTCGATAATATTTAAGTGTTCTGCAGAGGGTGAACGTGATCCAAAGTACATAAACAACCCTAACATGAAAAGGAAGGCAAAAGAGTTGACAAAATGTAACTGTCTAGTAGAGATTCAATTCAAATGCGTCAAAGAAGCAGATCGTTGGATTGTTACTAGATTTGTGGTTGAATATACACATACTCTTACAAAACAACAACACACAAGATGCTTTAGGTTAGTAAACATGTAATTTATTTGTTATGTTTTAAATTTATTCCTTTGATTATAATGTTATTAAAAGCATGACGTACTTTTATTTTAAATGAAAAAAAATAGATCTCACAGGAAAATTCTAGAGGGGGATAAGAAAGAAATTGAACAGATGTATGATGTTGGCATGCCCCCACGTTATATATATTGATCGATGGCAAATCGAGTAGGAAGCATTGAAGAACTTCCTTACTTAAAAAATGACATAGAAAATCATCTCTACAAGCATAGGCATGAGCAAGTTGAAGGAGGTGATGCTGAAGCTGTTTTGGCATATTTACGGGGAAAGAAAAATGTTGATCCGATATATTACCTTATATATACTGAGGATGACGAGGGCATATTAGAAAACCTATTTTGGTTTGACAAAACGTCACACTTGGATTATAAAACTTTTGGGCATGTTCTTGCTGTTGATAACACATGCAAATGTAATGAATATAACAAGCCACTTGTCGTGCTTATTGGTATCAACCATAATCTAAAGACAGTGACTTTTGGGTGTGCTCTAGAAGTGCATGATAACAAATCCTCTTTTACTTGGGTTTTAGAGCTGTTAGTTGAAGCGAGAGATGGGCAAAAACTAGAGACAATGGTGACAGATGGTGACAAAGCTATGGCCAACGCAATTAAGGTGGTATTTCTAGAAGCACGACATAGATTGTGTCTATGTCATTTAATGAGAAACGTGCAATCAAATGGTAGCTCTCAATTTGCAAGTGGTTTCATCGAATGCGTCAATAAGTGTCGAACTCCAAAAGATTTTAAAGTTGGTTGGCAAGAACTCGTGTCTCATTATAGTGTACAAAATAGAAATTGGGCAATGGACTTGTACAATGATGGAGAAAAGTGGGCAGAAGCATACTTACGTGGATATTTTTTTGCAGGTATCTAAATAACTATTGTAACTTATTTATCTGTTGTTTATAGTTTTTAAAATTTATTTGATTATTGTTCTTTGTCCACTGTTGTAGGGATGAGGAGTACGCAAAGAGTTGAGTCTATGCGTAGAACTACAAAAGTAGGGTTGGATCCAAACATCAAATTGTACAATCTTGTTCAATTACACGAACAAGTAATTGCAGAACAACGAGACAAAGATGGACATAGTGATCATAGAACAATTCATACATATCCTGTCATAGAGGGAGTACTTTGCAACATCAAGTTGCATGCAGCAAAAGTATATACAAGAAATTGTTATAATCTCTTGTGCAAGGAGATGACTTTTGAGTCAAGGTATGTGGTAAAGGGTGAGAAACAAAAAGTTGAAGGTTTCAATGTACTCATTTTCTATTGGTTGCAAGATGTTGAACGTGAGCAAATTTGGTATATAGTGATTAGGTATGATGCACATAGTATGATGTGTTGTTGTTGCATGAAGTTGGAATCGGTAGGTTTTCCATGTTGTCACATATTTGCAATCATGAAATATGCAAATATGAAAGAGATTCCAAGTGGTATAATTATTTGAAGGTGGACTATTGAGGGCCAACAACAAATTCAGCTCAATGAAGACAATTTTGCATTTGAAGAACAAGATGACATAAATGACGCAAGCCTAAGAATAAAAGATCCTTAGGTTCTAATTTCAAAAGAGGTACCGAAGGGGAAAAAATCTCGTGCTGGTAGCAAATGTCATGGTATAGGTCATACCATGCGTACTTGTCCAAAATTTGGCAATAGTAAATCTGTTGGAGAAAAACTTATGGAAGAGTTTGACCTAAATGAACCGTACATCACAAGTCCTCAATGCACACTGCCCAAATCTCCAAAGGATACCATGACTACATATATAGAGTGCGTGAGTAGTTAATGAGCACCATGCCTAATTCTTATGTCGAAGGCGAAATACCAAAGCTAATTTTCAACACTTATGTAGATGTATAACTTGAACAAAATAATTCTATCAATAATGATTTTGTTAAACAGGTAGGTTGTGTTAAGTGAAGAAGTGGAGAAATTGGAGAAGAATCCTAAGATCGCGAATTGGAGTTCGAAAGACGATTGGTGATTCTTGTAGATTAGTTTCACAAGTTATATGACATTTCAATGATGCTCGACTTTCTTGTGGAATGAAAAGTTGAATAAGATCCGTTTTGATGTTTACTCTTTCTCTCTTTTTAAACTTAATATAAAAGGGCTTGGGTATAACATTTTGCTTTATAAATTTATTACATTGTTGGAAAATAAAATAACTCAAATCAAAATAAGAAACGTATAAATTAAAATAAAAAATACATTAAAAAACCTCAAATGTAACCACTTGTTCTACAATTAGTTCATCAATCGGCTGATTTAAAATATGCCATGTTCAATTCGATAGTCACGAGCTTTGCAACATACTTCAATCCATATATATAAACATATATATACATATGTATATATATATATATATATATATATATATATATATAT